>CAJNDS010002081.1:326475-328975 GCA_905221605.1 Symbiodinium natans | reverse complement strand
TTAGGGTTTGGGGTTTAGGGTTTAGGGTTTAGGGTTTAGGGTTTAGGGTTTAGGGTTTAGGGTTTGGGGTTTAGGGTTTGGGGTTTAGGGTTTAGGGTTTAGGGTTTGGGATTTAGGGTTGAGAGCGGCCTGTCATGGGGCCTGCGTTTTCCATGGTGCATGTTTTGCGAATGTTGCGTGCGCCCAGCATATGCGTCGCGATCATCTTGTCGAAGTACCCCATCGGGTGTTCTTGTGAGGAAAGCTTTTGGTTGTATGCCAAAACCTTGTTCGTCTAAGATGTTGGGCCAAACCTTATTCGTTTGCAGATTATTAGGTAATGCCTGCATGTGCAACGAACATGTAGAATTACTGCCCACATCGTGAATGTATCTAGGGTGTGTGCTTTGTATATCAAATAGAAAACATGGAGAGGAAAGGGCCGTAATCCTCAAACCAAAAGACTAGGAAGTATTTGAGGGCATAAAGTGATGCGAATAAATAAGTTATGTCTACGGCCCAGGGAAGCGAGAATACTGTGAGCAAATATCCTTTCACTATGTTCTGGGTTCTTCGCCTGCCCAAAAGCCCGACTTACTCGCAAGTATGTGGGTTTCATCTCAATGTTTCTCAAAGGGTCTCCAAAAGAGTACTCATTTCTCAAGGATAAGACTCACACGTAAACTATCCGCAAAAATCATGAGTAAATAACTCATACACCCTACGCTTTTAAGGTTTAGATTTCTGAAACACCTTTATTCGATTAAGGCTTATTTTTGCGTACTTGTTTAAGTTTTAGGGACATACATATCTTATTCCGAACCTACTCCTTTAACATTTACTAAGGACGTCACACGTAAACTATCCTCAAGAATCATCAGTAAGCAACCCTCCATTTCTGTGTAGTTATAGCTTCAATACTTCTGACTACAAGCATGAACTATAAGTCGAAAAGTAGCACCCTCTTAAAATGCGCAATGAGGACTCAGGTGACCATTACCTACTATGTCTAAGAAACCCCCAGCAACATAGATGACAACAACAGTCCCCATATTCCCCTATCTAAGGAAGCGCATTTCTGTTTTTGGGGGGAATCTTGAGCAGCTAGCCGTTACGGATCCCGTGCTTCGCCATGGTTTTGCCTCGCTGCGGTGCGACAAGTGCGCCGTGCGGCGCTTTAGCCTGAAGGAGGGAAGCCCCCATATCTGAACAGCGGGGGGTGGGGGGGTGGGGTTTAGGGTTTGGGGGGTTTAGGGCTCAGGGCTCCTACTGCTATACTGTGAGGATCTCTTTATGAGTTCCCAGCTGTTCAAGCAGGATCAGATAAGGCAGCAGCAAAGGCTTCTGCGTTTCCAGCTGCAGCTTCCGCGGCGGCCGCGTCTTGCAATGGCCTCCCAAAGACACCGGGTGCAGCCGACATTGGATCCCCTACCTTGGAATGTGTACTGTCTGTTACACACGCTTTGTCGGCCTGCCCAGGTAGAAGTGCCCATCCGCCTTGGGCCAACATGCTCAAGGAGAAGGGCTATTTTACAGTATGTTGCAGCACCGATAGACCTGACACTCCTCCTCCCTGCAGCCACTCCGCAAATCGAAATCTCCACGTCTCCAAAAGACGGCCCACCGTCGCAAAAAAACGCAGCCGAGCAGCGGCCTTCTTCACGATGGCAGCACGTTTGGACCCGGGGGTAGAGAGACTTTTGCTGCGGCGGAATCTGTTTTTTGTCGACCCCTTCTTCTTGCTCTCACAAGTTGTTGGTTGAGATTTTCCTTGGGTTTCTTGTATGCACAACAACTAACCATGAACTCCTGAGGAGACCATAGCTCTGTGATCTTGCAACACTGCAACAGACGCTTGGGCTCAAGTGCTTCCGTCTTCAGTACATGCACCCGTTCTCCCATACTTCCGCTGACGAGCACGACGGCAACGAAAGGATGCAGCTGCAAGAAGCCCTCGAGCCTCTCCCGACGCGCAAGAACGCGGCCCTTGGTTCCCTGTCGCAACACGGAGCCTGGTATCTCGTGCACCCACCAAAGATGACCCTAAACCCTACCCCTAAACCCTAAACCCTAAACCCTAAACCTAGTTGAAGTGGAGCCGAAGAGCTCTAAACCGAACCTCTAAAACCCAGCCTCGTTGCGGCGGTAGCCGGCCTTTTTGAAGCCCTCTCGTAGTCGCGCCTGGGCCTGAGGTTTAGGGTTTAGGGTTTAGTATTCAGGGTTTAGGGTTTAGGGTGTAGGGTTGGCTCACAATCCGACAAGGTTTCTCCCCGAGAAACGTCCTTCAAAAAGGAACCCCCATTCTGGCGGGTCTTTTGGGGTCGGGGGGTGGGGGGTGTGTTAGGACTTGGTGTTTGGGGTTTAGGGTTTGGGGCTTAGGGTTTAGGATTTGGGGTTTAGGGTTTGGGGCTTAGGGTGTGGGGTTTCGGCTCCGTCCTCCTCACACCGCTGCTGGTCCTCACGGCTCCCCGCCTCGCCTCACAAGGGCGGGCACGTTGAGGAGGTTGGGGGGTTTAGGATT
>CAJNDS010002081.1:313975-321475 GCA_905221605.1 Symbiodinium natans | reverse complement strand
CCTGGAAAAAGGCAGTTCCTCCAAACTTTTCTTGGGGTTTAGGGTTTCGGGTTTAGGAATTAGGGAGTGTTGAGGGGCTTGCTGTGATATGGCGCACAAGCTGTGAAGGTTGGGATGCAGACGAGCTTTGAACCTGCACCCTAAACCCTAAACCCTAAACCCAGGGTTTTGAGGTTAGGGTTTGGGGCTTCGGGCTTCGTTTAGGGTTTCATGTTTCGGGGTGTACAATTTAGGGCGGGACCTACGATTCACATGGGCCCTCGATTTGTTGGGGCGATCCTGACTTATTTAACACGCTGCCTATGAAGTACTTGAGAGCAGGGCGAACGAAAGCTAGGGCGCAGGTGTGAAGACCGCGCTGCTCAGCCCTGAAATGATAAGTAACAATGCTGACCTAAGGGGGGGGGGGGGTCCTAAGGGGGGGGGGGGGGAACCCCCCCCCCCCCCCCCCACCTTATCGGGAACATGGGACCCCCTTAGGTCCACCAGCCTCCAAGGATTTCTTGTGCGGTTACCCCCAGAGGGGGGGGGGGGGGGGGCCCCCCCCCAGAACAAACTGGTAAACAAGAACTCCCGCAAGCTCCAAAGGAGCTAGCTTTCGTGCTCAAGTTCCCTCTGACAAGTTCAATTGGCCTCAGGCTCCACGTGACAGATTCCGAAATTCGGGCTGCCTTATTGGGGTCCTTATGTTAAGGGAATCCTACTATTTTGGGGGCCCTGAACCCTAAACCCTAAACCCTAAACCCTAAAACCGGGGGGTAGATCAGGGGCCCCTGATTCTCGTAAAACCCCCAAGGCTTGACCGATTCCCGCCTGAGCCAGCCTAGCTTGTCTTCCTCGGACCGGGACTGCGCCTGGGTTTCTAAGAAATATTCAACATACCCCTTGGGCATACCCTTAAAAGGAAATTCAGGGGTATGGTAGTACCATCCCTTAGACTCCCTAAAAGGTGTGGGTTTGGGGTTTGGTGATTCATTCTTAGAGGGTTTGGTCACTTCTCAAAACTCTCAAAACTATGGCCCTGAACCCTAAACCCTAAACCCCTAAACTCATCAAAACCCTAAACCAGTTGGAGGGTCCTTATTATGACAGCTCTGCACTACGTTGAGCGGTCTTGCCACAAGCGACGCTAAGACCTAAACCCTGAATCCAAGGCCCCAAACCAGCCTAAACCCTAAACGCTAAACCCTAAACCCTAAACGGCCCTAAACCCTAAACCCATAAACCCAAAACCCAAAACTCTAAACCCAAAACCCTAAACCCCTAAGCCCCAAACCCCTAAACCCTAAACCCTAAACCCTAAACCCTAAACCCTAAACCAGACCTAGTGCTGGTTGCCTTCAGCTGCTCCTGTTCGGCTTCCAGCTGCTGCTGCTCCTTGGTGAGGGCCTCATGACATCTAGCAGGTTACGACAGGGCTTGGGGTTGAGGATTTAGGGTTTAGGGTTTAGATTTTAGGGTTTCGGGTTTAGGGTTTAGGGATGAGGGATCCCCACAATTTGGGCCCCCAAGTAGTAGGATTCCCTAAGAATAAGGACCCCAGTAAGGTGCCCTAATTTCGGAAACCCCCATCTCATCATAACCTTCAACGGCCAGAAGCAGCAGGCTCATGGATGGGGGCGATCTGATTAGAATGCTCGGACCGATGTGGGCAAAACGAGCGTGATTTGTACACCCACACGAAGAATACGTCACTTTGGCATGCTACAGAGTGTCAATAATGCGCCGCAACGAACTCGAGCGGTTTCGGTCAAATCCCGCGCGCAAGAAAAACAAAACAAATCAGGGAATTGTGCCTCAGCGGGAAGAAAATTCAGCCACTTCACATTGACAAAAGGTGCGTACAAGGCATCCAGCACTTGTTCATCGTCACATTGTCCTTTTATGATGAAGTGAGATAGAATGCGAAGCTTGCATGCTGCCATCCCGACATTTTTGACAGGCACCGAGGAAAGAAGCAGTAGTGCCTCCAACTTGGTTGTTTTTTGGGCACCCTTCCTATGGTGAATATACGTGTCTAGGGATTCTGAGGGATTATGTCGGCAATGGCCCTCAGCCCTCAACCCTCAACCCTCGAGGGGCCCTCAACCCCAAACCCCGGTACTTAAACCTCCAAACGAGAAGTCTACTTCTAACCTACTTAGAGGACTTCGGGAGCTTATCAGTAGAGTTCTATTTGGGGGTTAAAAACCCTAAACCCTAAACCCTAAACCCTAAACCTTAAACCCTAAACCCTAAACCCTAAACCCTAAACCCTAGTTGGGGGGGCTCTGCGCACCCATGAACCCATGAACCACCAAGCATGCCTCCGTGTGGTGCAGGCGCCGCTTCGCAGCCTCGGGGCCGGTCTCACCTTCGAGGTTCAGGGTTTAGGGTTTAGGGTTTAGGGTTTAGGGTTTAGGGCTACTTGGAGGTTCATGGTACTTATCAGCCAATTATAACTGTACTTATAACTAGCCTTATCACTGTACTTATAACTGTACTTATCAACTTATAGCTGTACCTATAACTTGACTGTACTTATCACTGTACTTATAACTGTTATAACTGTACTTGTACCTGTACTTATATATAACTGTACTTGTGACCATATTAGGGCACTTCAGGGGCTTATAAGTGGGTTATAAGTACAGCGAAAATTGGCTAATAAGTACCAGACCCAGAGAGGCGGGGCCCCGAACTTCTGCACAAGGGGCAGTAGGAAGTTTAGGAAGCTTCGGGGGTTGTGGGTTTTAGGGTCTTGGGGTTTTAGGGTTTAGGGTGTAGGGTTTAGGGTTTAGGGCTTAGGGTTTGGGGCGTAGGGTTTAGGGCTTAGGGTTTAGGGCTTACAGGGCTTGGGCTTCGGGCTTAGGGTAATGAACGGATGGACACCACTGCCAGTCCTACTGTACCCTCACTGGAGGGAACCTCTTGCTGGGCATAGTTCATGCGTCCGGCCTTTCAGCCGAGTCCTTTCAGCGCGGAGAGCCTGGACAAGAGAGCCAAGGAGAGAGGTGTCAAACGCAACGTCTCATATAATCGCTGACCATATTCTATGCCAAATTCCACACAGCATATCACAGGCAAGATAAGCGTCCAATGCTATGTATTAGAGGCAGGGGAGGCGCAGACAACAACAAGGCACCATGCTGCAGCGCGAGAACAGGAAACACGGAGCCGGGTTGGATGGACAGGGATCGGCCAACACAGGCTCGCCCTAAACCCTAAACCCTAAACCCTAAACCCTAAAATTAAACCCTAAAACCTAAACCCTAAACCCTAAACCCTAACCAAGTCGTCAGAGAGCCCTCCCTCCCCCCCCCCCCCCCCCCCCCCCCCCCCCCTCCCCCCCCCCCTCGAGGCCTCCAGTCCTTGCAGCGCCTCTTGGGCTTCCTCGGATGCCTGGGCCGCCTCCTGCGCTCCAACAAGAAAGTGCAGGGATTAGGGTTTAGGGTTTAGGGTTTAGGGTTTGGGGTTTAGGGTTTAGGGTTTAGGGTTTAGGGTTTAGGGTTTAGGGTTTAGGGTTCAAGGTTCAGGGTTGAGGGTTAAGGTTCATTGTTTGGGCTTTAAGGTGTCATGTTGCAAGGTCTTGGTTCAGGGCTGCTGCGTGTACCCTCTAGTGACTCTAGTGCACACTCTCCACGTGTGCAGACATCTGCGGGTCGTTCCAACCCCAAACCCTCAGCTGCCTCAAAAGCAATGCAATTCCCATGAAGCCTGCGATGTAGCCGAACCACTCAGCCCGCAGCAAACCCTAAGCCCATAACTCTCAAACCCTAAACCCTAAACCCTAAACCCTAAACCCCTAACCCTAAACCCTAAACCCCTAACCCGAACCCTAAACCCTAAACCCTAAACCCCATACACCCCATAAACCCTGAACCCGAATCTACAAAGAGTAGCGGAGCCTCCTCGGCCCGGCTGAGGGTAAGCCGGGCCTGCTGGAGACCCTCCTCACAGCACCAAGGGTTTGGGGGGTTTAGGGGGTTTAGGGGTTAGGGTTTAGGGTTTAGGGTTTAGGGTTGAGGGTTTAGGGTTTAGGGTTTGGGGTTTAGGGTTTAGGGTGTAGGCCCCTTATACGAGCAGGGATTATAATAGGGGGTACTATAGTCCCTAGTAAGGACTGTTAGTAGAAGGGGGAACATAAAGGTGCTTGACTGATTGAGGCATATGCCTTCCGTCACAACAAGAACCCCTTTCGGGTAAAGGTACATCCCCTAAACCCGAAACCCTATAAACCCTGCGCCCTAAAGCCCTAAGCCCTAAACCCGAACAATCCTAAGTTCCTAAGCCCGAGAGCCTTAAGCACTGGAAGTCTCAGGGCACCTGTGCCCCCAATTGAGCTGCACCTGCAAGCTCCCCCTACGAGTAAAATGAGGTAAGTTAGAAGTAGACTTACAATCGAGGCTATAAGGGGGTTTCCGAATGTGGGCGGTCCTTATTACAAGGGATCCGACTACTTGGGGATCTACATGGGCTCCCCAATTTTCGTACACCCCCATTAAGTACCCAAAAACCTCCAAGTAAGACCCCTAAACCCTAAACCCTAAACCCTAAACCCTAAACCCTAAACCCCAAACCCTAAACCCTAAACCCTAAACCCTAAACTAAACCCTACCAAGTCGTCAGAGGCGAACCCTAAACCCTAAACCCCGCGGCCTTGATGGCGGCGGCCCGAGCGCCGCTCGCTTCGGCATGGGCAAGCTCGGCCTGGGTAGGGTTTAGGGCTTAGGGTTTAGGGGTTTAGGGGTTTAGGGTTTAGGGTTTGGGGTTTGGGGTTTAGGGGTTTAGGGGTTTGGGGGTTTAGGGGTTTAGGGGTTGGGGTTTAGGGTTTAGGGTTGGGGTTTAGGGTTTAGGGTTTAGGGGTTTAGGGGTTTGGGGGTTTAGGGGTTTAGGGGTTGGGGTTTAGGGATTGGGGTTTGGGGTTTATGGTTTAAGGGTTTGGGGTTTGGGATTTACGGGCTAAGGTTGAAGGGCTTGGGGTTGTGGGTTCAGTGCTTGAGGCTTGCGGGTTCCGGCTGTTACGTAGGGTCCTTCTATGGGCGGTTTCGCAGAAGCCTGGGAAGGGCGCGGAGCAGCCGTTGGAGGTATGCAGCATCTTTCAGAACATAATCCTGAGGGCGTGCGCCTTGCGTGCTTTACTATGGTGGTCTCAAACTCTGTACCGAAAACAAGGCATCTTGCCCCCGAAACTCAATGCATGGTCTGTACAATCGTCGGCATGCCCATGCTTGGCTGTTGCAAGTCAGCAAGCTCACCAAGAGAGGCAGAGAGTCTCCAATTTTAATGAAGATCTGTGCATTCTGTGCAATCTGTCTCTGTCAAAAGGCCGTTCACTGAAGGCCGCCGACCAAAATAGTCCTTTCGGTGATCAACATGACACCACGCTGCAAGGGCATCCAGAACCAGGCCTATTCATGAGCCCGCCTCCCGGTGATTCCAGAATGTCCACCCGCCCCCCCCACCCCAACCCTAAATCCTACAACCCTAACCAAACCCTAAGAAAAGCAAAGCCTGCAAAGCCTGCGACAACCCTAAATCCTAAAACGCTAAGGCATACATCCTAGACCCTCCCGACACAGGGTTTACCCGGGGGGGGGGAGCCGGGACCCCGGTAGTCCACCATCTTTTTGGGTTGAACACCCTAAATCCTAATCCCCAGACTTGAGATTCGAGCGGGCATCCTAGACTTGATAGGCCAGGCTTCGCGAAGTTCAGCTGTCAACTTCAACCCTAAACCTTAAACCCTAAACCCTAAACCCTAAACCCAAAAAGGTCCTAAACCTTTTAGGTTCACAGGGAAGACATGAACCCTGAAAATCTTGGATCCTGCAAAGGAAGCTGAAGCTCAGCTGTTTCAAGCTGAAAGCCAACACTGCGGACGGATCCTGGGTTCAAGATTCAAGCATCCCCTGGAATCTTGGACTCAGCCACGAACCCAAAAAACCCATCGACGTCATGCTGCGAGCCTGTCCTGCCTGTACCCTGGCGCATGCCCCATTGCGCCGAGAAGCATCCGAGACCCCAAAACCAAACTCAAGTCCTGCCTTAACCCTAAACCCTAAACCCGAAACCCTAAAACCCTAAACCCTAAACCCCAAACCCTAAACCCACACACAAACACAAGTCCTGATCAAGTCCGCGCGAGGGGCGGTCATTTCGAGCTGCCGCAGAGGCCTGGGAGTCTGACTGACGATGCACTGAAGATGCAGGGTTTGGGGTGTAGGGTTTAGGGTTTAGGGTTTAGGGTTTAGGGTTTAGGCTTTAGGGTTTAGGGTTTAGGGTTTAGGGGAAAGGCCTCCGAGCCTTCGCCTCAGCCTCCTTGAAATGGTTGTCGGTATCACGACTGTCTGCTTAAGAACCCCCTCCCCCCGCCCAAGAAAATTAAGAATAGCAGTCCCGATATTACCCTCCAAAGGATGAATGGTGTTTGTCTTCGGGGGGGGGGGGTCTTAAGCAAATAGCAGCCCTAAACGCGAAACCTTATTTGCATCTTTCAAGCGGGGGAGGGGCTGGTTCTTAAGCAAATAGTTGCCCTAAACCCTAAACCCTAAACCCTAAACCCTGTTCTTACCTTTTGGGGGGTTTCTCCAGCGACTAGTATCCCTAAACCTAAACCCCAGACCCTATTCTTAATTGTTGCGGGGGGTTGTTAGGCAAATAGTAGCGCTAAACCCGAAACCCTAAACTCTGCACCAAATCTTCATTTTTTCTGGGATTCTTAAGCAAATGGTAGCCTAGTAGCCCTAAACCGCAAACCCTAAAGGGGGGGGGGGGGGAGGATGGTTCTTAAGCAAACAGTAGCCCTAAACCCTAAAACCTAAACGCTAAACCCTCTTTTTCTTTTTGTGGGAGGTTCTTAAGCAAATAGTGGCCCTAAACCCTCAACCCTCAACCCTCAACCTTCAACCCTCCACCCTTAACCCTCAACCCTCAACCCTAAACCCTAAACCCTAAACCCTTTTTTATTTTTTTTTTTTTGGGGGGGGGGGGGGGCCAGTATTGTAGGCTCTTACAGGGGCTCTGCCGAGGCTGCCAAGGCTCAGCGGAAGCAGCTCCTGCAAGGGCAGCAAAGGATCTTGAACAGAAGCTCCTGGGCAGCCGCCGACGCTTTTGAAGGGTTTAGGGTTTAGGGTTTAGGGCTTAGGGCTTAGGGCTTAGGGTTTAGGGTTTAGGGTTTAGGGTTTAGGGTTTAGGGTTTAACCTGCAACGATGACGACGAGTAGGACCACTTCTGTTGCCAAGAGGCACACCCCATCTTTACCAAGCAGGTAGCGCAGCAGGAGATCGCCACCACCAGCCCTCGGCACAGCGTCACTCACTCGAGGGCCCCCCCGAACCCCACTGCCGCTGAAGTGCCGATGGCCAGTATTGGCCAGCCCCACCATGGCATCTCTCGCCTGCTAGGGTTTAGGGTTTAGGGTTTAGGGTTTAGGGTTTAGGGTTTAGGGTTTAGGGTTTAGGGTTTAGGGTTTAGGGTTTAGGGTTTAAGGATTAGGGGTTAGGGGTTAGGGGTTAGGG
>CAJNDS010002081.1:141475-308975 GCA_905221605.1 Symbiodinium natans | reverse complement strand
CGCACCCCATGGTAGGCTCCAAACATACTGGGAATTTACTTGTTCCAAGTTGACCCTTCTTGTGTCTCTCTTTTCGCCCCCCGCCTCGGACCCCCTGTCTGGGACCCGCTGGGAGTGTGTGGTGCTAAGCTTTCCTTAGTCTGCTATGCGCAGACGGCACCGGGCGGCCCGAGGCCCGAGGCGGCCCGGTGTAGGCGTTTGCAATAAGAACGCATGTCGGTCCCGGAATTTAGAGCAACCCCTCTGCCCGAAAACCTCCTAAGCCCTAAACGACAAGGAACGACATGGGGGTTTACGATCTTAGGGGCGCCCCTGATATCGCCCCCCAAAAAGTAGGGATCCCTTATCATATTGACCCCAAGAAGGTACCCCTACCATCGTAAACCCCCTAAACCCTAAACCCTAAACCCTAAACCCTAAACCCTAAACCCTAAACCCTAAACCCCCACATCCTTACATCTTGCCCAGCTGCAGTCACTGCCTGCAGCTTGGGGCCCTCCGCAGGGGTGTGCGCCTTCGTGAGCAGCGCGGAGCCGCCAATGTACATGAAGTTCCATGCCTTCAGGCTTAGGGTTTAGGGTTTAGGGTTTAGGGCTTGGGGTTTAGGGTTCAGGGTTCAGGGTTCAGGGTTCAGGGTTTAGGAGTTAGGGTTCAGGGTTCAGGGTTCAGGGTTCAGGGTTTAAGTTAGGGTTTAGGGTTGAGGGGGCTGGGGTTTATGTCCTAGGGTGGCAAGAAAGATCACAGGCAGCACGCATGCTCCAAAAATCTACACCCCACATTCTACAGGAAAATCTGAAACACGATTAGACATTACAATTATACGGTTATATGATATGTTACGTTATTCTACATTGCTGCATAGCATTGCATGTTTTGATTGTATACGATTGGGTATTACAAAACTTTCCTTTGCATTGGATAAGAGAGTGCATCCCTTCACCCCCAGCGACTTTGGACTGCAGACTGTAGATTTCAGGAGGTTCTCTGAATCTTGGCTTGTTCTGAAAAAGAAGTAGCACAGTCCATTCCAGTTTGGAGTTGCGAATGCTCTGCCCAGCAGACCTTCCATAAAGTGTCAGTGGGCGTAGGCTTTGGTCCTAGGGGGGAGGGTGCCCTCTGCATTGCTGCTGTCCAAGTTGCAAAGCCAAGCAACGCCATGCCAACCACAAAGTATGAGAGACCAGTGCCAAGGTAGAGCCTTAGCTTCCGACAGCAGGACATCTACAGGCAAGCAGTGCTTTGCTTGCATGCAGCGGTGCGCCGCTTGAAGCCTTCAGAGTCTGAGCATGTCTGAGCATGATGGCATTTGCATACGTTCGACGGACTGAAACCAAAGCATTGTGGGTTCTTGAATCTCATTGGACTCAGAACCTCCCCTTGCCGCTCTAAGCAAAGGCAACACCAAGGCTGCTCTATATATTGGGGGGATCCTAGAGCCATCATGCACCGTGCCCTGGTGCTGAAACCGCAAGACCCTCAACCCGAACCCTAAACCCTAAACTCCAAACCCCAAAACCCTAAACACCCCAAACCCGTCCCTAAACTCCAAACCCCAAAACCTGCAAACCCCAAGAATCCCAAACCCTAGCACCCCGAACTCTACGCCAGTTGCGTAACGGTCTGGAATCTTGGCCAAAGGCACACAGTGGCTGTCAGGGCAGCGCAGATAATCCCAGCCACAATCACCGGCATGGCTCCCACCCTCGCCATGACCAGGCCAGTAAGGGGCGCAGGTGCGAACATGCAGAACCTGACAGCGCGGTTGCTGCCCTTGAGGCCTGGAGTTTACCCTTATACGAACAGTCCTTGATAGGGGTTATAGTAAGGGGTACTATCATCTCTGTTAAGGACGGTTCGTATAAGGGGGAACATCCCAAGGTTAGGGTTTAGGGTCTCTCTGCTATGCGTTTGCCTTGTGTGCGAGGGAAGGACGCTGAAGGACGCCAGACTCAAAAACAGGGCCTGTTGAGCCCCTGCCTAGAAATGATGCCCTGGACTTGCACCAGACTTTAGTGGGGAACTTTCGAAGTCTCTGCAAACACAGCTGGATTATTTTGCCACTTGCCACTTCCCTCTGAGCCTGATGTCTCGGCAGGGGTTTCAATCTCAGATGTGATTCTCCGATCAACCGTAGGCTTCGTGACTCGGAATTGTGCCTGCAAGTTATGAGCGAGAAGACAAAAAACAAACACCAAAGATGTCCTTCACCTTCGGCAGAAGTCGAACACTATGGCAGATTCACGTCAGACGTTGCTTGCGCAAGAACTTTCGACAATAACTCGTAGGCACATTTTCCTGTCCTCAGGATACCTCCCTGTTTTTGATTTCTTGATCTGGTACACGCTCCTTAAGATCAATACTCACATCGCTTCCTTCGTTTCATTGTTTCAGCACTGGTGGCAGGGAAGGGGAAAAGGGCGGGTGGAGGAAGCCTCGGAAAGAAAATCTCCCCTCCTTGCAGCTCCAAGGCACATGTGCCCCATCATCGTCAGCGTGGACGCGGTGAAGGAGTGGCTGTACTGGTTCTTCATGACAGCGGGCGTGGGTGCCATCAGCATCAGCATGATGCAGTAGGAGGCGACCAGGGCGACGATGGCTGCACCACACCGTGGCTGGAGAAGCAACCTGTTGAAGATGGAAACCCTAAACCCTAAACCCTAAACCCTAAACAGAGCAAGGAGAGATTTCAGAACATTCCACAAAGAAACCCACATGACAAACCCGGACTTCTACAAGAGCCGGCCAGAATACGTGGCCTTCCGAAATTCGGGGTACCTAATCGGGGCCCTTATGCCCTTATTATTCAAGGGAATCCTACTCTTTGAAGGGACTGTCCTAGTCAACCCTGAACCCTAAACCCTAAACCCTAAACCCTAAACCCGAAACCCTACACCCTAAACCCATCATATCAAGCTTCGCAAGCCCAGGCTCTGTCTGAGGGACCTCGGCTGGCCCATGGCAGCCTTCGGCTGCGCAGCGGACCCTTCCGGAAGCCGAACGAAGCCTAGTTCATGGTTGGGATAATATTAACAATCGAAGCTGTTATTCGTTATTGGGTTTAAGTACCCTTAAGAGTGTAAATTGTTCTTCCTTGTTGGGTTTAAGTACCCTTAAGAATGTGAAAATGTTACCCAACTATGACAAAGAAGCTCAGGAGCAGCAAGGCCAGGAGGTTGAGAACAGCCCCGCACCTGGGGGGCTTGTTTGTTTGGGGTTTGGGGTTTTAGGGTTTTAGGGTTTTGGGGTTAAGGGTTTGGGGTTAAGGGTTTGGGGTTTAGGGTTTGGGGTTTAGGGTTTAGGGTTTAGGGTTTAGGGTTTAGGGTTTAGGGTTTAGGGTTTGGGGTTTAGGGTTTAGGGTTTAGAGGGCTTGAACCTCCCCCAAAGCAGATTTCCTTCGTTGACGAGTCCTGGCCTCTCTGGTCAGGGCCGAAGCCAAGTATAAAGGGTTTAGGGTTTAGGGTTTAGGGTTTAGGGTTTAGGGTTTAGGGTTTAGGGTTTAGGGTTTAGGGATAAGGGATAAAGGGCTCGTTGGCAGATCTTTGGGCTAGCGAATAAACATTCATACCCTTACTATCGTACATCTCATTGTTCATAACATCACTATTCTTCTCGTTTCTCCATCTTTATCCGTCTCATTCTTACTGGATTTGGGAGGCCCTAAACCCCAAACCCTAAATCCTGACCCACTCTTGATGAGGACATCCATCCCCACGCCGCCCAGGCACAGATAGATTCCCATGAACGGTACTGGGAGCCTGGGCAAGATGGGGGCTTAGGGGGTTAGGGGGTTTAGGGGGTTTGGGGGGTTAAGGGGTTTGGGGGGTTTAGGGGGTTTAGGGGGCCCAGAGTGCGGACTATGGTTCTTGGGGAAAAGAAAACTAAGGGGACCCTACTTGGGGCTTTACGACATTAGGGGTACCTTATTGGGGTCCCGATTATAAGGGAATCCTACTACTTGGAGGTCATTTATAGGATCCCTGATTTTCGTAACTCTCCGATTTGGGAAAGGCCCAGACTGCAGCGGCTCCGCCAAACTGGCTGGGCTCGCCACTCTTACGTAAGCGTGGGCAAGTGGCAGATCCCGTGCCTGCGAGATGGCCCCCGGGCCCAGCAGCGCCTTAGAAATGCTCTTTCCGGTTTAGGGTTTAGGGTGTAGGTTGGGGGTTTAGGGTTTAGGGCTTAGGGTTTAGGGTTTAGGATTCAGCTCCTGGGACCAGAAGCGCAGCACATCGTAGCATTTATCTTCAAAAGCTATAAGCAGGGTGCCCCCAGGGCGCTCCCACCACACCCCCAAAGAGCACCAGGCTGATGGCACGCGGTGGGTTGGAGGGCATCGCCTGGATGGCGCCGAAGCGGTAGTTCTGCGCGTGCGCGAAGCTGTACCCTCCCCAGGGTCCGCAAGGCACAAGGCAAAGTAGAGCATGGCCGGTTTAGGGTTTAGGGTTTAGGGTTTAGGGTTTAGGGTTTAGGGTTTAGGGTTTAGGGTTTAGGGTTTAGGGCTTAGGGTCTAGGGTTTAGGGTTTAGGGTTTAGGGTGGCCACCCAGGGCGCATACTTCAGAACCCTGTAGAGGAGGTAAGGGAGCATACGAAGGGCCCGTGAAACTACCCTTGCTCATGTGCAATCCTACCATGCTGCTAGGTAGGGTTTAGGGTTTAGGGTTGAGGGTTGAGGGTTTAGGGTTTAGGGTTTGGGGTTCAGGGTTCAGGGTTCAGGGTTTAGGGTTTAGGGTTTAGGGTTTAGGGTTTAGGGTTTAGGGTTTAGGGTTTAGGGTTTAGGGCTACCCGAAGCCCTTGGCATGGCCTAGCAGAGCGGCACCGAGGCATTGGAGGCCGAAGTCCAGCAGCCAGGAGCCCAGCGCGAGCGCCGCGCAGCTCAGGAGCCCCACCACCGCGCCCGCGAGATACCTGCGGGTTGTAAAGTTTGGGGTTTAGGGTTTAGGGTTTTTAGGGTTTAGGGTTTAGGGTTTAGGGTTTAGGGTTTAGGGTTTAGGGTTTAGGGTTTAGGGGTTAACCTAGAGTTCTGATCCAAAGCAGTCTTGACCGAAGCGTGTTGACCGGCAGTTTCCGTCTTGGAGCGTGCTTTCCAATGGATTTTTTTGATGAGGCGTGATTGGGTGAGGGGGGGAACGTCGAAAAGTGTCTTAAACGCTAGGGGTTGTTTCTTGCCACTTTGAATGTGGCAGCCTTTTGGCGGGGACTCTTTGGGCCTTCTGGAGCTTTCCCCCCACCCTGTCCAGAACACCAGGGTCTTATTTGGGGGTATCCTTTTTGGGGGACCTTTCCTAATACCTTCCAGTGCCTTTTTTGATGCTCTCCCCTGTGGATTTGTTTAGACCAATGCACTTTGGAGGGGGGATCGGAATGGTGCGTTTTGTTAGGCACTAAGTCTCCCCAAAGAGAACACCCCGCTGTCACACTCACCAATTTTCATCAGGAACTTCTAACAGCCTCTTCAGCTGTCGGCAAGTTATTTCAGAGGCTGTAGTTGAGCAGGGTTTAGGTTTTCATGTATGTGCAACCGGTCTGTCATCAGTTATTCCCTTCACTCCAAACAGTATCCTAAAACCCAAAAAACCCTGAGGCCCCCCTAGTCTAAACCGTAACCATGGTTCACTACTTATAACCCTACTTGTAAGTACCTTGGAACCTCCAAGTAGAGGTTTAGGGTTGAGGGTTGAGGGTTCATGAGAAGACCCAGCAGAAGATACAGTGTGGCAGTGCACAGAACTAAAGACCACATGCGAGAATAAATACGGGGCGAGTTGCATGTACTTGCGCCCGATGTAGCGCACCTTTGCCGGAAGCGCCATGGTTCCAACACCTTGAGGGCAAGGACAAACTTCCAGCAGGGTCTAGGCAGGTAGCTAAGCTCTCCCTTCTATAATTAGCATACTAGGTACCCAAAGCGCTGCAATGAAGGAGAAAACCCTGAACCCTATCCCCTATACCCGGGCTTTGTCATTTTTTGAATATCAAGGGTATCCCTAAACTTGGGAACTGGGGAAACCCCGCACTACTGGCAGTACCCCTAGACCCTACACCCTAATCCCTAAACCCTAAACCGAATTATTCGCAGTCCTTGCATCACCAGCGCCAGGCCCAGAGGGAGCGTCTCGAGTTCCACCGCTGGCGATGTGCGGGCGACAGCGAGCGTGAGGGTGGCCACATTCGAGGCGAAGATGGCGAAGGCCAGGGCCCAGGACCCTCAGGGTGGGCCATTGAGGTTTTTTTTTTTATTTTTTGGGGGGGGGGGGGGGGGGGGGGGGGGGGGGCTTGGTGTGAATTTTCGGGTTCGTCTGAAGATTTGAGGGTTCTTGCGGGGGAGTCTCCCCCCAGTTCCAAGGGGCCTGACAACAGCAGCACCGAGGTCCAGTCGTCCGATGGCAGCTCCAACTTCACGGGCTCCTCGAAGCCGTTGCTCTCACCGGACGCCATTCCGACAAGGTATGATTTTGTATTTGTGCGTTTATTGATTTTGTCTACTTAGACTTATATTTATCGACATTTACATTTATTTGTTGTATATGTATATGTATGTATGTATAAAAAGACACATATATATATATGTATATATGTATATATATATATATATATATATATAGATAGATATGGTGGTTTCCGACAATCAGGGTGCCTTATTGGGGTCCTTAGTTGCATGATCGTAGGCCACACCTCGCGCTCATCGCATGAGCATGAGCGCCCCAACTCTAGAGCCGAAAGCTGCGGCGGTCTCACAGCCCCGAGCTGGTCCTGAAAGAGCCCACTGTTTTGCAGGCGAAGGAACATGCCTCAATACATCAATTAAGAGCCCCTGCATAGTCCTTTCCAGGTATCATATTATATACTGTATATATATATATATATATACACACTCCTCCTTATAATCATTAACTGCGGTCCCGCTCTTGACGGCACATCTAAACGATGTCTGACGGGGAGCACCTTCTTTTCTTCGGAAACCTCCATCTTCTCAGAACCCCACCACGCTCGCCACCTTAACCCCCTACAAATTCGTGATGAGCTGACAGTTGCTGCTGGAGATGCACACCACCCCCTAACCCCTTTAAAACAAAGACTGAACCCTAAACCATGAACCCTAAACCCGAAACCCGAAACCCTAAACCCTAAACCCTAAACCGTAAGCACTGCTGCAAGCTGGAAGGCGCCTTGTTGCCGGCCTCTGCCTCAGCCAGGCGCTCCTGGCGCTCCCGGTCGGCCGCGGAGGCGCCTGCGGGTCTAGGGTTTAGGGTTTAGGGTTTAGGGTTTAGGGTTTAGGGTTTAGGGTTTAGGGTTTAGGGTTTAGGGTTTAGGGTTTAGGGTTTAGGGGTTCTACCTTGGACCCTTAAGGTTGTACCCTTTGAGTTTCGGGGCCCCTTTTTAAGGATCCCTAACATCATGTAGGGCCATATTAGGAGTGTTTTTTAAGGGGAACCTTCAGGGGTACAACCTTAGGGGTACGAGTCCTCATCCCTGGAGGCTGAAGGCTCAGGGCTTCGGGGTTGGGAAGCCTACGGGGGGGGCGTCCCCTAAACCCGAAGACCCCTAAACGCCCTTAAACATCCGGAAAAGCCTGAAAACCCGAAAAACACTGAAAACACCCTGGAAACCCCTAAACCCTGAACACCCTTAAACCCTAAAAAGCCTAAACCTGCAGCCGCAGAACCCTAAACACCCGGCAAAACCCACTCACCCGAGAAAGCTGAACTCCTCCACTCTGGGGGTGCCCAAAGACCCTAAACCCTAAACCCTGAACCCTAAACCCTAAACCCTAAACCCTAAACCCTAAACCCTAAACCCTAAACCCTAAACCCTAAACCCTGAACTCTGGGGGTGCGGCTTCCCACAGTGTCTCTGAGGTGGGAGAGCTGCGCCTCCATGCGAGGGATGCGAGGGAGTGCGACGACGGGGCGCAGAAAGGCAGAGGCGGGCGGCTTCGAGTTTAGGGTGTAGGGTTCAGGGTTTACAAAGGGTTTAGGGTCTAGGGTTTAGGGTTTAGGGTTTAGGGTTTAGGGTTTAGGGTTTAGGGTTTAGGGTTTAGGGTTTAGGGTTTAGGTTTTAGAATCATCCACAATACTTCATCATGAGAACCCTGAGAAGTCAGGGTTCCGGGGAGAACGTGCTCGGAGACCTCCATGTCCTCCTTCTCCCGGCCCACGTCCGCCAGCCTCATCTTCCAACGAGCTGAAACCCTAAACCCTGGAGCTCGATTGTCAAGGTATACATAGAGGCTATATGGGGGAAGAAGACTAAGGGTCAGTTGTAGTGGGGGTCCCTAACTTATATCCCTTAAGATAAAGACCCTCAAGCCCTCCCTAAACCCTAAACCCTAAACCCTAAACCATGAAAAGATATGTGCTCCCGCCGCGGCAGGTCGGGCAAACAGCAACTGGGCAACAGCAGCTCGGCCCGCCACGCTTCCCGCAGCGTGCTCCCATCCGTCTTGACAGCCTCCATATTTTGGGTTTAGGGTTTAAGGGTTTAGGGTTTAGGGTTTAGGGTTTAGGAGGGTTTAGGGTTTAGAGTTTAGGGTTTCGGGTCCACCATGAGGGCCGGGGGGAGGGGGGGCGGGTTCTCAAATCAAATACCCCTATGGAGGTAGCTGAGGAAGGCTGCTACGGGTTTGGGGTTCGGCTTCAAGAGTCTTGGAGGGGGGCAGTGGTCACACTGCACTGACAAGCCACAAGCCCTTAACCCAAAACTGCCCCTAAACCCTAACCCGAAGATTCTGGCCTTCATCTGTCTGTTGTGACTGGTTTGCGCCTTCCGCGCTTGCTCACCTGCCCGACAATTCGTCACCAAAGCACAGAGAGCTTCTGTGCTCTTAGGGTTTAGGGTTTAGGGCAAATTTGACAGGTTGGGTGTTCTTTTCTGCTTGGCACTGGCTTGCGGGTATGCCATGCTGGCGAACAAAGAGCAGCGTCCCACTCAAGCAGCTGCGCTTGGTCCTGGGCATCAGCAGACAGTCAAAGCAAACAAGCAAAACCTCCAAACCTGAAACCACGAAACTCCTAAACTCCCCAAAACAAAAAGCGCGTGATATTCATATAGTCACGACTGCGAATCTTAGACTATGTTCAATCTGCCGTTTGTCTTGCAAACTGAACCCTAAACCCTACACCCTAAGTGCTAGCTGAGAAGCTACGTCTCTTCCATTCGCGCAGCGCGTCTTCACAGGCTTGCAGTCGCAAAGCTGTCCTGCACCTGCACCTGCCAGGGCTTAGGGCTTAGGGTCTAGGGTTTCGGGTCTAGGTTTAGGGTTTTACGGTTTACGGTTTTAGGGCTAGGGGGCTACCAGTCTTGTTATTGCTACCACTGCTACCATTGTTTATTCGAGGGTTTAAGGACTCGGGAAAACCCGTGAACCGCTAAACTCGCGATTGCCTTCCCACCTCCCGCACTGGCAGCACACGAAGCCATCAAAGTTGCCTTCATGTTCCAGTTTCGTGTTACCTTGGATCTGCACTGGTTGGCATCTTCCCTTCTTTCGGGGGGCTAGGGGATCACCCCTCAGCACGGTGGTTGCTGATTAGTTGGGTGCATTCTCTCACTATCTCTCTCACTATCTCTCTCTCTCTCTCTCTCTCTCTCTCTCTCTCTCTCCCTATCGCTCTATCTCTCGCTCTCTCTCTCTCGCTCTCTTTCTCTCGCTCTCTCTCTCTCTCTCTCTCTCTCTCTCGTCTCTCTGTCTGCCGCGGCCGAAACCGATGTTTCAGGAGGCCCTCTACCCTCAACCGAGTTGAGCCCAAGAGTCGGAAGTTCTCGTACAGCAGGATGTAGATTGAAGATCGTGCCAACGCCACCGAGCGGTGGCGCCCGACTTGCAGTAGAACACGATCTTGATGGAGGCCGGGCCTCGGGAAGCCCGGGCGCCGAGCTGCCCATAACATTCCATTCAGGGCGTCGAGCTTGGGGGTTTAGGGTCTAGGGTTTTGGGGTTTTTAGGGTTTAGGGTCTAGGGTTTCGGGTTGAGGTTTTCGGGTTGAGGGTTGAGGGTTTAGGGTTAGGGCACCCTGAAACCTGAACAGTGTGCTCAAGGCGCACGCTTGGAGAGCTCTAGAAAGTCACACCCTGTAAACCCTAGACCCTAGACCCTAAACCCTATAAACCCTGTAGACCCTACAAACCCTAAACCCCCAACAAACCCAAACACTCACAAACCTTATAAACCCGAAACTCTAATGCCCATGAATCCCCCACACCCCTGTAAACCCTATAAGCCATAAAAAACCTCCTGTGAACTTCCCTAAACCCATGAACCCCTATAAACCCCTGAATCCTAAAACCCTCAAGCCTGACCCTAAACCCTAACCCCCAAGCCCTAAACCTAAACCCTAAACCCTAAACCCCAAACCCCAAACCCTAAACCCTAAGGCAAGCGACCATGGGCTGCCTTCAACTGCTCTGCGAATGCGGCGACGAAGGCTGGCGACTAAGGAAGCGAAGGAGCCGTGCTGCCTCAGGGTTTAGGGTTTAGGGTTTAAGGTTTAGGGTTTAGGGTTTAGGGTTTAGGTTTAGGGTTTAGGGTTTAGGGTTTAGGGTTTAGGGTTTAGGGTTTAGGGTTTAGGGTTTAGGGTTTAGGGTTTAGGGTTTAGGGTCTCAGACCTCGGGTTCAAGGTTGAGGGTTTAGGGTGTAGTGTTCATCTCACGGGATAAGGGGTTTCCCCCGGGGTGCGGAAGCATTTTGGGAGAGTAACCATAATCACCCCCCTGCCCCAAACAAAAACAAAAAACATGAAAAATCTAAAAAAGTCCCGAAACACCTTGACAAGCACTAAAAACCCACCCAGCCACCCACCCACCCACCCACCACCTACCCCCCCCCCCCCAAAAAAAAAAACATAAATAACCAACATGCAAAAGCCTAAAAGCCCCTGAAATACCCTAGACCCTAAACCCTAAACCCTAAACCCTAAACTCCTTCGAGCCGCCGGATGCGAGTGATGATTTCATCGTGGCGCCCATCGTGGTGCTTCAGCTCGCCAGCTCCAGGGTCGTGGAAGTCCCTGACGTCAAAAACGATGGCCTTCGGGTTGCGCGCAGGTTCCCTGAAGCCCCTAAACTCTGTTGAGGGTAGTTTAGGGTAGGTTAGGGCTTGGGGTTTGGGGTTTGGGGTTCGGGGTTTGGGGTTTAGGGTTTAGGATTTAGGGTTTAGGGTTTAGGGTTTAGGGTAAGAACTCCCGCAATGCCCTTAAACTTCCCTAAACCCTATTTGGGGGTGTTTAGGGCCTTTGGGGAAAAAATTCGTGCAAACGGCCTGCTCCTGCATGTGGTGATCTTTAAAGCGATCCTTGCCGCAGGTCACGATCCTGGGCCGTGATGGAGGAGACGTGAGCTTGTAATCTTTCTATTAGGGGGTTAGGGTTTAGGGTTTAGGGTTTAGGGTTTAGGGTTTAGGGTTTAGGGTTTAGGGTTTAGGGTTTAGGGTTTAGGGTTTAGGGTTTAGGGTTTAGGGTTTAGGGTTTAGGGTTTAGGGTTGATCTAGACCCTCTGAAGAGGGTCCATGTTGAAGAGAGCCAGAAGAGGGTTAAGAAGGGTTCCCTTTGAAGGGTCTCCTTGTCCTACCTAGGCTCTATCTTGTTCCGGGCTGAAGGTCTTTTGGGGGCTGAAGATATGTAGGGCCTAGGGTTTAAGGTTTAGGGCTTAGGTTTTTGGGCTTAGGGCTTAGGGTTTCGAGTGTTCAGGGCTTAGGGCTGCTTGGGGTTTGAAAGTTTGGGTTGTGTGTCTGGGCTGCTTCGCCAGGCAGCTGGAAGAAGACCTGGCTCTTGTCGAGCTCCGGCGAGTCCAAGATGTCGTCGCTTGCCAGCTCCTCTGGCTCAGAGAGGCCTCAGAGGAGGGAGGGGGGGGGGGGGCGGTTCATGGGCCTGGGGAGCCTAAACCCTAAACCCTAAACCCTAAACAATCAGATCAAGCTGCCAGCTTCCGCCTTGTTTGCTTCATGTGGACTCCCTGAACTGATACTTTGGGATGTTCCCCCTTATACTTACAGCCCTTAGTAGGGATTATGGTACCCCCTATTTATCTTCCCTATCAAGGACTGTTAGCATAAACGGGGCAACATCCCGACTGATACTGTAGGAGCAAGTTGGCTATCCCGAAGCCTGTGGGGACTTCGTTCGGGAATCGGGGTAACCAAATAGCCAGCCGTCGTCATTCTCAAAAACGCTTAAACCCTAAAGCCTAAAACCCTGAAACCCTAAAATCCTGAAACCCTAAACCCCCAAAACCCTGAAACCCTAGAACCCTGAAACCCTAAAATCAAAAGAACCCTGCCCCAAAACCCTGAAACCCTAGAACCCTGAAACCCAACCCATGAACCTCCCATTTCAGGGCCTTGGGGGTTGAGGATTTAGGATTCAGGGCCTTTAGGGTTTAGGATTCAGGGCCTTAGGGTGTAGGATTCAGGGCCTTTAGGGTTTAGGATTCAGGGCCTTGAGGGTTTCAGGCTGGTGGGTCGCCTCGATCCTCTTCCAGGCGCCGCTTGCGGTCGAGCGGGGCTCGCGACACAGGCTCCTGAGAGAGCACTCCGAGAGCTCCCGCGAGACCCCCGAAACCCTAAACCCCAAAACCCCGCAACCCTAAACCCCGAAACCCTAAGCCCTAGACCCTAAGCCCTAAGCCCTAAGCCCTAAACCCTAAACCCTAAACCCTAAACCCTAAACCCTAAACCCTAAACCCTAAACCCTGCCCTAAACCCTAAACCCACTGTTGGTTTGGGACTTAAGGCTTCCTAAGTAAGGCCGACTCTGGAAAGTTATAATTGCCGAAAGCTGATGAATGCACAGGGTTTAGGGTTTAGGGTTTAGGGTTTAGGGTGTAGGGTTTAGGGTGTAGGGTTCCCCCTCCGTCCTGCTTCCACTCATTGGCTGCCTCACCCGTGTCCTGGTAACGCCACCTCACAGGATTATACACCGTTACAATATACTAATATGGGGTTTACGATATTGGGGGGGGGGGGTACCTTGTTGGGCCCTTACTGTAAGGGGATCCTACTATTTGGGGTCTGTCCCTGATATTCGACATGCTCTGCCGGGGCAAGCAACTGAAAATGACAAGATTGCGCCTGACGGATTCTCCGCAGTCGTCCAAGCACAGTGTGAACTTTCTCTTCGCCGGCCACACCAAGAGGTTGCGGGGCTTGTCATAAGTCAGCACGACCTCCGTCAGAGGGTATATAGGGTATATAGGGGAAAAAGGGTATATAGGGCATATAGGGTATATAGGGTTTATAGGGTTTATAGGGTATATAGGGTTTATAGGGTTTATAGGGTTTGTAGGGTTTATAGGGTTTATAGGGGATCCGAAGCATGGGCCCTTTTTTTGAGTCCCTTGTTGTATAATCTTTTTTACACGCTAAGGGCCCAAACTTCGGATCCGTACAAACAAGGGTAAGGGACCAAAATAATTAAGGGCCCATGGTTCAAACCCTATAAACCCTATGAACCCTATAAACCCTGTAAACCCTATAAACCCGATATATCCTATATATCCTATATACCCTATATACCCTATATACCCTATATCCTATATCCCCATAAACCCTAAACCCTAAACCCTACAGCCTACAGAAAAAACATTAAGACTGCAAAGCAAGCGGCGTTTATGCCACCTCTGTCCCCTTTGCCCCCTCTCAGCATCTTCACAGAGAGGCTGTCAGGCTTGCCTCTGGCCCAGTTGACCACGTAGCTTTTCCCTGGTAGGTTATAGGGTTTAGGCTTTAGGCTTTCGGGTTTAGGGTTTAGGGTTTAGGGTTTAGGGTTTAGGGCTTGGGGCTTGGGGCTTGGGGTTTAGGTTTTAGGGTTTAGGGTTTAGGGTTTTGGGTTTTCCAGCGGATGTCCTCGCTGCTTGCAGTCCAACCACTTCCCGATCAGAAACTGCCATTGCTCCTTGCATTCCTCGTCCATGTGTGAACGGCAAGCTTTGGACCATGGGACTGCAGTCAAAGGCGCTCCCCCCTTTGGCCCTACACTTGGGCCCAACTCTCTTGTGATAGTAAGATATTGAATTGCCTACATATTGCTACGTTGACATGGAAGCATATGAACCTACTAATGTATTGCAAGACAACTAAACCATGCGAGTTTAGCATGTTCGATTCTATGTTCTCATGCTATTATGCTATTGTAGTATGAGCCTACTCTGCTATGTTGTCATACATTCTGTGCTGTACCCTAAACCCTAACCCTAAACCCCAAACCCCCATCAGGTCCAACAGGTAGCTGCTTGGAGCAGCTAAGCGGCTGCAAGTCTCAGAGCTCAACGCAATCTACGTGACCTGCACACATCCGGCCCAATATACCCTAAACCCCAAACCCTAAACCCTCTATACCTAAACCCTAAACCTGAAACATGCCTGACCACTGCTTTCGTGACTATGAAATTCAAGTAAGGCAAATTCCTGAACTAGCGTGGGGGCCTGGGGCACCCCGAAACCCCAAACCCTGTCAGGGGTATGTTGGGCTTTCCATGCTAGTCTGAGCAACGGCAGCCGGCCTATCTCTGCCGTGTTGGCCTTGCAGTCAGCAGCACGTGTGTGAAGGGTTCGGGTTTAGGGTGAACACGGCCTCAGGCTTCGGGGGGTCAAGATCCCACAAATATGGGAGGAATCCTCTTTACTGGGACCCCAAGAACCCCCCCCCTCTTCCTGAATATGCCTGAGCTCGTGAAAAGAACTCGGGTTTGTGTTTTTGGTATCCCCAACAGCACACACAAGCAATGCTCACCAAAGTGCGTTTAAGGAACAACTTCTGCACTCGCCAATTGACGCAATATAAACCTTTTTTGTAGAGTTTGACACATGATCTGGAATTAAGGGCTCTCTGGGTTAAGCATTGACGCATGCTTGTCTACGCAGAAACTTTAGAATCCACAGCCCTTCGCGACACTCCCCGGTGCGTCCGAGATGCCAAAGTTTCGTTCAGCTCCGTCCGCGTCTGCTCCAACCTCTCACGCGGTGACAGCACTCACACCAGTCATTCATTCTCCTTGGCTGCCCAAAGAGACCACTACCCCTTGAATCAGGGAACAGTACCGCAATTTACGGTAAGACGCCCTTGCGCTCCCACCTGGTGTTCACCGCAGACTGCTCCTCCTCCGCACCTGGTAGGGGTTAGGAACCGGGTCGGGGGGCTACGTGGGCTCAGATCCGGCAGCATCAATGACATGCCCGGAACTGGGCTACGGGCTTCGCTCCACTTGCTGCACCTTGGCAATGGAAGTCCCTAGCGCATCGACGTCCCCACGGGGTGAAGTTTCTGACATGCGGCAGCGATGGGGACGATAATGGACTATACTGTACAACACCTCTTCAACAGACCGCCTGTCAAAGCAGCAACATGGCGTGTTCATGCATGTCATCTCTTGGCGAGCGAACCTCCTCCTCAAGCTTGGCCACGGCCTGCCAAACACAATTCGCTCGGAAACCTGTGTATCCTCTCGTGCTTGCACTTGCACAATGTGGCAGCAGCCTCGCGGCGTCTTTGCGCCAACGACCTTGCTTTGTCCGACTCCTGCTGAGCCTGGACGCGACAGTTGGCATAACTCTCGACAAGAAAGCGGTGCCGCAGTCCCAGCTGGGACGCAATCACCGCAGCCACAGCTCCGGCACCTGCCGCGCTTCCTGCTGCATCTGCTGCTGGCTCGGCAAAAACGCCTGTGTCATGGAGACGTCAGCACGCTAAGTGACATGGAGGGGGCGTTCCCTACCTTGGCGCCCCTTCTTGGGCACCTGCTGTAAAACTGGGTGAATCCTAAACCCTAACCCCCAGCCGCCAAATGCGGGGACGAATGCGACAGGCGCCTGGATCTGGCGCTGAAGGCGTTCCACCTGGTCCTGGCCAAGAGCCACCTGCAAAAGGGGGCACTTATTCTCGTAATCAGGGTTTAGGGTTTAGGGTTTAGGGTTTAGGGTTTAGGGTTTAGGGTTTAGGGTTTAGGGTTTAGGGTTTAGGGTTTAGGGTTTAGGGTTTAGGGTTTAGGGTTTAGGGTTTAGGGTTTAGGGTCCTTTTTTCTCGGGGAATCCTACTATTTGAGGAACTATTCTAGGGTCCCTTTTTTTCGTAAACCCCCAAAAGTGCCCCAGTCATCCTTGGTTTAGGGCTTGGGATTTAGGGTTTTGGGGGGCCCTGAACTGCAGCTCCGTAGCTAAATACCCTGTGACTTGTTGCATCAAGGATCGCTGGCCATGCCGCATCTGGCTGTATGTTCCAATGAAGCTAAAAGCAGCTGAAAGGCTGACAAGACATAAAACGGCGTCAAACCCGGCCCGACTCAACCCGATATTCCAAAGCAATCTGTAAGGCACGCCACCGGACTGACGAAAGGTCTGGTTGGGTCTCAGCTTCCTTGTGTCGTGCTGGGACAGAAGCCGGCCCGAACTCTGCCGCAGGCGCCTGCTCTGCCAGGTCATTCTCCAGAACAGACCTCCATGTCTTGGGGGAAAAAACGCAGTGCCCGCTGACGCTGTGTTCTAGTCAGGGGCATTCCGAGATGATAAGGGGGTTTGGACGACAATAAGGGCCCCGAATACCCCAAATAGTGGGACTCCCCTATAAGACCCCAATAAGATCCCTAAACCCGAAACCCTAAACCCTAAACCCTAAACCCTAAACCCCCATAGGGGAAGCACGGGAGCCGCCTTGCTCGCAGCTTCTCAGCCAAACTTCGCGCAGTCTCCTGCTCAGGCAAGCAAAGCGTCCAGTATGTGGTGAGCTCTCTAAGTTAGGGTTCAGGGTTTAGGGTTTAGGGTTTAGGGTTTGGGGTTTAGGGTTTGGGGTTTAGGGTTTAGGGTTTAGGGTTTAGGGTTTAGGGTTTAGGGTTTAGGGTTTAGGGTTTAGGGTTTGGGTTTAGGGGTGCCCTAAATAAGAGGGGCCGCCTTATGGTACGGACCCCAAAAGGGACGATAATTTAGAGAAATCACCATGTGCTTCTGGCGAAAACTCTGCGCGACCGCAATATGAGCAAGGAATTGTTTGCGGGGTTGCAGCCCAAATCAAGCTTTCTCAGTACATGTTCCCTACACCCTGAACCCTAAACCCTAAACCCTAAACCGCGGCTCTGCATTGTCCCATGCGCCTTCTCTTCCTCGAGCTCGCGCTCCCTCGCAGCAAAGGCGCTGTCCTCCGCTGACGCCCTCAGATCAGGGGGTCAAGCGGTTGCCTTTAATGTAGAGTTTAGGGTTTTGGGTTTTGGGTTTTGGGTTTAGGGTTTAGGGTTTAGGGTGTAAGGTGGATACACAATCTGCAAGTGTTGCTGGAGGCAGGTATTCAATCTGCAAGTGCGATTTCTTAAAAAAAACGTCCCTAAAAGATTTCTTTCCATGGTGGAACCTCACGATGGCACGTGCCCAAACATGATCTGCGATGCGGCAGCACGGCATTCCGTTTATTGAGGCATTCGACAACCCATGGTCAAGCTCCAGGCTTCAAGGAACTATAATGTGGAAACAACGTTCTTGCTAAAGATGTTGCTACATGAACAAAGTTCTACATATACATATATGTATATATATATATATTTACATGTGCAGGTGTATGTTATGGTAACCCTCTAAGCCGAAACCCTAACCGTTTCCCCCCAGGCTTGATTTCTTGAACCGGGAGCCCTAGACTCTAAACCCTAAACCCGAAACCCTAAACCCTGTACGACGTTTGGGGCCAGCCGGCCCATCCGACAGCGAAGTGGCCCGTGCACGCTTGGTCGCTGCCTCCTGGGGAGAACCCTGGCTTGGGGTTTTAAGGTTTAGGGTTTAGGGTTTAGGGTTCAGGGTTCAGGGTTTGGGGTTTAGGGCTTAGGGTTTAGGGTTTAAGGTTTAGGGCTGGGATGTTCCCAATGATACTAACAGTCCTTAATAGGGAATATCATCGGGGGTACTCTCATCGCTATTAAGGACTGTTAGTATAAGGGGGAACATCTCAATTCATGGGTTCTTACAAGTGCGGGTATAAGTACCCAAAATAAGGCTTTAGCCATAATTACTCGCCTTATAACTTATAACCCTTCGTATGAGTACCAATGAACCTCCGGCTTAGGGGTTAGGGGTTAGGGGTTAGGGGTTAGGGGTTAGGGGTTAGGGGTTAGGGGTTAGGGGTTAGGGCTTAGGGCTTAGGGCTTAGGGTCTTAAAGCTATGGTGCGGCATCACTTGTCGGAGGGCTGTAGAGGATCCAAGAAAGGAGGCTATGGACAAGCTGAAGCAGTCAGAGGTGCCTTTTGCCACAAGTGCCCTACCTGGACCCTTACATTTGCAGTTCCCCTTTTTTGTGGGGGGAGTACCTTGTTTTCGTACCTTTTGCTAGCTTGTTGGCGTCCCTTTGTCCTCCTCCAGTTCTGCCACCTCATGAGAGGTTTGCTCCAGCAGGTCCTTCAGAGGCCAGGAAAGCCAGATAATGGTAGAATATAAAGAACATGATACAATCGTAAATAAGAAGAGGTTTGGTAGTATCATCGTATGATAGTTGCTAGTATGATAGTATTCAAATATGAGAATATGATAATATGATGTGATGATGTGATAACATGTTAATACGAAAACATGCTAACATCAACATATACCAATATGATAACTTGAAAATATATTTATAACATATTAATGCGATACTTCGGCAATATGATGATATGGAAATATGATCATATGAAAAGACTCTAATATGACAACACGTATTTCGATGGTACGAGAAAATGCTCATATGATAGTGTGATAGTACGATAATACGATGACAATATGGCAATATGACAATATGCCAGTCTGATACATGAAGATAAGATGAAAATGTGACCACATTACAACATGAAACATGCTAATATTATGCTATTATACCATAATAACATGAGAACATGACAGCACGACAACATGATAGATGAGATGATAAGATGGTAAGGTGGTGAAGTGACAAGGCGCTCAAGGCGATAGCATGACAACCAGATTGAGCCGCCGAACGCGAGCCGCGCATTGAGCCACTAACCCTCGAAACCTTCCAGGTACTGGTAGGGCCTAGACCCAAAAGCCCCTTGCGGCAATTCTCGGGGTAGGGGATCAAAAAACTTTCTTTGGTATCAAAAACATTACTTTTTTGGGGGGGATCAAAAAAAATTGTTTGGGATCAAAAAATAATTTACGGTACTTTTCCTTGGTTTTTCCTCGGGAAATACTGTAAATAGCATACTCCTTCCTTCCTTCCTTCCTTCCTTCCTTCCTTCCTTCCTTCCTTCCTTCCTTCCTTCCTTCCTTCCTTCCTTCCTTCCTTCCTTCCTTCCTTCCTTTTTCCTTTCCCTTTGTTCCTTTCTTCCTTCCATCCTTCCTTCCTTTCTTCCTTCCTGCCCTCCTTCCTTCCTTCCCTCCTTCTCAGAAGAACGGCATAATAATTGTTTTTGATCCTAAATAAATGTGTTTTCATCCTAAATAAATTGTTTGATCCGCATCCGGCCGGCCCGAGGCGGTCGACGCGCAGTACGCAACATTATGACATGGGCGTGTCCGAAATTTCGGGGGGGGGGTCGTAAAAAAAAAAACGGGGATCCATATATTTGGGGGCCTGTTTTGGGGGTCCCCTATGTTTGTAAAACCCCCACATTATGGACTCGCGGATCTTCGTGTGTGTGGCATCGCTGCAGCTGGAATATCAGCACACGCATGACGCGAGTAGCCACATGGCTTACACGAAGACGACCCTCAACCCTAAACCCTAAACCCTAAACCCTAAACCCTAAACCCTCGGTCCGAACCTGCAGGTGGCCAGCCGCCGTGCGCGACAGCACCAGATCTCGAAGGGTCTGCGGCAGGCCAAAACATGAAAATGCACCAGAGATACGCCAGGTTTAGGGGTTTAGGGGTTTAGGGGTTTAGGGTTTAGGGTTTAGGGTTTAGGGTTTAGGGTTTAACACTGGAGAAACGGATCCGCGCACTAGAACAACGGGATTCGCGCATGGGACGGCAGATTCGCGCACGGCAAGCTGCAGATCCACACTATGAAAACCCTGATCCCTAGCACAACAGGAGTCGTTCTTTTTACCTTGAAGCCGAAGGTCTAGCAGAGTTTGTTTTGCTCAAGCGGATGAGCAGTCAAGCCCTGAAGAGCAAAAAGCACAGGCGTGGCAACACCGTGGGCAAAGGAAACACGAAATGATTTGGGGATTTCCGACAATACCTAAAAAATACTATATAATCCTGTTGAAGGAACATTCCCTATTTTCGGAGACCCCCGTTTGTTCATTGTCTCAGCTTGGCTGAGTGAACAACTTGGGGGTGGTTCAGTGTTTCCACGTGAGTTCGTTCAGCTCAGCTCGTGGGAAGTGGAATTCGATAATGGAATCATCCGTGAATCATCCAACGCTTTTGTGCGCCTTCCGGCAAGCTGATTGCTGGCGCTGGTCCAAGTGTCATAGGGGTCATAGGGGTATGGTGGAACCAGCACGCTGCGAACTCATGCAGATCATCTTCCAACGGCTTCCCCACCGCATTCCCGTTACAGGATGTGCGCTTTACGGTCCCTGGCCTCCCAACAGACTGCTGGGCATCAAAAGGTAAAGAGGCGCGAGTTTAGGGTTTAGGGTTTCGGGTTTAGGGCTTGGGGTCTAGGGGTACAGTACAAGGAAAACCAAGGACCGATGAGTCTTCCAAAAGGCAACGCTGCTTGCGTGTGAAGCGAGCTGCTTCTGGACCTGCTGACACGCTCGAATCGCCAGTGCTCGAGCCCTGTGCACTTGCATCGCCCAAAATCGACAGGTGCTCAAGTCGCGGGTGCTCGGATCGCGGCGAGTGCCGGTAAACCCCACAAGAAGAAAGCTGACAGGTGCCTCCTGCACAATCGCCGTGAAATCCAGAGCCTGGCTCAGAGGTGCATGAGGCGCTTGGGGAAGAAGATGCATCTTCGGGCCTTCAGCGACGCATGGCTGTTCAGCAGCTGCTGCTGCTCTGCTGCGTTTTGCGGCCACCTTCCCGCAGAAATTGTCAGCGGGCACACTACCGTTGCAATTTGAGATGAGGGGGCCTTTGGGATGAAACTGCAGGAAAGGTCCAAGAAACCCCCCGGCCAACTTGCGCCTCGGATGCTGTTCTCCCCGCCGATGCAGGCGATGTAAGCGCAGCTGAGCCTTGCTAGATCTCGACATACTGGATTGATACAAAGCTTGGTTGCTTTCAGCACGCGGCGTGTGTGGCACGCACTCCTTTCGGCTACTACAGGCCTTTCGGCTCGCCAGTGGGCTTGTCTTTCGCGAGTCCCCCATTTTTCTGAGTTTGCTGCTCATTCGTTTTTCCCTTCCTTCCCTGTCCTTCCCTTTCCTTGCCCTAAACCCTGAACCCTGAACCCTCAACCCTAAACCCTTACATTTCCTGCTTTTCTGGGATCTAGGGCCCTGCGCAGAGGAGGCGCGTAAGCAGAGGCCTCTCGATGCCCAACCTCCGTGCCTCTTTCCATGACTGAGGCTTTTCTTCCCTTCGCTTTTCGGGGCTGAGTGTTTAGGGTTTAGGGTGTTAGGGTTTTAGGGTGTTAGGGTGTTAGGGTGCTAGGGTGATAGGGTGTTGGGGTGTTGGGGTGTTAGGGTGTTAGGGTGTTGGGGTGTTAGGGTGTTCGGGTGTAGGGTGTTAGGGTTTAGGGTTTAGGGTTTAAACCTTTTTTTGGGATGCATGCGCTTCGCGCAGCGCAGCGAAGATCTACGAAGCTGTGTAGCCTCAATTGCCGATGTAGCTGCCTAGCGCACTGTACACAACGGGTGCCCCTAAACAACCTATACCCGAAACCTTATACGCGAAACCCTAAACCCTAAACCCTGCTAAACCCTAAATAAAACCCGAACCCTACACCCTACTAAGCCCTCAACCCTGAACCCCAAACCCTACCAAATCCTCACCCTCAACCCTCACCCTCAACCCTAAACCCTAAGCCGTACTAATCCCTAACCCCCTAAACCCTGAACCCTAACACCCCAACACCCCAACACCCCAACACCCCAACACCCTAACACCCTAACACCCCAACACCAGAGCACCCCAAAACCCTAACACCCTAACACCCCAACACCCTAACACCCTAACACCCCTACACCCTAACACCCTAACACCCTAAAACCCCACACCCTAACACCCTAACACCCTAAACCGACAATCTTTCTGCGCGGAGGCGGCCTCGGCCTGGAAGCAGCGCAGACGCCAGGTTTGGGCCTCCAACCTTCGCACACCCCGGGGATGCAAATCCCCAAGCCCTTAAGCCCCTAAGCCCTTAAGCGAGCCCTTGAGCCCTGAAGCCCTTCAGCCCTTAAGCCCTTAAGCCCGACTTGAGCCCTAAGCCCTGAAGCCCTTGAGCCCTTTAGCCCCTAAGCCCCTAAGCCCTTAAGCCCCTAAGCCCCTAAGCCCTTAAGCCCTTGAGCCCTTGAGCCCTTGAGCCCTAAGCCCTTGAGCCCCTAAGCCCTTAAGCCCTTAGGCCCCTTAAGCCCTTAAGCCCTTAAGCCCTAAGCCCTAAACCCTAAACCCTAAACTCTAAACCCTAAACCCTAAACCCTAAACTAAACCCCAAACCCCAGACCCCTAAGCCTCACAAGGCCCTCGCAGCCTCGGAGAATCACTACCCTAAACCCGAAACCGAAGGGCTTTTGGTGCTTGGGCACTCGGTGGCACAGAGCTGCTCTGCCACCGCCAGCTTGGCCTGTCAAGTGCTGCACAGCAAGAGAATCTGGATGCAGAGCGTCTAGGGTTTAGGGTTTAGGGTTTAGGGTTCAGGGTTCAGGGTTTAGGGTTTAGGGTTTAGGGTTTAGGGTTTAGGGTTTAGGGTTTAGGGTTTAGGGGGTTTAGGGGGTTTAGGGTTTAGGGTTTAGGGTTTAGGGAGGAGCTCCCGCCTCCCCGAACGAAGTGGACCTCGCCAGGCATCAACTCTTGTATGCGGAGCTTTGTAGTGACGAAATAGCAAGCAGCGGCCGAAACTGGGTTCATTCCAACTACACACCGCTCTGCATCACGACATCCCGGCGCTGCATCTGCAACGATTCGACGATCACCACCACACCCACGTCAGGCAGAATTCATCTACTGCAGGGCCTAAACATGCCTAAACCCTAAACCCTAAACTTTGGCCCTCAACCGTAAACCCTAAACCCTAAACCCTAAACCCTAAACCCTAAACCCTAAACCCTAAACCCTAAGCGCTGCCTACGTGGCAACAGATTGGCACAAAAGGGAGCCGAGCCTGAGCGGCTCGAGAGCGGCCGTCATCTCGGATTGCCGCTGGATCCTGACAAAGCGGAAAGCGAGTCTCCAGCCGTCCGTCGGCGTTTAGGGTTTAGGGTTTACGGTTTGGGGGTTAGGGGTTAGGGGTTTAGGTTTTAGGGTTTAGGGTTTTTAGGGTTTAGGGTTAGGGTTTAGGGTTTAGGGTTTAGGGTTTAGGGTTTAGGGTTTAGGGTTTAGGGTTTAGGGCTTAGGGTTTAGGGTGCAGTATGGGGGTTTCCGAAAACACTTTTTTCGTGGGGGGGGGGGGGGGGGGTCCCTGTCAGCGGCTTCTATTCTATTTGGGGTATCAAATAGGGGTGCCCCCTATGTTCGGGAATACCCACCCTAAACCCTAAACCCTAAACCCTCCACATTGTAGAGTTTGGACCCTGGACATTAGACGTAGGCAGATTGTCTTGGAGGCGCCTCCGACATCACGAGCCATGGCTGAAACAGTTTAGGGTTTCGGGTTTAGAGTTTTGGGTTTAGGGTTTAGTGTTTAGGGTTTCGGGTTTAGGACAAATGTCTCTCATGCTCAGGTGTCGGCCTACCTTGTGTTGTTGGGCTCGGGCTCACTACTCCTCCTGATTTCTGGTTCGAGGCTAACTCCCTGTTACTTGGCAGCTCTCGGCAACGCGGGCGATGTGAGATGAACAACCCAGAGAATGCAATATGCCACTAACTGAAACCTCTAATCTGCAGCTGCCTTGACATGCTCTGGGCCCTGAGGGTCCCTTCCTGGGGTTTAGGGTCTAGGGTTTAGGGTTTAGGGTTTAGGGCTTAGGGCTTAGGGTTTAGGGTTTAGGGTTTAGGGTTTAGGGTTTAGGGTTTAGGGTTTAGGGTTTAGGGTTTAGGGTTTAGGGTTTAGGGTTTAGGGTTTAGGGTTTAGGGTTTAGGGTTTAGGGTTTAGGGTTAGGGTCTCAAGAGTCCCTTTTTTGACACCGCCGGGGGATCGCCAGAGTTCGACAGACTTGTCCGCCATGTGCATGGCTCTTGCGTTGAGCCCGCCAGCAGCAGCCTCGAGCAAGCGGCGATCTCCCGAACTTCGGCCCATGGGCGCTGCTGCGCAGCGGGGACATGCCTAGGGTCCGACCCCGACCTCAACAAACCCAGTTTTGGGAATTTGGGGTTTGGGGTTTAGGGTTTAGGGTTTAGGGATACGAACTGAGGCTGAAAGTAGTTGAGATTGAACATCGAAGCGGCATCTGAGGTCACGCCGGTGAGCCTACCTAGCCTCCAAAAGAAAAATGGGAACGAAGCCTGCAAGCCATTCAGCTTGCCGCAAGCCATTGAGCTTGCCATCCGGTGTTTCTTTCTTGGACTTCCCAGAGAGCCCAAAACCCCGTAAGTAAGGAATATAGCTTAAAACCTTAAAAACTCCTTAAAAAGGGATCCTTTTTCTAGTTTAAGGAATATTCCTTAGTTAAGGGGTATTGGGCTCTCTGGACTTGGTGGTGAAACAGGAGAGCTCACAAGGCCAGGCCGGACTCTAAAGCATTTTGGCATGGAGCGTCCAGGTCCTGCCATAATGATCCGACCCGTCTACTGGCTTCTGAGCAAAGAGGTGATCTGCGCCGGCATCCAAGAGTCGTCTCGTTTTTGGGTTTAGGGTTTAGGGTTTAGGGTTTGGGGCTTAGGGTTTAGGGCTTAGGGCTTAGGGTTTACGGCTTAGGGCTTAGGGTTTACGGCTTAGGGCTTAGGGTTTAGGGTTTAGGGTGTAAGGTCCGCCGACCCTGGCGGCGTGTTGGATGGGGGTGAAAAGGTTGGTGTGGGCTTGGCCTGTTCAACAATTGATGGGGCTGCCCTGCCCAAGCTGGCTTCAGCTCCTGTTTGGGTCCTGGTGCTACTCCCCCCCCCCCCCAACGTTTCACAGAGGCTCAAGCAAATCAACTTTTGGATCCTTTGAGCTGACGAGCGCGTTTAAACCTTTCAACTATGCTCCAGCGGGGTCGGCGGCTTGAGCCGGAGGCTCTTAAATATTGTGGGGATTCATCTTTCAAAGGCCTGATCCTACAAGAGCCCGCGTGTAGGCTTCCACAAAGAAAGGTCCACGCCTCGAAGGCCGCAAGGGGGGAGGGGGGGGTGGTACTTGCACCATGGCAACATTCTTCTCGAAGGGCAGGTTTCCCTTCGGGACTGGAGACCTCCTACGGCGTCTGGGGTTTACACTGGCCCGCGAAAGGCAACGTAATTGATACGGGTTACTCGGAGGCAGAACAAGGAACCGAAGGTCGAAAAGCTCAGGTCAGGTGTCGGGCCACAGAATTCATTGACGAGGCCGATGTCATGTGAGTCTGATGAAAAGCAAGCAGATTTTTTGCGGACCCAGCGATACCCCCCAAAAAAGTTCCCCTTGTTGAGGCCAGGTTCACTCTGAGATCCAGTGCGCAATGGTTTTCCAAAGCAATACCCAATGCCATCGCCTCTCACATTTGAAAGCAGTGTCTAATCTCGAGCATGTGGGGTTCAACTGAGGTCTTACAGGCTTAGGCGGCCTAGTTTATCAAGCTTCACAAAAGTTTCGATGAGAATTGTCCGGCAGCCACAAAATTCAGCACGCGAGCCCGCTGAGCCCGCTGAGGCCGCTGAGCCCGCCGAGCCGCTCAGGCCGCTGAGCCCGCTGCCCCCGCTCAGGCCGCTCAGGCCGCTGAGCCCGCTGAGGGCGCTGAGGGCGCTGAGGCCGCTGAAGCCGCTGAGCCCACTCAGGCCGCTGAGCCCGCTCAGGCCGCTGAGGCCGCTGAAGCCGCTCTGGCCACTCAGGCCGCTCAACCCTAAACCCTAAACTCTAAACCCTAAACCCTAAACCCTAAGAAAAATGGAAAAGCAACAAGTATCCCCAGGGCCTACCTAAACTTCATGCATCATGCCATCGAGGCATGCTGAGATGTCTGGGGACATGCAGGAGATGCTTTAGGGTTTAGGGTTTAGGGTTTCGGGTTTAGGGTTTAGGGTTTAGGGTTTCGGGTTTAGGGTTTAGGGTTTAGGGTTTAAGGTAGTCTTTGCTCTGAGACGTCTTCTGATGCCTGCGAGATGCCTCGAGACTGGGCACCGAGCTGCTGCGGGATGTCGGGTGTACCCGCTTCACACTTACGAGAGCAGACGTTGAACGAACTGGCCGAAAAAGCATTCGGCGCGGGGACTTGCTCATTGTTGGTTTAGGGGTCTATTTTTCCCCAAATAGCTGCTTCAAACACTGGGTGCATGCCGCATTGGGTAGGGAGCTCATCTTGCGCAGGATCATTTAGGGTTTAGGGTTGAGGGTTTAGGGTTTAGGGTTTCGGGTTTCGGGTTTCGGGTTTAGGTTTTGGTTGCCCTCAAGATGGGCAAGTCACACCGCAGATTTGCAGGCCGTCAGCCTACCCGGCACTACCCGGCACTACCCGGCACCGGCCTCATCGGCATCGTCCTCAGCGCAGAGAAGCCCACACTGAAAGTGTGTTGGGCACTCGGGCAGGGCGGCTGCTGCAGTAGGGAAAATCTTATCTTGTTCATTGCTGGGATAATATTAAAATTTTACATTTATATTCCTAACTATGACAAAGTTATAGCGTCACGTGGTCTTACATGTCAGCCGTTGAGGGGGCCGACTTCAGCGCCAACATGGCAAGGGCAAGATCTCAGGACACACTGCGAGACCTCCACATGATGGTCCCTCTTTGTACAGAAGTCTCTGGTCCCTTTTTGTTGGGGGTGGGGGGGGGGGGGGGGGGGGGGAGGGCGTCCCTTGGGGGCATTTTTCAACTTACATCCCTAAACCCTAAACCCTAAACCCTGATTCAAAAATGAGGACCCGACTTCGCTGGCTTCGTAGGCCAGTATCTCCTTCAACATGCGCGGAATCTCTTCCTGGCTTGCGGAACTCAACGGGGTCCCTGTTTGGGGATCCCCTTTCTGAAAGTGCCGGCCATCTTCTGGGTACCCAGAAGGTACCCGAATTTAGGAAACTACCCATGTGCCCTGAACTATATGCATGTAATGGGATAATGAGAAAGGTTCCTTGTAATCAGCTGCATAAGGCATACTCCTTCTTTTAGGGGCCTTGGGCTCTCTACCCTGTCCGAAGCACCAAGCAATGCCCACCTGGGACGTGCCTAGGGATGGTCCCCTTGTACTAACGGTCCTTTAAAAGGGATTATAATTTTGTGATCCCGAACTGTGAGTGCTACCCTGAGCTTCGTTGCAGCTCCTCCAAACCCCTCCTGAAATGATAGTAAATGGAAAACATCGCATAAAAATGAAGTGCCAAAAACACATGTAATGACATGAGACCAAACAAGCCATGTCCGGAGTGCCACGTGCGCCAGAGACAGCAGGATGGGCCTCGAGCACATGCGCGCTCTGTCGGAAAACCTAAACCCTAAACCCCAACCCCTAAACCCTAAACCCTAAACCCTAAACCCCCAAACCCTAACCCCTAAACCCTAAACCCTAAACCCTAAACCCCTAAACCCTAAACCCTAAACCCTAAACCCTAAACCCTAAACCCTAAACCCCCAAACCCTAACCCCTAAACCCTAAACCCTAAACCCTAAACCCTAAACCCCTAAACCCTAAACCCTAAACCCTAAACCCAAACCACAAAGCCCAAGGGATGGCCCTCCAGATTGGCATCTGGCACCACGGATGTCTCAGGACGAGGCAACAGGTCCATCAGCTCCGTGTCTTCGGGATCGTGCTTCCACCTGCTTGGCATCGTTGCCAAGCACACATCTGAACCCTAAACCCTAAACCCTAAACCCTAAACCCTAAACCCTAAACCCCAATAAGAACTGCTTACGGGCCATCAAAAGAACTCGTGCTGGCGAGGCGTTCGTATGGGAATGGCATTCTCCGGCTGCAACGCGTAGCAGACTGGCCTGAGCAAAAGGCGTGGATGGTTCTTGACATGCCGGATGCACGGCAGCTGCTGTGAACGCACCCAATGCATGGCCTTTGCTGCATGAGACACCACCCAAATCCAAGCTGCAGCCGATTGCTCTTGACTAGGCCGCAGTGGGCGACCATCCAGGCTTATGCATTTGGCAGGTGTTGTCAGATGTGAAAAAACACAGGGGCCGAAGGGAGGGACGACCACATAGCTGCTGAGTGTGGAAGACACGACACGTACCGATCTCTTGCTGGGCCCAGACATGTTGTCAACGATGATCACCTGGCACAGCATCATATGCCATCATGCACAGTTCGAGACATCCCTAAACCTTACAGCCGTAAAACCCCACTTGGAGGTTCTAAGTCGGGTGATAAGAACCCTAAAGAAGGTTCTAACCAGTTATAGCTATACTTACCCTACTTACAACCCCACTTATATCCACCCGTGAACCTCAAGCAGAAGCCCCAAAAAGACACGCTGAGGACGACATCGTTCAGGTTGCGCCCCAAGAGCGACAGGTCCTTCACGCTTGGCAAAGAAATCGAACTGTGAGATCCTTGGAGTAGCCCCACAACTCTATCACAACAAGAGGGTAACTTGGAGGTTCATGGGTAGCTATGACTAGGGCTATGAGCACCTAAATAAGGTGCTAACCAGCTATAACTCTAGTTACCCTACTTATCCTATTTCCCCACATATAGCTACCCATGACCCCTCAAGTACCATCAAATACCCCATCTGGTTCATGACCTGATGTTGGTTACTTTCGCTACAGAAAGCCCAAGCTCAAAAAGGGCAAAAGGGTATCAGCGGGCTACCAAAGATCAGGAAGGCAAAATGTAAGAGCGAAAGCAACAAGAGCAACTGCCATGTCACCAGGAAAACAGCAGTCAGAGTCGCAGTCGTCATCGTCGTCGGATGGGTAGTTATACTAGCTAACATCGAAATGGGAATGTCAACAGTCATGGGAGCAATGACAGTAATCAACAATGATGTCGACCGGTGCCCATATCCAGACTGTTCTGGACAGCATGCGGAAACATACAAATACCGTTGCAACTTTTCCCGACTGTTTGAGCGAACCACATGGACGTGTCAAGGAAGTTTTAGCTTCGTTCGACCGTTGCTCAGACATTTTTCTGTGGCTGAGCCTACCCGGTCATTTCACGCGGCTGGACAGCCAGCGTGCGACCTTCTGGCATCTGAAGGCATGGCTTGCGTCATTGCTTGTCCTACGCGGTACGATGTCCGCACTCACTTACAGGAGACATTTACATGAGATGTCCTTGACATAGCCCTCCTTGTATCTGGTGCAGGCTTCGCGGAAAAGCCTTCCATGTTCTCACATGGCTGGATGCAGGCTATCCCGACCAACAACAGGCACATGACTCTCCATGCAGCCAAATGCTCAGAAGAGATTGCACCGAGGCAGTGCAGCTGGCCTGTGTTGAATCCATCCACGCTGGTCCAGCACATCCAGCAAAGCGTTCTCGGACGGGGGCGCACACTCTCAGATGCTTTCCATCATGCTGGCATGCGCAGCGGATTTCTGCAGGCTGCGCACCGCGTACAGCGAAGTAGAAGCGGTGAAAATGGCCACCTCGTGAAAGGTGGACACATGCAGGCAACATGACTGCAGGGAGCAGCTATGCGCTGGAAAGAAAAATGCAAGAATCACCAAACTCTTCGCAGCCGCAAGCCACGAGCAAACAGGCCTCATACAGCTTGGCAACGGCCTTAAGAAACTCATCAACGCCCGGCCGCTTTCGCACGTAGACCTGTTGGAGAAGAACGAGGAAGTTGCAATTGCACCCTCCAACCTAGACTGTGGCATTCTGTGCGTTGTGGCCTTGTGCTCTTCGGTGCCCAGGAACACACTGAGCACCTGGGAAAGTCGCAACAGCTCTCTCCAGGATGACCTAAAACCGAGGACGGCCACCAGAATCGCAACACCGATGCCGGACAATTGCGTTGCGAGCCCCAACCCTCAAACCGTACATCTGGGTGGAATTTTGACAGCCACCCAAATGTGGGGAAAGGCTGCATCTCGCATGGCGACTGCCGGATCCCAAGGAGAGGACCAAATCACAAGTGACCGGGGTGAAGGAACTGTGCACCTAAGCTGAGCTGAGCATCCCCTTCGCGAGCAGACGCGCTCATGAGTGCCAAAGCCAAGGGTGCTGAGACAAAAGAGACCTGGACATCGAAACCCTGTGGCCCAGACAAGCGTCTCGTCCAAGTCCAACACTAAAGTCTTCTTGCCGCGAAAATTCGGCTCCTGCTGTGCTGCACTGGCGACACAATGGCGATCCCAACTTGAAAGCTGCGGCAACCCTTGTGAGATCGTCTCCTGCGGCGGGAGCAACGGGAGCCTCGATTGCGGCAAGGGCCGTTGCCGCGAGGGTTGCGGAGGCACCTTAATCAGAGTGTCAGCTAAGAGGGATGGAAAGAGAGAGCGAAACAGAGCGTGCGTGAGGGAGGAAGACAGAGTGAGAGAGAGAGAGAGAAACAAACAAAAGACACAAGTACACACACATATGTATGTATATAAATATACAATTATATGTATATATACACGCGTGTGTATATGCGTATGTATGTACATATTATACATATACATATATATATATATACACACATACATACATGTATGTGTGCAGAAGCCATACGTACGCCCAACACTGCTGGTGTTCGAGGCACTTCAGGAGCTGCCACTTCAGCACAGCTCAGTTTGGGCAAGCTGCTTCATGGGAAGGTTTTGGCCTTAAACCCAAACAGCATGACTCCACGAGTACCATGGATCCATCTGGACCCCTAAGCTCTAAAACCCGGACCCTTTGGCATCACCCCCCGAAAAGCCCCTCATGAATCCCCAAGAATCGCTCCCGTTGAGGGCCACACCCAGGCAGGCGCAGGCGTCTCATCGGCCTTGCTGGGATCTTCGGGGCGGTAGTTTACGAAAACAGGGGGGGGGGGGGGGGTACCCTTTTTGGGGCTCTCTTAGATCTAGCATTTTGCGGTATAAAAGGGGGTACCCTTCTTTCGGAAATCTCCCTTTTGAGGGTGTCCAAGGCATCAGCGGCCCGGGTAGTAGGGGGGCCCTGTCCTGCGTCACCAGCTTGGCCATCTTGGCCAGGGCAGCGGAGTTCGCCTGTCCGGCCTGCGTCTCATTGCTTAGGGTTTAGGGTTTAGGGTTTAGGGTTTAGGGTTTAGGGTTTCGGGTTTCGGGTTTAGGGTTTAGGGTTTAGGGGTTAGGGGTTAGGGGTTAGGGGTTCTGGTCAATGTACCGGCTTCTAGGGGGGAGTTCAAGAGTTCGGGTCTGAGGGATTCGGGTCGAAGCGTGGCCTCTATGAGCACCCCAACTCCGAGAGGAAATGAGCTGCAGCAACACCAAGCCGGCCACGGCAGCTTCTATCCCGAGGTGACCGCATGCCACGGATAAAGGCTTAAAAACACCCATGAAGGGGAATCGATTGTGAGGGTTTAGGGTTTAGGGTTTAGGGTTTAGGGTTTAGGGTTTAGGGTTTAGGGTTTAGGGGAATCGATTGTGAGGGCAAGCGTTTACAAGTAGTCCCCTAAACCCCAAACAAACCCCCCAGACTCTACACCCCCTCCCTTGGGATGCTCCCCCTTATACACGCAGCCCTTCATAGGGATTCTCGTGGGGGGGGCACGCTAATCCCTACTAAGGACTGCTAGTTACGAATCCCAACCCAACCGAACCAACCGCGAGCTTGCCCCGGGCTCACCTCTGCAGTCGACTCGCTCGGGCTGTCGGAGGCCGGCGCGTCGTCCCTGAGCTCAGGAGGGTTTAGGGTTTAGGGTTTAGGGCTTAGGGTTTAGGGTTTAGGGTTTCGGGTTTAGGGTTTAGGGTTTAGGGTTCAGGGTTCAGGGTTCAGGGTTGAGGGTTTAGGGTTTAGGGTTTAGGGTTTAGGGCTTAGGGTTTAGGGTTTAGGGTTTAGGGTTTAGGGTTTAGGGTTTAGGGGCTGCTGAGACCAGGCGTGCGTGGCTGAGGGGTGTGGAGATCTAGAGCTCAGGGTGCCGTGTTTAGGGTCTGTGGGGTGTAGGGTTTAGGACCTTTAGGGTCTATGAGGTGTAGGGTTTAGGGCCCTAAACCCCACACATGCTTCGGGTTTAGGGTTCAGGGTTCAGGGTTTAGGGTTTAGGGTTTAGGGTTTAGGGTTTAGGGTTTAGGGTTTAGGGTTTAGGGTTTAGGGTTTAGGGTTTAGGGCTTAGCAGCACTCTGAGCCCAGAGTGCCCAGGAGCAGTGGGTGGGACGTCGACGAGCCTCCCAGGGAGCGGTGAAGGCTGCCGAGCGGAAGTCGGCGATGCCTTCAGAGACCGGACTCCCCACACGGACCCTACAGGGTTTGGGGTTTAGGGTTTGGGGTTTAGGGTTAGGGTTTAGGGTTTAGGGCTTAGGGCTTAGGGTTTAGGGTTTAGGGCTACTTGAAGGTTCATGGGTAGTTAGAAGTGGGGTTATAAGTAGGGGTAACAATTGTTAAAACTGGATTCAACCTTATTTCGGGTACTTTTAACCCTACTTACAGCTACCCGCGAACCTACACGCATCACCCTCAACACCTCAACTTGTGGGGGGACGGCGGGCACGAAAGCTAATGCAGTTGCCCGAGAAGCCACAGGAGAACAGCATTGGCCGAGCAGGCAAGCAAGCAAGTGTGAGACTTGCATTTGACTATCCCCCAAAGAACCCCTGCAGCGCCCAGCAGTCGGAGTGCGATGCAGCGTATCCCCAGAAAATCCGTGGAGTGCCCAGCCACAAGACCATCCCCAGCGAATGCCTGGAGTGCCCAAACACAAGAGCATCCCCAGAGAATCCCTGGACCCAGCGTTCTGCCAGAATCCTGGAGTGCCAGCCCCGAGTGCTTTTTTGAGAGACATTCTTGAGTGCCCGACCCCAGAGTAGCCCTGAGCCTTCGGGGCGCTTAGAATGTCGTCCCGAGAGTCCAAGAAGGCAGGCAATCTGCCACCTTGAAGCCTCAAAAAACGTAGGCGTTGTCCACCGAAGCCAGGTGGGGCGGCTTAGGGTTTAGGACTTAGGGTATAGGGCTTAGGGTTTAGGGTTCAGGGTTTAGGGTTTGGGGTTTAGGGTTTAGGGTTCAGGGTTCAGGGCCTCGTGATGCAACCCCTCCTCTAAAAGCCCAAAACCCCCAAATCCCCAACCCTAAAACCCAAACCCCTAAAACCTAAACCCTAAGAGCCTAAACCCTAAACCTCCTCAACCCAAAATTCACAAACCGATGGCCGTCCGGGACCGGAGATGGCACGACATCCTGAGACCTGAGGAGCGGTCTTTTGCAGCGGGCGGTCCACGCGAAGGACTCAGAGCAGGCTGGGCCAGCCTGCGTAGAATTCTTCTTGCAGCAGACCCTAAACCCTAAACCCTAAACCCTTATGCTAGTAGAATAGCATGATTACAGAACGCCGCCTCCGCCATGCTCTCTCTCTCTACACGCATGGCCCCCGCCCCGAAGAGGAGAGCCGCCCCAAGGGGGGGCGGACAGTCCACGGTCTGCTGGTGAAATTTGTAGACACGTTTCCCCCCGGCGCCAACAGGATTAGTCCAATAACGGAAGAAGGTGATCAAGAAGGGGGGAGCGCCGCCACCTAGCGGCCTCCTTTGGGCTATGGGTGGGGCAAAAACATGCAAAGCGTGTGTGAGGACTGAGATGACAGAGTCCGCCCTTGATTTGGGCCCCTTCCCAAACTGGAGTGAGAATTGATGGCTATCCAATGCTCTCTCTCTCTCTCTCTTTCTCTCTCTTTCTCTCTGTCTTCCTGTCTCTGTCTTCCTCTCTCTGTCTTCCACTTTCGGTCTTCCTCTCTCTGTCTTCCTCTCTCTGTCACTCTCTGTCTCTCTGCGTCCCTCTCTGCCTGTCTCTCTCTTTCTTCGAGGCATGGGGGAAAAACCCCCGCGCTGATGCGCGCCCCGATCCCGCGTCCCGTCGGTTCTACCAAGGCGCCTGTGGAGTCCTTCCTGTCTCTCTCTCCCTCTCTCCCTCTCTCCCTCTCTCGCTCTCTCGCTCTCTCGCTCTCTCGCTCTCTCTTCTTCTTCTTCTTCTTCTTATTCTTCTTCTTCTTCTTCTTCTTCTTCTTCTTCTTCTTCTTCTTCTTCTTCTTCTTCTTCTTCTTCTTCTTCTTCTTCTTCTTCTTCTTCTTCTTCTTCTTCTTCTTCTTCTTCTTCTTCTTCTTCTTCTTTCTTCTTCTTCTTCTTCTTCTTCTTCTTCTTCTTCTTCTTCTTCTTCTTCTTCTTCTTCTTCTTCTTCTTCTTCTTCTTCTTCTTCTTCTTCTTCTTCTTCTTCTTCTTCTTCTTCTTCTTCTTCTTCTTCTTCCGGGCTCTCTCTCTCTCTCTCTCTCCCTCCCTCCCTCTCTCTACTTTTGATATGGAGATTTCTCATCTCTCATCATCTGCATCCTCGTACGTTTGATGTATTCCTCTTGCTTTGTTCATTCTCATGTCGCATTGTCTCGGAGCTGCTTTTCCTTGGCGATGTGCCAGCGACATCTGTCCTTAACTATTCAACCTCTCTGGACGTCACGCACTCCTGAGGCACGAGTGAGCGCATGGATGTTCCCTTGACGTTGCAACGCTCACATGGGTGAGGGTGACACTATCTAGGGTCGGATGCCCTGGATCCGCACCTGCAACCCCTGCCTCATGACTTCCCCCTCCTCCTTGTAACTGTCCCCACTGCTGATGCGCGAAAGCAACACCAAGCTGAAAACAAGTGACGGTCACGACCGCAGAGGCTTCATTTTGCGGACGCTTCTAGACCCCTGGAACGCATTCGGGAAAAATCAAAACAGGCAGGCCCTCGTAGCATCATAAAACAGCAAGAGTGGCAGCGGCAAGCAGCAGCGGCAAGCAGCAGCAGCAACAACAACAGCAGTAAGAACAACCCGAACACCATTGAACATCAAAATCATCATAATGGAAATAATAAGAATGATGACAACCCATAGAAACAACAAACGTGACTTTGCACAATACTGCTTCACCTACTGAAACTGAGGCCAAGATGTGAACGCCTTTGAACACGTGCTGTCTCTTGCATCTGAGATGGCGACTGAATCTCCTCCTTAGCACTGCATTCTTTGCGTCACAGAACGCTCCTACTGAGGGAACTGCTATCAGGATGATGAACCTACCCAACAATGCCCGAACAAGTTTGGGCAAAGCCTTCGACCGGGAGCCAGGAGACTGGAAAAGCGACGCAGGGATCCGGTCACTAATCCCCTCCTAAACCCTAAACCCTAAACCCGAGAAAACGCCGAAAAAACAACCTCTCGTTGCCACCCAAGCGGCGCGGCGCTCCGTCACGAAGCCGTCGGAGGTCTCCTCCTCTTAAGAGAGCTTTTGTAGGATTTGCCGGGGTTTGGGGCGAGGCCCTGAGCTGTCGAGCATAAGCTGGGTCTTACGGTTTAGGGTTTAGGGTTTAGGGTTTAGGGTTTAGGGTTTAGGGTCTAGGGTTCAGGGTTTAGGGTTTCCGTGCGAACCTCCTGTGTGAAGCCTGATACACAGCACAACGACCCCCCTTCCATGCTTGGTACAAGCACCGTTTGGCTCCTCGTCCGCCTTCTGCTTCGTGGAGAAACAGCACCTCGTCCCACCCGGCGTGTGCCCAGATGCTAAAGGAAAGAATGAGGGGAATCAGCAGGTTCCAGGGGCGGAATGCGGAGCTCTTCTCACCCCCTGATGCTCTCCGCTGGCAGCTTGCGCAGTGCGCTTCGCGCTCCCCGCGGGCTCCCAAGCGCGCGGCAGCTGAGGGGTCAGCTGTTCTGACCGCTGCCAGGCATACACGCTGGTGCACTTCCAAGCGTGCTTGTGCTCTTTGTCACATCTATTCACATCTGCCGCGTGCGGCACACTGACTGAGGACGACAGTTTTACGAGGGGCGTTCCCAGGTAGAGTACCTTATTGTCAAGGCCTCGCAAAGGGGTACATATGGTCAAGCGTCTGTCGTTCGGGAGGGGTGGGGTGGGGAGAGGGGGAGGGGGCACCGGATCAAAAACAGGTGGGACGATATGAAAGATATGAAATTGTCCCGGATCTGACCACGGAAAAGGTCTAAGTTCCTAAAGGCTCGCTAGCCGAATGCTTGAGTCGATCAAGCCCTTCACTTCCGCTCGCTGCTTTTGCAGGGCCCTTAGCGTCATGAAGCAATCTAAGCAGCCACGATTCTTCACGACTCGAAAGCATAGACTTCAAGCCGCCGAGCAGCTCTTCCCAAATATCAAGAATGAAGTTCGAACCTGACCACAAGACAGGACATGCGCTTCCCTGATATATGGTGCAAGTGCTGGACGTGCGACTTTGCCAAAGCAGCCTGAAAGACTTGCTTGCTCGTCCAGCTACTTCGGGGTACTGCCCGACAGAACACTGCCGGTGCCCCACACATCACAGTTCCGTCCAAGAGACTGCTGGCCAGGGGTGCAAACGCCTCGGCATTTTGCTGATATCGGTAATCCTCTACAGCCCGAGCACAATCCCATCTTTACAATCCCATCTTTAACCCCATCTGCAACCCCATCTGTAACCCCATCTCTAACCCCATCTCCAACCCTAATAGAATCCCTGGGCTGGGATCCCCCGATTCGGCTGAGGGCACCGTCGTCGTTTCCGCGGCCCTCGGCGACTCGTTCCTCGCAACTGAGCTTCGGGTTTAGGGCTTCGGGTTGAGGGCTCAGGGTTCTCAGGCTTTCAAGCCTAGGGCTCAGGGTTGCTCTACTCCGACATCCACGTGCAAAGCTTCCCTAAGGGGCCCCGGGGGGCAAACATGCGGGCGAGCAGCGACAGGATGAGCTCGTCCAGCTTCTGAGCTGCATCGGCGGTGGGCACCACGGCCTAAAAAGCTTCCGCAAGTGGTCTGCCAGGCTCGAATGGCTCGAATGATTCACTGAAGGTCTCGGCAAAAAAGAAAAGGCACTAAAGTTAGCATGAATAAACAAGAATTATGTTTAAGGATATATATATATATACATGTGTATATATATATATAGATACGTATACGTTTTTCGCATGCACGTACGTATGTGTGCATGTGGTATATGGTGTATGACACACAGTCCATGAAAAATGAGATATGCCAAATGCTACCAACTGCATCATACGTGAGTGGCATGATACATTACAGATCAACGAAGAAATGGTACGGTACATGGTTCATGATGCGTGATTTTATTGATCTCTGATGTATGACATGCGACATGTGACGTGTGACGTGTGATATGTAGTACATGTTTGCGGTACGATATAAATATACAATATGATATATGATATCTGATATATGATATATAATATACGGTGTATGGTGTATGATATATGATATTTGACATATGCCGCATGTTCTGTGACATATGGCATACGGCACATGCCGCATGACTTTTGATAGAAGAGGTGTGACCAGATGGTACATGATAACTACATGGTACATGATGCTCGACTTTTGAAAAACAAACATTGCTCTGTATACATCATAAATACATACATACATATATATATATATATTTACATTTATAGATATATACAGTAAAACAAACATATACCCGTAAAAGCAGAATACATGTTACTTACATACGTGGATCAGCCGGACACCATGGTGGCAGCTCTCAAACAAAGCACTAGTACCCCAACCAAAAAAAACAAAAAAAAAAAAAAAAAAAAACTGCGCTACTCGTGTCCGGGAACCGCAGGTCTAGTGCCCGAAATTTGTGAAAAGATTTTGGTTTTGGGTGTTGTTGGTCCTTCTTTCTTGGGTTGGAGGCTTGTGTTTGTTTGTCGCGTTGTTGCTTTACATCGTCTTGATTTCTTTGGTTTCGGTACGTTTCGTGTCCAAATTTTGTGTATTTTGTTGTTTTAGACGTCTGCCTGGTTGTTGGCCAGATACGTCTACTATTTCCGAAACATAGTATATTTGTTCCTTACATGCGGCTGCCACAGACTGGGATGGCCCAGAGGCACTATTCTGGAATTTCTGCGGCTCAAACACACTCGGCCCTAGTCATGAGGAGGCCGAGTAATCCATCTAAAGGCAAATCGCACTAAGTAGACTCTCTAGATTAACACGCCACGAATTGTCGTCGCACTATTTATGCCCCTCGGATTCGGCACATCTATTTTTGCGCTAATTGCACTAACTGAACAACAACAAGCAGTGGCGAACACTTATGCAAGTCTGCCTAATCTTGGCGGTCACCCGGGATAGAATGAAGAGAGCAATTTCCTCTCAGACTAGAAATGTACAGACAAATCTGCTTAAAGGCGACCTGCGCTAACTAAAATACCTACATTCACGACAAAATGCTTTCTCTCGGTTGCACCAGTCTGCCATTCAGCTTAGCCGTCTGGCGTTCGCTTCTTTTCGATGAAGGGCATGGGAAGGGGGTGTGTGGAAAGGGAAAAGGCGCGCGAAGGGAAGGAGAACACAACGAGGAGGGACCAGGGAGGTGGCTGGGGAGGGAGGGTTCAGGCCCCGTGGAAGCACCAGCTTCCAGAAGGTCCTCTCATGAGTTAGGGTCTCAAGGTGTGCCAGGTGAGCAAGGCTGTGGAACAAGAGGGAAAGACATGAATGGTACGTCCTAAAGGTGAATCATGTGTCTTGAAGAAGGACGAGAGAACAATAGTAGACTTCTTGACGATTCCGGTCTGGGCGCTGGGAAGGGAGGGGAGGACAGGATAGTGAGGGGTTAGGGGTGTCCTTGGCTTTGCCCATATGCGCGTCAGTACGTGTCTATAAGGGTTTGAAGAGGCCAAACGCTAGAAACCCTAAGCCCTGAACCTTAAAAGCCCTAAACCCAAAAACCCTACGTATCTTCGTCTTGTAAAACACGATTCAACATCTCAGGTCTTTTGGAGTGGGAAACCAATTGCAAAGAAACCCAAACTCATCACATCGTTCTCGACCATGAGCACTGCTATCAATCGTTTTTGTTTGTGTCTCGGGTGCCGGTGGCGCAGCGTAGATCACAGACCACGAATATGAACTCTAAAGAAACAGAGGCATCGCCAAATAGACCCTGAAGGTCCAGGCCACATCATACACACACACAGGCACATATATGTACATATATATATATATGGTCACCCACCACCCCTCTGCCCAATGGACCCACCGCGGCCCATAAATCTTCTTTATTCACATGCATGCTTCGCGTACATATACAAACTTATACATGTACATCTACATATACATATTATTTGCACATATATATATATACATATATATATATATATATATACATATCATCTCATACAAAAACACTCTATCTATCCATACGTATAATTTACATGAGTCTGTGCCTCCTATTCGCACCCCCACCCCCACCCACGCGACACACCGACATCACCGCACCCACCCACCCCACCCTAAAGTTTAGCTTAAAACTGTCAACCCTCAAACCTGCAACCCTAAAAACCCTGAAACCTCCGAACCCAAAACTTCAAAGCTCTCGGCATCCGACGCAACAAACAAGCCGTGAAACGGGGCGGGGAGGGGGAGGGGGCTTGCATAGGCTGCTATCACCATCCGGTAGTGGTTTCCTGGCGTGTCAGTTTTTTGCCCTTCGTCACGGCCCAGGGCTTCTGGACGAAGATGAATTTACGAACCCAAGAAAATGAGTACATGTGTATATGTAGATGTTCACGTATATGTATATGTATGTGTATATGTATGTGTGTATATGTATATGTATATGTATATGTATATGTATATGTATATGTATATGTATATGTATATGTATATGTATATGTATATGTATATGTATATGTATGGTATATGATATGTATATGTATAGTATGTGTATGTATATGTATATATGTATATGTATATGTATATGTATATGTATACATACATACATACATACATACATACATACATACATACATACATACATACATACATACATACATACATACATACATACATACATACATACATACATACATACATACACACACGTATATAAGGCACGTAACATGCAGCACTTGACTTGCTGCAGGTTTGTTCCTTCTCTGTCTGCAGGCGAGATTCAGCCGACCGAACCTCAGCGGAGCCCACTACGGAGAACTCGAATAACCCTAAACCCTAAACCCTAAACCCTAAACCCAGCAAGTGGTTACGAGATTCCAGCAGAGGCCCGCACTCGGTGCTGTCGCCTCTCGACCTTCTCATCCACGGCAGCCGACATTCCATCTTGCGTGGAAAAGGCCTGTCGCCACTATTACGCCCCAAAACTGCGTGCTGCAAAGCTTGGCTCATGGCTTTCCTTAAGCCGGCCTCGCCTGCGCCAAGTTGCCGGCCATGACCTCCATACTCTTGCACACCTCTCAGCAGCTGGTAAGGAAACTGTGGAAGAGGGAACCGTACTGAAACGCACGGTAGGAAAGTGGAAGAGGTGGTCATGCACCGGCCTTGTCGAAGTGCTTGTGGTTACGCTGGGCAAGCTTCTTGACGAGATGCAAGAGCCTAAGGTCAGTCACCAGGGCGAAGAGCAGAACAGGGCGACCAGACAGGCATGATACCATATCAAGGGCACATGGGGGATTTACGAAAATTGGGGGCCCCTAGTTTACGAATATAAACCCCCCAAAATAATAGGATCCCCTTATAAGAAGGGTATACTGACACTACCCCCAAAGAGTAGGATCCCTGAAGATAAGGGGTATACTGACACTCCCCCAGCCTCATCTGCTGGTTCTCAAAGATCAGGACCTCCACTGGCTTGTACTTCATGTACTCCTCGACTCGGCTCACAAACCTGAGCTGGTTTAGGGTTGAGGGTTTAGGGTTTAAGGTTTAGGGTTTACTTGGGATGCTCCCCCTTATACAAACAGCTCCTTAGTAGGAACTCTAACCAGGGGGGGATAATCCCTACTAAGGACTGTTAGTCGCGAAACCGAGAGAAATCGAAGGCAACATTTCGGCTGACGAACTGGCTCGCGATGGCGGTTTAGGGTTTAGGGTTTAGGGTTTAGGGTTTAGGGTTTAGGGTTTAGGGTTTAGGGTTTAGGGTTTAGGGTTTAGGGTTTAGGGTTTAGGGTTTAGGGTTTAGGGTTTAGGGTTTAGGGTTTAGGGCATGAGCGCTCTTGCCAAGCTGCAGCGGTATCGAGACATGGCCCGTAGAGGTGGTGTCCTTGGAGTGTCTGAGTTAAACCCCAAACCCTAAACCCTAAACCCTAAACCCTAAACCCTAAACCCTAAACCCTAAACCCTAAACCCTAAACCCTAGCTGTAAGTTGAACCGGATTTCTGCTGATGGGTTCGGAAGTAAGGAGGTTTCTGGGCTAGAAAAGGCCTGCAGTGTGAGGAGGCGGGAGAACCTACAGCAAGAACGAAGATGTTCGGGCAAGAAATGCTGAACACCGAATACGTCGGCTGGAAATATTAAAAGAAAAGTACCGGTTGATTAACAAACCCTTGCCCCCCAAGAGGAGGTGCTGGTTCCCAGGCACCCCAAAGTTCGCGGGGCCCTCCCCCCGAATATTACACACGATGTCGAAGATCCGTCCTACTGGCATCTTTCTGGCTAAAGGCGGTTGAGCAAAAATCAACCCTGAACCCCCCGGGGCCTCTCAGGTGAGGAGCACTGTGCCCCACGGGTCATGCCCTAAACACGCCGCCAAACAGGAAGCCCCAACTTCTAAAGGTATTTCGGCTGGGTTACAAGAGAACCCTAAACCCTAAGCCCGGAAAGCTAGTCTACACTCCCCTTAGAACCTTAGAAATAATGTTTCTTGAAGTATTCTCTTGGGTTTTATATAAACAAAGAAACAATTCCCAAGGGGGATATAGTAATGCCTGCTGCTAACATCTCCCTCAAACTCACAGTCTCCAGGGAAACGGAGGCGATGTCAGGAAAAGGGTGCATCCAGAAACTCGTTCGGGGCTCTGCCTGCGGCAAATCTACACACTCGAACCCTAAACCCTCAACCCTAAACCCTAAACGTGCGTCTCCAAGTCGCCAGCTCATTGAAGATCTTCCGCAACTCAGGCAGACCTCAAGCCCAGACATGCTCAAGAGGGGAGGCACTTGGGGGTTTACGAAAATAAGGGATCCTAATTCTGACCTTCAAATAATCGGATTCCCTGTTTATAAGGACCCCAATAAGGTACCCCCTAATTTCGGAAAGCCCCACTTCAAGAAGGTCCAGGCACCCACCCCCACATCTGCCAGATCATCCAGGTGGTGCGGCAAGACGACAGATATGTCTTTGAAGGAGATTGCGCCAGTCATCTCACTGTCCATCGCCTGGGGGTACAGGGGTTAGAGACATGTAAACATCCTATTTAGGGATCCAGCCTATCCAACCCAGAGTCTCACAAAAGAAAAACGCCTTTTGGAGCCACGCCACATTGATGGAGCGAACAAAATGTTTGAGGAGATCCTGAATGAGGCGTTCCACTGGTCTCAAGACCCTCCTAAATCCTAAACCCTAAACACACTGAACCCCAGACCCTCATGGTTCCTTGTCTTCCTCACCCCTCAGGCCTGAATCCCTCAAACAAACACCCGAACCCCAAGCCCTAAACCCTAAACCCTAAACCCGAAACCCTAAACCCTAGACCCTAAACCCTAAACCCCAACCCTAAGTCTTAAACCCTAAACCCCAAACCCCAAACCCTGGACCCTAAGACCCTAAGACCCCCTAAGACCCTAAGACCCTAAGACCCTAAGACCCTAAGACCCTAAGACCCTAAGACCTAAGACCCTAAGACCCTAAGACCCTAAGACCCTAAGACCCTAAGACCCTAAGACCCTAAGACCCTAAGACCCTAAGACCCTAAGACCCTAAGACCCTAAGACCCTAAGACCCTAAGACCCTAAGACCCTAAGACCCTAAGACCCTAAGACCCTAAGACCCTAAGACCCTAAGACCCTAAGACCCTAAGACCCTAAGACCCTAAGACCCTGAACCCCGTAGCTCCTGGGTGAGCTCCTTGAGCTCGGGATCCTTGAACTTGGTGACGTTCGTGAGCTCAAAGGAGTGGTCCACCTGCAGCGTGCTTCTTCATGGGGTCTAGGGTTTAGGGTTTAGGGTTTAGGGTTTAGGGCTTAGGGCTTAGGGTTTAGGGTTTAGGGTTTAGGGTTTAGGGTTTAGGTCTAGAGTTTAGGGTTTAGGGTTTAAGGTTTAGGGTTTAAGGTTACGGTTTGTTTATGAGCTTATGAGCTCAATGGAGTGGTCCACCTGCAACTTGTTTTTTCCATGGGGGCTTTATGGGGTTTTTTTGGCGGGTTTATCAGGGTTTAAGTGGTCCACCTGCAACTTGCTTTTTCATGGGGGCTTCTGGGGGTTTTGGGGGATTAGTTCATGGGGTTTCTGGGGCTTTGGGTGTTTATGAGTTTATGGGGTTTATGAGTTTGTGGGGTTTTGGGGGGTTTGTTTGGGTCTATGAGTTTATGAGGTTTATGATGAGTATGGGGTTATGAGGGGTTTGTTTGGGTCTATGAGTTTATGGGGTTCTGGGAAGATTTGGGTTAGGGTTTTTATGAGTTTATGGGGTTTATGAGTTTATGGGGTTTTGGGGGGTTTGTTTGGGTCTATGAGTTTATGAGGTTTATGAGAGTACGAGGTTTTGGCGGTTTGTTTGGGTCTATGAGTTTATGGGGTTTCTGAGAGTATTGGGTTTTGGGGGTTTATGAGTTTATGGGGTTTTGCGGGGTTTGTTTGGGTCTATGAAGTCTATGAGGTTTATGAGAGTATGGGGTTTTGGGGGGTTTGTTTGGGTCTATGAGTAGTGGGTTTTGGGGGTTTATGAGTTATGGGGTTTATGAGTTTTTGGGGTTTTGGGGGGTATGTTTGGGTTTGTGGGTGTTTTGGGGGGTCTCTGGTTTTCATGTGCCTTCTGTGCACTGCGATCGCTGCCTGATGCACGAAGACTCCCTTCACGATCTTCAGCCAAAGCATCGCGCCGAACGTGACGAAGGCAAAGAAAACGACACCTGACGGGCACAAGCGCCCGTGAGAAAGCAGAAAGAGCAGATTTGACCGCACACAGACTGCCGGCTCATACATCGGAAAGCGATGGAAACCTGACATTATGGACCCTCACCATGTTTGCCGGCCAGGGTGCCGCTAACCACAGTGCTCGTGCTGAAGAGCAACGTGTCTGACAGCTGTGGGCCCCACTCGAGACCTGGCAACCATCACTGCCAAGCATCGCCCCCAGCCCGAAGAACCAGGGATGGCAAAAAGACACACACACACACACACACATATATATATATATATATATATATGTGGCACATATATAGATATATGTATATCATATACATATATATATATATACATATGGATAAATATAAATATAAATATATATATATGTATATATATATATATATGCATATGCATATGCATATGCATATGCATATACATATACATATACATATACATATACATATACATATACATATACATACACATATGCACTGCAAAAAGTCTCTGCTGAGGCCTCCAAGCAAGCACTCGACTAACGTGAAGTAGGCGTAGGCCACCGATGAGAACCGAGCACCTTCCGTGCAACCCAACTTCGCTTTTGCGGATCTCTGAGCTTCGAACAGCAGCTTTTAACAGCAAGAGCAGACGGCTACGTTTGCTACATGATCTTTGTAGCCGAACCGCCCTGCTTTGCTGCCACCTGTGCAAATTACATCGACATGCTTTCTCTTGCGGCTGGGGAACGGATCACAACTGGAAGGCTGTCGTGGATTGGGCTGCTGGGACCCACAAGCTGGCATATAAGCACAGAGGCAGCAAACAACCTTGATTGCTCTCTCGGCCACATTTTGAAACCCTAGTCTCAAAAATGCCTTGTTGCGACGGTTTCATCAATGCACGTCCAGGGATAGTTGCCACGGAGGCCGGAGGCCTGAAATGGGTACACCCCGCCCCCCCCCCACCAGCCCAAACCAACCGGTAGCGGACGATGCGCCACCAAGCCAGCCCGCCCTCCCCCCTCCTTCGACCCGGCCCCTCTTATGCCCCTCCCTGTTGGCCAATCCTCAAGACTCCTCACTCCCTCATGCTGGTCGTCCCGCCCCGCTTTGTCGGGCAACAGCCCTTCCGGCCCCTCCCGCCCGCTTGCGATCACCGCCGCCTTCGCAGTGGGGCAGGACGCCAGGCCCTCGCCAAGGAGCCTGGCGCCAGTGCCTAAATTAACATTCGACTCGGGCCGGAGGCCTCGGCAGGCCTCCCAAACGCCCAGGGAGACTACAAAATTCGAGGGGATCCCGACTCGTCACCCGTCTGGAAAACAAGCAGACAACCCCCCGCCCCTCCCCCGAAAACCGGCCCGAGTGCCGAGGCAGGCAAGCACAAGTGTGATTCGTATTTTAAGATGGCTACATGCGGTTATCAGTCTTGCTAGTGCCATGGGTGAACACCCCCCCGCCAGTTGTGCTGCTAAGGGTCGTGGTGGCCAGGTACATAGTCATGGCAAACAAGTAGCTGAAAGAGTGCTTGAGGCCCATCGCCTGACAAGGAATGGCAGAGCGCTCGCCGGGTAGAACCAAACGGATATCAAACTTGCCCAGAGGGCCCGCTACCCCATTAACTGACATACGACCTAACTCGATCCCCTAGATAGTTTAAGGATGTTTCTTCAATTGCGTGCTATTCGCTTCCGCGATTGGCCGTTCGTTTTCACCTGCGCACTTAAGAAGATGTGGTGAGTTGGAGCACAATTGGCTCCAAGTCGGCCTTTGGCCCGGAAAACGCCATTGCTGACGGGCGGCAGACAGATACAGCGGTCGAAGCCATTTGATGCTGGCGAGCATCATGATGCCTGCGCGGACGGGCCATGCTGGTGTTCGGCCTTGGGCCGTAGTTGCCCAAGAAATTACCAAACACAACCTTCCCTCATGTTCTCTCCAAGGGCCAGGGCGCTGAAACAGTTCGCACAAGGCACTCGTACCGGAAACTTTGAGTACTGAGAAGTCACTGCCCTGGAAAATGCTCAAGCAGTCCGGCTCACTTGGGTTGTCCTTGCAGTGTCCTTGCGTTGTCCTCTTGCCCTTGCGAATGCTTCGAAAGTTTGCTCGCGTTGCTAGGACTTGGGGCTAATGCTGTGCTATTCCCCTCGTAACGCCAATCCTGCAAAGTGTGCCACCAATGATAGAAAGCCACGACACCCACGAGTTGCCGATACTTCCATGTCCCCATCCCCCACCTCGAGCTACTCGGAGAACTCGAAACAGACTCATCACAGTCATGGTGATGTCCGAGGACCAGATCTGGAGCGGTCGCCAGATCCAAATTTCCACCGCAGGGACCCTCGGCTCAAGCGGGATCACGTGGGCACGACATCTGCACGCTTGATTCACGTCGAGACTGCAGGACCTTTAGTTGCCCGGTCCTTGGGGCTCCCTGAAAAGGCCTTGAACTGCCTTGATTCAGCCCATTCAAAGTGGCCCCCCCGCGGGCCCAGGCTTATTTCCAAGTGCCCAGGATCACAATCACCACGACGTCTACCAGCAACAGGGGATCCTTCCACAGTTGCCATTTCGCCTGACGCGATGCAGCACACCATAGCACACCTTTCTTCCTCACTTGCGAAAGGATTTTGCCTGACGCGATACAATACGCCTTTCTTACTCACTTGCTAAAGTTCCTCAGTAAATCGTTTGGCCGCCACCCATTGCTTTCCATATGATGCAGGCGAGCTGCGAAGTGCAGGAGGCGGATCAGAAGCTCCACCAAGAAAAGGCCTCCCAGCAGGCTAGGGGAGTCTCTTATGTGATGCTCCCAAGCATCTCCTTGCCATCCGTCGGAAGTCAACTCCGGAACAGCAAATCGAGCGAAGGCCTGTGAAGATGCTCTCGACAACGTAATAGACATCCATGTTCTCGAACACTTGCTGTCTGAACATGACGATGCCATCTGCTTGGATACCTGGCACGGCTCTCCAGAAACATGCATGCCCACGTCACAGCCTGATCAGATTCTGCCGTCATGCAACTTGACCCTCACCCCTAAACGCTAGACCCTAACCCCTAAACCCCTAAAGACCCCAAATGTGCCGCAAAAGATCCAAGCCAGAACGTGTTCAGCATGATCAAGGCCACGTTGAAGACGAGGAATGCTGAGCTGGTAAGAGTCCTCGCTGGAGAGAGCTCGTGCAAAAAAAACAGCCACGCAAGAAGGCTGGTCGCTACTGGTTGTTGCTCATGGAGACCGCACGCACTTACCCCACTAATCCCCTCCCCCTAATACTAAACCCCCCCCTACCCCCTAATATGAAAAACCCCCACTATACTGTAATACAACTATCATGGGGGGTATTTAATATTAGGGGGTAGGGGGGGTATAATATTCGGGGCCTAAACCCTAAACCCTAAACCCTAAACCCTAAAACCCTAAACCCCTATCTTTCTTGCACTCTGTCCCACTCGGTTGCACGCTGCTCTTGAGCAGCTTTCCGTCCTCGTGGCCCAGCGCGGCGGGCGGTAGAGCTCACCGGACCGAAGCCTGCAGTGCGGCTCAAGGTTTAGGGTTTAGGGTTTAGGGTTTAGGGTTTAGGGTTTAGGGTTTAGGGTTTAGGGTTTAGGGTTTAGGGTTTGGGGTTAGGGTTTAGGGTTTAGGGTTTAGGGTTTAGGGTTTCGGGGCGCTCTGCTGAATTCGGGCCTTCCTCGAAGCCCATTGCTCTCGTCTAGGACAACATACGGCAATATGCAAGCGTAGGCAGGCATTCACCTGTGCATGCACTGATCAAATCATCGGAGCCACCAATCGGCGTCCGAGACCCTCGAACTCACCGAAGATCTTCTTGGCGACATTACGACCTGGCACGTCATCCGTACATGATCCACACTGCATCCAAGATGAGATGTGCACGCCAGCCCCAAATTCCCTGCAAGGGACGAGAACCCGACCGAAGGTTCCGGTCTGCGAAGCTGCTTCACACGTACGTGAAGGCTCAGGGTTTAGGGTTTAGGGTTTAGGGTTTAGGGTTTAGGGTTTAGGGTTTAGGGTTTAGGGTTTAGGGTTCGTGCATCACGGGTCATGGAGAAATTCCTTCTTTTTGGACTCCTCCGCACATGTCGGCGCGTTGCGTCATCCCTGACCATAGAAGCCACAGCAGAAAGAAATCATCGACAAGACACTAACTAGCACATGTCCAACTAGCACATGTCTAACTTAGCAGAAACAAAACTACAAACTAACAAGCCGCAAAACGCAACAAACAAATCCTGGAAATCAGTGGAAATCCAACACAGACCTGCTTGAACCAGCAACTATTGCGCTGTCCGCCTCAACTATGATCTTGCCCTAAACCCTAAACCCTAAACCCTAAACCCTAAACCCTAAACCCTAAACCCTAAAGCCGGCCATCGACTCGGACGATTCCCGCCTCTTCATCGCTGGAGCTGGGAGTCGACGGAAAAGCACTCGAGTCGATCTCGCTTGCCTCTGCCAAGACTCTGTGACAGTACAATACAATACAGTACAGTTCATGCAGTATCATATAGTGTAATATAATATAATATAATATAATATAATATAATACAATATAATATAATATAATATCATATCATATTAATATCATATAATATAATATAGTATAATATAATACAATATAAATATAATATAATATAGTATAATATAACATGATGTAAGATAAGATAAGATAATATAATATAATATAGTATAACATAATATAGTATAGTACAATATATTATGGTATCATATACAATACACTGTGCGGTGTCAGCCGCACCGCACCCCCCGGCTCGAAACAACCCCAAACCGCGCAAAAGCCAAAACGGCGTCGCTCATCGGGCCGCCCCGAACCACTGCGCACCTCCCAATCCCTAAACCCTAAACCCTAAACCCTAAACCCTAAACCCTAAAACCTAAACCCTAAACCTCCAACCACTTCGCACCTCCCAATCTTCCCGCGGGCTGGCATCCGGCTCCTCAGGTTCCTCGACCTCAATCTCCAGGGGAGCTCCGACCGCGGCTTGAAAACTGACCTGAGTGCAGAAACCCAGGATTCAAGAGCATCAGCTTTAGGGTTTAGGGTTTAGGGTTTAGGGTTTAGGGTTTAGGGTTTAGGGTTTAGGGTTTAGGGTTTAGGGTTTAGGGTTTAGCTCTCTGTGCAAAGTGAAGAAGCGACAGTTTGACATGCACCAGTGAAGAACATGATCATGCGGCATTCCCAGCATTGCGAGTGCGCTCGCGACAACAATCACGGAACCTAAACCCTAAACCCTAAACCCTAAACCCTAAACCCTGAACCCTAAAACCCCCTAAACTCCCCCCCCTTCATGCCAAGTGACTGCTTTGGACAGCTTGGCTGGCTGAGCATCTGCCATGTCAGATGTGGAGACCAGTCAGATTCCCAATGTCCTCCTTCCCGTTCAAGACTTGGGATTTTCCAAATTAGGGGTGCCTTGTTGATCCTTATTATGAGGGGATCCTACTATTTGGGGGTGTATTTTCGGAAACCCCCACTTTGCGAAAGCCTAAGCTCCTGCACCTGATTCATATAAGCTGTGTTTGCTGTGCATTTGAGCCGCTGCTTGCTGAAGAGAACACATCATGGACGAAAACTGACTTGCACACAGAGGGCATCACCAAACCCTAAACCCTAAACCCTAAACCCTAAACCACCAAACCATCGAAGTCTCCCAACCTACCGACTCAGTGCTCCGCAGAATGCGGGCCATCGAGGGCTGCGATGTTTCTTGCAGTGCCTGCGCGATGCTTCATGCACTGTACATTTAGGGTTTAGGGTTTTAGGGTTTAGGGTCTAGGGTTTAGGGTTTAGGGTTTTAGGGTTTTAGGGTTTTAGGGTTTAGGGTTTAGGGTTTTGGGTTTTGGGTTTAGGGTTTAGGGCAGGTGGATGACGGAAACTTGCTGACCACTTCCTGCAAGAAACAAGCAGACACTCACGCTGCAGAACAAGGCAGGGTCCTTTGAGGCATTCTTGCTTGTCAAACTCGCATCCTGCTCAGGAAAACTCTCGAAGACAACGCAACAGCGAACTCGAAAAGCCACAAGCAATCCCAAGAAACCAGGTTCGACCGAGGCCCAGTCCTGCTCCACACGCCTTGTTTCTTGCTCAAACTCAAAGCAAAGCCAGCTTAGACTGATGCATCCGGAGCAAGAATACTGCGAGAATGCAACCATGCAGCACACGACGCACGCTGCTGTCGTAAGGCTGTCGCGAAGATGTGACTGGAACATTTTGGGCTCGTGACATCACAATACGCCTTGGCGGATGGCGTACCCAGCATGTGGACACCACCCGTGCATGCACGCACACGGACACACACACACACACATACATTGACGCACACGCGCGCACACCCACGCAGTCACTCACATACACGTTCCTTGAAAGAACGCCCCTTATGAAGGGTAGGACCCCCCCCCTCTTCTTTTGGAAAGGGCATCAGGAAGCTTGGGTCTGAGCACATGCCACGACTTCTTGCCACAGAAGACATGGAACCAGCAACCCTCTGCCGTTCGGAGTTTATTAAGGGCATCAGGAAGGGGCTGAAGATATTTTGCCACATGAACATTCGAACTTCTCATGATGATTGGGGCCTCAGCTGCATGCCTGCATTGCATGTTCCTTTTGAACTTGAGCCAAGATGGCGCATAATCTCCAAGCATGCGCCGGATGAAACGGCTTGTTTCTCTGGCACTTTGCGATCAAATCCGAATAAAAGCGAAATTAATCAGAAGCAGCATCGAAAATGGAAAAAGGCTGAATAGAACCAAAGTCAAGGAATGCACCAGCACACGTTCTCTCTTCTTCTCTTGCTACGTAGCAAGCAACACAGCGCGGGGCAAGAAATCACACGAAGCAGTTTCTTCTGACACAGGTGGAAAGATCTTGAAGCCACTCAACTTGCTTCAGCCGGCAGCAACTGAAGAAGGAGAGGTAAGTCAACGGAGCGATTGGTCGTTTACGTTCTGTCCAAGAGCTACAAGAAGATAAGATGATGGGAACAATACCAACTGACCCTAGCGCGCACCGCACGAATCCCGACGAAGGGAGAAGAAGTGTAAGGCTGTAGTCAGTGTGAAGCAGCTACTTCAAAAATCGACCGGTGAAGGTGGTAAGAAGCATCACAAAGCGATGGTTGTGAAGCTTGGAGAAAGCTTTGCTGCGAACTTCAACCAGCAGTCGACGTCGAAGCTCGGCGATGGCACCCGCGCTAGTTCGATGTCCATCACCGTCAAAAGGCGTATCGTTGATGGATTCTGCGTTGATTTATGAGAAGCTGGTGAATGGATATTAACGGTTGAGTGAAGCTCGCATGCACCCGGCAAGCCCCACAGCTCAGAACGTTTGAAGATTAGGGATCAGGGCTCTGAAGCCCCAACCCCAAGCCCTCAACCCGACACCCGAAAACCCCCAGGCCTAAACGGTCAACCCGAAACCTGAAGCCATCCTCCCTCCGGCCCAGCATGCGGCAAACAAACACAAACTGTGCAGCAGCGGCTCGTATTTGCTGGAACGCGTGGGCCCTGTGGTGCAGCAGCACACCACGCACCCATTGGCCGGGTGGGTGGGTAAACTTCAAAAGGATGATGCAGCTCGTGGCTGATGACAAAGAGTTGGAGCTGCTACACACAACTGGGCCTTCGACTGAAACATGCGAAACATGTAGAGGAGGGAGCGTAGGCATTGCCGAGCCCAAGCAACCGCTAACCCCCTGCACAGAACTTCCCCTCAGAATCTAGATCCTGCATCTGCAACCCGGGGGAAGCTTTCGAGCTACGATGCGAAAGCTTACCCCAGGATCTCCACCGATTGGAGCCCCAGAGCCTCATCGCGGCGTGGCTGTCGCCGCGCTCGTGAGCTGCAGTTGGGGCGTTGAGCATTTAGGGCAGTTATTAGGTCTCTCTTTCGTAGGACTCTAGGATCTTCGACGCCCTCTTCCGCTGCCACGAGGTGCTGCAATCGGATCTCAAAGCTTTCTCCTAATTGGTGGGGCCGTGCACCCGGAGCACCGGTTTGCCCAGCCTCCGCATCGGCCGGGTCACTGCCTCTTCTTCGAGCCGCTTGCCGCGGGCGGCACATGCGGCGCAGACCTCCCGACGCAGCAGCACCAGCATGGCTTCTGCAGGCGCACCCGGACGCAGCAGCAACAGCTGCAGTACGTCGCAAGAAGGACGAGGGTGACGAGCAGGGGAATCGTCCGGAGCAGCAGGTTTGGGCACGGCGGGGTGTGCAGGTAGAACTTTCCAGTTGCCTGGTTGACGATGACCTGAACAGCCCTGGACATGTCCCGGCGCTGCTCGTTGAGCTCCTTGATCTCACGTGACCGGCGCCGGAAGGGCTCCGTCGAAATCTTGCGGATGGCCGCAACCAGGTCATCGGCCGTGGCCGCCGTCTTGTCCAACATGACGGCAACCCCCAGGTCTCTGTGAAGCACGGCCACCATCATCTGATCCGCAAAGAACGGCATGATGGCCAGGGGCTTCCCGAAAGCCAGGGCTTCGTTCACGCTGTTCATCCCCCCGTGCGAGACGAAGCCGAAGACCGCGGGGTGCGCCAGGACGGCGCGCTGCGGGGCAAACTTCGTCACCAGCACGTGGTCTGGGATAGGCACCTCCGGTTTCACCTTGGAGGCCCAGAGGACTGTGAAGCCGCCCTTCTTGAACGTCTCCACCAAAAGTGCGGCGTGCGCCTTGGACAGGCGGACCTTGCAGGCAGCGTGCTATGGAGAACCTCCATCCATTGCCTACCTGAACAAGGCTCGCAACGCTACCCAATCCTTCTCCGAGAGTCTCCCCTGTTTGGGGGTCGTCTTTATATGGCTTGGAGTGCCTTAGATCCTTCAACCGCCCCCTTAAGCCCTAAACCCTAAACCCTAAACCCTAAACCCTAAACCCTAAACCCTAAACCCTAAACCCTGAACCCTGAACCCTGAACCCCTGGTCACACCTCGGAGCCAAAGGCCACGTAGAGGACTTCCTTTGATGCCCGGTGCTGCTCGTCCAGCCAGGACACGATCTTCTCCTCGGAGCATGCTTTTATGGGCTTTAGGGTTCAGCGTTTGGGGCTTCGGGTTTAGGGTTCAAGGTTAGGGCTAAGGGTTTAGGGTTCAAGGGGTAGGGTTAACATAAGGGGACTGTGCAGGTGGAGCACGGGGCTTCAGGGGCTTGAACCTTTCTGACGGGTCTGCAGCATACGACATATGGGGTTTAGGGTGTTTGGGGTTTAGGGCTTGGGGTTTAGGGCTTGGGGTTTAGGGTTTAGGGTTAGGGTTAACATGGGCGGGGTTCACATCAACAGAACCATAATTCGGAGAGCGATATTATACTGCTCATATTCTCCACAGGCTACACACTACCAGCTACACAACGCGCGATCGCACACTATAGCTCCAGTGACCGCATTCCTTGGAATGGTCCGAATGTCCCGTAGTAGACCGAGCTGTTTTCGGTAAGTTTAGGGTTCAACTGGGCTTTTGGATTTATAGTTTCAGGGCTCAGGGTTTGTTTGGGGGCTTATGGGGGATCTTCTTGGCTTGAGAGCGCCTACTCATCTTCCGTACGCATAGATGCAACAGAAATACCAAAGTCCACTGAAGAGGCTGATCCTCCGCTACCTTCCTACCTTCAACTACATGTCCTGGTCATCACTCTTCATCATGCCGCTCCCTTCAAGGGCCGGGTGGTCCAAGATTCCCACGGTGAACCTGGGAGGAGTTCTGGTTTAGGATTTAAGGTGCACAAATGTAAGCTTCAGGGTTTTAAGGGTTTATCAAAGCTTTGCGTGTGAAGCCTTTAAGCAGGAAGCTGTCCACAGAACGGTTCCCTTTTCAGACCCGGAAACCATCAACCCCCAAGTCGCCACCACAAAGAAGGGTTTAGGGTTTAGGGTTTAGGGTTTAGGGTTTAGGGTTTAGGGTTTAGGGTTTAGGGTTTAGGGTTTAGGGTTTAGGGTTTAGGGTTTAGGGTTTCGGGTTGGAGGGCAATGCGTGAGGCGAGAGGCGTGTATGGGCTCCAGACCGTTCCGGCCGTCAGCTCCTCAGCTCTCGTTTAGGGTTTCGGGTTCAGGGATTAGGGCTTGGGGTTTAGGGTTTAGGGTTTAGGGTTTAGGGTTTAGGGTTGAGGGTTGAGGGTTGAGGGTTGAGGGTTGAGGGTTAAGGGTTTAAAGGTGCAAGGTTTAGGGCTCGGGGTGTTGGAGTTGAGGTAGCATCAAATGAAAGGAAGTAGCATCATGTGAAAGGAAGAAGCTCTTCCCCTACTGGAGTCGAAGGACATATCATATGCCTAGCCAGTTTTCCCCTTTTCTCTCTTAAGGCTAGACACCGAATGCTGGACACTGCACCTATAAGCCCTATAAGCCCTATAAACCCTATAAACCCTATCAACCCTATAAACCCTATAAACCCTACTGTCCCAAAAAAAGCCTATAAACCCTGTGAACCCCGGTAAAACCGCCTCAAACCCCTATACACCCAAAAAAACCTTTTTTTTAGGGTTTAGGGTTTAGGGTTTAGGGTTTAGGGTTTAGGGTTTGGGGTTTAGGGTTTGGGAATTCGGGTTAGGGCTTCAGGTGCTTCAGGTGCTTCAGGTGCTTCAGGTGCTTCAGGTGCTTCAGGGTCGTTTGGGGTGGCGGTCCAAGACTCTGGGAGGGTGGTGATGACTGCCGGGTGCTGCAGGACGGCGTCAAACTCCCAGACCTTCCAAGGTCTCTGAGGGTGTGGAGTTTAGGGTCTAGGGTTTAGGGTTTACGGTTTTGGGTTTAGGGTTTGGGGTTTGGGGTTTGGGGTTTAGGGTTTAGGGTTTAGGGTCTAGGGTTTAGGGTTTAGGGTCTAGGGTTTAGGGTTTAGGGGCTCCGAAAATCTTGGCATGCCGACCGAACCTCCAGGGGCCGCGGATGCCCGAGCTGATAGCGGAAGTACCTGGGCTATAGGGTTTAGGGTTCAGGGTTTAGGGTTTAGGGTTTAGGGTTTAGGGTTTAGGGTTCCTGGGCTGCTGACGCCCTTGCCCTTGAGGGTTTAGTTTCATGGTTTAGGGTTTCGGGTTTATAGAAAGTGCGTAGGGCTTGGGCACCAATAACGTTTTGAACGAAAGCTTTGTGCGAAACGTTTCTTTCCCATACAGTAGGTTAGGGGGCCAGGGGGAGGGGGAGGGGGTCCCAAAAAGTTTTGAGGCAAGGTTTGAACGAAAGTTTTGAGCGAAAGTTCGGATAGGGGGCAAGGGCGCGGGGGGGAGGCGGTCCCAATAAGCTTTGAGCGAAAGTTTCTGTTTTCGAATCGAATGTATATTGTTTGGCCTTCCGGCCCTGGCTGGCCTCCTGGGTGGGAAGGCCCAGAGGTTTAAGCAAATTGAGCATTTGGCCGCCCAGGCGCTGAGGATGAATGTACTTAAACTCTGCTTGTCAGCTGTTTAGACAAACAACCTGAGAAAATTCAGAATGATACCACATACAGTTTCTATAGGGATTAGGGTTTAGGGTTTAGGGTTTAGGGTTTAGGGTTTAAGGTTTAGGGTTTAGGGTTTAGGGTTTAGGGTTTAGGGTTTAGGGTTTAGGGTTTAGGGTTTACGGTTTACGGTTTAGGGTTTAGGGTTTAAATTTAGGGTTTAGGGTTTAGGGTTTAGGGTTTAGGGTTTAGGGTTTAGGGTTTAGGGTTTAGGGTTTAGGGTTTAGGGTTTAGGGTTTAGGGTTTAGAGATTGAGTAGGGACTATTTGAAGGTTCATGGATAGTAATAAGTGGGGTTGTAAGTGCCCTAAATAAGGCTATTACCATAGTTACCTTACTTGTTACCCCGCGTATAACTACCCGTGAACCTTTAAGTACTAGGAGCTGTAGTACGAATATCACTACTAGCATCGAAATACGTTTAACAGCATTAGGATGACTAGCAGCAGTAGTTCCTGGAGGTCCACTGTCAAGTAGAGGCAGAAGCACTAAGCAAACACACCATGATCTTGTTGAGGTCATTATCCATACTAGCCGCCACTAGCCCCAACTGCCCAAGACCCTTCAAGTACCCTGCATCATGGCCTTGATTATGATTCCTCTGATTCTCTTCAGATTCTGCCGTGTTTTGTGAACCTTTAATACTGTTCTCGTTCTCTCTCTCTCTCTCTCTCTCTCTCTCTCCGCGAAAGCAGAGGGTTTCAACCGACTTCCATGGCCGCCCAGTTGCATGTTGAGCGTGCTGCCGATGCCTAGCAGAGCCGCGCTGTCACCCTAAACTCGCCATGACTGATTGCTGCACAAGTAAACGACGGGTAAACTGTTGCTGTACGGATGGGCACTTCCTGAGGCATATTGCGGGGAAGGCTTTTGGCGGACAGCGGATTACCGTGCGGAGAGAATACCCGGGGTGTGGATGCACAACAGAGGGTTCTAAGACCATCCAGGCGCGCAGGGCGACGAATCCGAAGATGCGCACGGCTGTGTTTTCCAGGAGCAAGAAGACGTTGTCGTAGAGCTCCTGGGGCTTGTTCGGGGTTCAGCCGTCGTGCCGCTGCTTACATTGGTGTGTGAGCTGCGATGCTAGTACTCGTCCTGACGTTTATGAAGGGGTTCTCGGTGCTTTCAAGGAGTTGAAGAATTCTGCAAGCGAGTCCTCAGCCTAGCACTACTTCCACTGGCGAGTTCAGCTACTGCCACTCCTACTTGGTGCAAGCACCAAGACCTCTTCCCTAAACCCTAAACCCTAAACCCTGAACCCTACACCCTAAACCCTAAACCCTAAACCCTAAACCCTAAACCCTAACCCTGAACCCCAAATCCTAAACCCTGAACCATGAACCGTTAACCCACACTCTGAAGAGCTCGCAGCTGGGAGCACAAGCCACTGCCCACCAAAACCAGGATGCCAGGGTTTAGGTTTGGAGTTCTGGGTTTAGGGTTTAGGGTTCTGGGTTTTAGGGTTTAGGGTTTAGGGCTTAGGGTTTAGGGTTTTGGGTTGAGGGTTTTGGGTTTTGGGTTTTGGGTTCCAGGGTTGCAAGCCCTCACTCGAAAAGTTGTAAAGGCTGTCAAGGCCTGGCGTGAGTGGATGGACCCCACGTTGGGCTCTGTAGCCCATGGAAGGTCAATCCTGGGCTCGTGACGCACTCACTTTAGGCCTTCAGTGCAGGGTTCAGGGTTTAGGGTTTAGGGTTCAAAGTTTAGGGTTCAGGGTTTAGGGTTTAGGGCCTGGGGTTTAGGGTTTAGGGTTTAGGGCCTGGGGTTTAGGGTTTAGGGTTTAGCCCAGCATCTGGGACGTCAGCCAGCTCGGCGTGCCCCAACCGATGCCGACCACGGGTATCCCCAGTACCTGCAGGGGATCACAGTTTGTGGATCCACATAAGGGTTTAGGGTTTAGGGTTTAGGGTTTAGGGCTTAGCCTGTAGCCCTACACCATGAAGAAACCTAAACGAAGGAGCCCCCCATCCCTCAATCCTCAACCCTAAGCCCGAAGCTGTAGGAGCAGCCCTATTCAGCACCTCGCCCAAGGCGTAGAAGGCGGGATAAATGTAAGACACACACAGCACGTCGGGCTTGATCTCCTGAGTCCGGGCCGAGGGCGTTTTAAGGTTGACGGGCTTGTAGGGTTTGGGATTTCGGGTTAGAGGGTTGGGGTTCAAGGGGCTTTAGAAGGGGTTGACAAGGGGTGAAGAAGGGGTGTATATGGGATGTATGGAGTGAAGGAACTTATCCTGGTTTACGCTTGGAATTTCATAGGTTGTTAACCTACATTGCAACCTGAGCTGGGGTACTTCTAACCCCACGTATGATTGAACACGACCTCTACACATAAGCAAAACACAAAAACCTGCCCTAAACCCCTTTTAAGCCCCAGACCCCCGCAACACCAAACCTTTTCCAAAACCCCAAACCCTAAACCCCAAACCCTCAAACTGGGCCATGGCTCCATCAGGGGAGACTTCATGGCTAAGGCCATGGGGCCTGGGAGCCACGCCAGGGGGCAGCTCGCGGGCTTTGGGAGGGTTCAGGGTTCAGGGTTCAGGGTTCAGGGTTTAGGGCTTAGGGCTTAGGGCTTAGGGCTTAGGGCTTAGGGCTTAGGGCTTAGGGCTTACGGTGTAACTTCCAGGGTTTCCTTCGGGGTAGCGCTTTCAGGGTTGAGGGTTCAGGGTCCAGGATTCGGGTGTCGGGATCGGTGTCTTTAAGGCGCATAGGGCTTAGGGCGCAGGGCTCCGGGCTTCGGGGGTGCCACGGTTTAGGGTTTCGGGTTTAGGGTTGAGGGTTTAAGGTTTAGGGTTTAGGGTTTAAGGTTTAGGGTTTGGGGTTTAGGGTTTAGGGTTTAGGGTTTAGGGTTTAGGGTTTAGGGTTTAGGGTTTAGGGTTTATGGTTTAGTGTTTAGGGTTTAGGGTTTAGGGTTTAGGGTTTAGGGTTTAGGGTTTAGGGTTTAGGGTTTAGGGTTTAGGGTTTAGGGTTTAGGGTTTAGGGTTTAGGGTTTAGGGTTTAGGGTTTAGGGTTTAGGGTTTAGGGTTTAGGGGCACGAAGCCTCCCATGAGGTTGCCCAGCATCGGCATGGCCATGGAGGTCAGCACCTGCGCCACGCCGTAGCCCAGGCTCTGCATGAAGTCCCTGAGCGCGCACACGCTTGCGACCCGGGAACTCGGAGGGTTTAGGGTTTAGGGTTTAGGGTTTAGGGTTTTGGGTTTAAGGTTTAGGGTTTAGGGTTTAGAGAACGCGTGTCTATTGTGGGGGGGTCAAGCAGGACGGAGTGTGGGCCCCTGCGGAGTCTTGTTGCAACTTATCCAATCTCGGGATCAAACGATTTCAGGGTGACTACAATCCGGGGAAAGATGTGCTGGAAGATCACGCATCAGCCGACGTGGAGAGACTCTGCGCAAAGCCCAAGACCCCAAACCCCAAACCCCGAACCCCAAACAAAAACCCGAACCCCAACCCCTAGGCCTCAAACCCGAAAAACCCCTCAACCCTAAACCTTCAACCGCCCCAAAACCGTAAACCCTCAACCCTACACCCCCAGCCCTGAGCCCCCAGATGCCCTCTAAAAACCAAAACCAAAACCCAAAACCCAAAACCCGAAACCCTAAACCCCAAACCCTAAACCCTAAACCCTAAACCCTCAAACCCTAAACCCCCAAGTCGGGCCCTAAGCCGAGCAGCTGCATGGGTGCCATCTTCTCGCGGTCGATGCCCGAGGGCCCGATGTCCACCAGGGAGGCCTGCGGGACCAGCTTCCTCAGCCCAAAGAAGGGTTTAGGGTGTTAAAGCTTAGGGTTTAGGGTTTAGGGTTCAGGGCTTAGGCGCTTGGGGCCCAGGGCTTAGGGCCTAGAGTTTGGGTTTGAGGTTTGGGGCCTGGGCTCCAGGGTCTAAGGTCTAGGCCAAGAAAGACGTGGGACAGTCACGTGGGATAGTGGGAGCGCAATTCTTTGTCGCAAGTTTGACAATCATCATCAACATCCGGCGTTCGCGGGGTCTAGGATTACGTGTTGAAGGCAGTAAGGTTTACAGCGTAAGCCAGAATCTGCTGGTTTGCAGCTGGAGGCGGATGCGGATGCTCGTTGCTGGCGTCTTTAGGTTGTAGGGTGTAGGGCCCTAAACCCTACACCCTAAACCCTAAACCCTAAATCCTAAACCCTAAACCTTACAGTCTGACCCTCTCACAGTCCATGGCGAGGCTCTTGATCTTCCTGACCGTCTCGTCGTGGGCCAGGAAGGTTACGGTATGACCCTCATCCAGCAAGCCGTGGGCGATGGGCAACATCGGCCTGCACCGGCGCCGGATAACTCAACCCCCTGGTTCTTAGTAGATCTTAGTAGTGAATGAGGGACTGAGGCCCTATATACATATATACATATATATACATATATACATATATACATATATACATATATACATATATACATATATACATATATACATATATACATATATACATATATACATATATACATATATACATATATACATATATACATATATACATATATACATATATTATATATACATATATACATATATACTATATACATATACATCTATACATATATACATATATACATATATACATATATACACATATATATACATATATATATACATATATACATATATACATATATACATATACATACATATATACATATATACATATATACATATATACATATATACATATATACATATATACATATATACATATATACATATATACATATATACATATATACATATATACATATCTACATATATACATATATACATATATACATATATACATATATACATATATACATATATACATATATACATATATACATATATACATATATACACAGAAACATATATACATATATATATATATAGATAGATATGTTTTTCTATATATATATATATATATATACCCTTGAAGGGATTGTATGGGGCTCATTCCCTCATTCCCTACTAAGAACCACAGACAACTAAAGCTTTGAATCTTGGAACGCGGGGCATCACTGTCTCTATTGCCCGTAACACGCACACGCACCCCCCCCCCCCCCCCCCTTTAGCCTAAATCCCACAGCCTCATTTCCGCACCCAAGACTCTACTGCATACTAGAACGGAATCTTGGAGTGGGCGCGTATCACTGAGGTACCCAAATCTCAATTGGGTGCTGCCTTGCCTGGTGTACCATACGGCTCCTCTCAAAGGTATCACGACACTGCTAGGCTACAAGATGATGAGACTACCTTATTTTAAGTAAAATACATACATACATACATACATACATACATACGTACGTACGTACGTACATACATACATACATACATTTCATACATACATACAATTCATACATACATACATTTCATACATACATACATACATACATACATACATACATACATACATACATACATACATACATACATGTGCACGTACATACCACATGCAACTCTCTTCATTGCAGGCCCGGGCGGCGCATAGTGGGAGGCCGGGGGTGCGATGAATGCCACGTGCACCGCAGCAGCCAGGCGCGAGGCAAAGCTCAGGGAAAGAAGGAAGGAGGCCATGGTAGGCTTGTCGATATGCTTTAAGTTAGATGTTGCTCTACCCCCACATATTTGTCTGCGATATTCTGCGATGCAAGCCCAAACCTTAGAGCCTAAACCCTGAAAACCCTGAACCCGAAACCAGAGCCCCTAAACACCCCTCGAACCCTCGATCCGCCAGCTGAACTCCCAGAGCCGGCACCTAAACTGGACCTGAGCTCCCAAACCCGGAACCCCTAATGACCCTCTTTTCGGACATGCGTCTTTGAGGGGTGCATGCAAAAGATTGAACGTGGTGCTGTACCGATAAAGAGCGCACCGTACTCCACAGACCCAACCATACGAGTTGCTGTTTTCTCTTACCCCGTCAGGTGGCCAAATTGTGACAGCCCACGATTGACGAATTTTGGTTTTCGGAACATTTTCGGGTCCAGGACTTTGCATTCGGAAATTCCACTGCGCTCGGAGGCTAGTCGGGACATAAGTTGCTACGAGGCTTTGGCTCAAATTGCATTGGTCTGGCTAATGGGTCAGGTCTCCCCTTCTCTAAGCCGTCCGTTCGTATTCATTCCTGGTGTGACAATACTGGGGCAGAGGCCTCGTCGAACAGTCTTTTCACGACAGCCTGGCCACTGGCTGCATTCACTCAACGTCTGGCTTTGATTTCCAGCTTAACGGGCATACATTTGGATGTCAGCCACATCAGTGGTCCAAAACATGTGGATGCGGATCATCTCAGTCGCTGGGTTGCCCCAGCCCAGTTGGCGTCACGCTGGAAGGCTGAGCGCAGAGTGTCTTTGCGTAAATGTTTCTCCGAGAGCTTGGCGGCCCCCGTTTGTTCTTCCCAGCTCATCTCCTTTGGGAGCTGCCTTGCGATTTTCCGCTTGTGCAGCCTGCACGGTTACATTTGGAGAGTCTTTGGCGCATCTGCACTTCTTCTCTGCCAGGGTTACAACTTGGGGAAATATATGCCGATCCATTATGTTCTACATTGAGTCGACTGAGTCGATTCCCTGCTGTGCCTGGTAGGTTCAAGAGAGACCGGGGACCCGAGGCCTCTGGGACCTGGGAGCAGCAGGGAGAGAAATCGCGAACTTGCAGCCTATGGGCCCTCAAGACCAGGGAGCTGCGCAGCCAAAATCGCGGACCCTGACGCCTTTGGGCTCCCCGGACCCGGAAGCACCAGGGACAGAAATCGCAGGCAGGATCCGAGGACCTTCACGAAGGGGGCCTTCAGTTGATGAAGGGGCTTCATCCTCCCCTTCGAAGCCTTCGAAGCCTTTGAAGCCTTCGAAGGCGAAGGATCGAAGGGGGGGCTTCGAAGCCCCTTCGCGCTGAAGGTTTGAAGCCCCCCTTCGGCTCATGAGAACGAAGGGGCCTTCGAAGGCTTCAAAGGCTTCGAAGGGAGGACGAAGCGAAGCCTTCGAAGCCCCCTCCCCCTTCGTCCTCGCCTTCGAAGCCTTCGAAGCCCCCTTCGTCCTCACTTTCGAAGCCTTCGAAGCCCCCTTCGTCCTTACCCTTCGAAGCCTTCAAAGCCCCCGCCTTCGAAGCCCATTCGTCTTCACCTTCGAAGCCTTCTTCGAAGCCTCTCCCCGTTCGTCCTTGCCTTCGAAGCCTTCGAAGCCTCTTCGCTCTCACCTTTGAACTTCGAAGCTTTTTGAAACCATCGCTTCTGCAATTTGGGGTTTCGGACTCAGCTTGGAAGGCTTCGACTGAGAAGCGGTTTTTTTGTTGGAAGAGTTGGAAATTGAAGGTTTCCGACAGCGTTGACTTGTGCTAAGATCGGTGCATGCTCCCCCTTCGAGGCAAGCTTTCCGGGGGGGGTTATTCTAAATTCCACGCCCTCAGTTTCTTGTTGTCCTTCGAAGCCTGTGGAAGAGAAGAGTGAAGAATTATTCTAAATTCTCAATTTCTTGTCCTTCGAAGGCCTGTAGTAGAGAAGAGAAGAGAATTATTCTAAGTTCCACCCCCCTCAGTTTCTTGTTGTCCTTCGAAGCCTGTCGAAGAGAACGAAGGCCTGTAATTTCGTTTTGAAGATGAGAGAGAAGGGACTTCTTCTAAATTCCACCCTCCCCGAATCTTGTTTTGTTTTTTTTGGATCTCATTTTTGGATCTCGTTCTTCGAAACTCAGAGAAGTGAGACTCTGGAGATGCCCCCGTCTCTCACCTTCCAAGTCTTCGAATTCCCCTTCGTCCTCACCTTCGAAGCCTTCGAAGCCCCCTTCGTCCTCACCCTTCGAAGCCTTCGAACCCCCCCCCCCCTTTGTCCTCACCCTTCGAAGCCTTCCAAGCCTTCGTCCTCACCTTCGAAGCCTTCGAAGCCCTCCCCCCTTCGTCCTCGCCTTCGAAGCCTTCGAAGCCCCAGCCTTCGAAGCCCCTTCGTCCTCACCCTTCGAAGCCTTCGAAGCCTTCGTCCTCACCCTTCGAAGCCTTCGAAGCCTTCGTCCTCACCTTCGAAGCCTTTCAGACCTTCACCCCCCCCCCCCCCTTCGACCCTTCGGCTTCGAAGGCTTCGAAGGCTTCGAAGCCCCCTTCGCCGTACAGGAGTAAAATCGCGAGCCTGAAGCCTATGGCTTCCCGGACCCGGGAGCCGCAGGGAGAGAAGTCGCGAAACTAAGGCTGAGAAGGGTGAGAAATCGCGAACCGGAAGCCTATGGGCCTTCAGGACCCGGCAGCAGCGCGGAAAGAGATCGCGAACCTGAAGGCTGTGGGTTCTCCCAACCCAGGAGCAGTCCCAGTTGCAAGGAATCCTACGTGCAGTCCTTGCAGCATCTCAGCTGCAGGCTGCCGAGAAGTCCGCCGCAGACTGCCTGGCAGTTCTCTTGTTGGTCGGCTCTGGGCTGGATCTCAGGAATGGTGGGTTTGCTTTTTGGTCAGGGTGCTAAAAAATCGGCCGCTGCGCGGGGCAGTAAGAGTAATGGGGAGCAAGTGTGCCACTTAGCAAAAACCTACCTCCGTACGCTTGAGGACCTGGAGACTAGACATGCTGAGAGCAGGCCCAGTAGCAAGCTGCAGGCTGCCAAGAAGGCCGCTTCTTGGCCAGTCCCTGCAAATTGCATAAGGATAGGTTACCGGGATAGTGGGTTTTCCTGCTAACCTTTCGCGAACCCGAGGTCTCTGGGACCTGGGAGCTGCAGGGAGAGAAATCGCGAACTTGAATCCCATGGGCCCTCAAGACCAGGGAGCAGCGCAGCCAAAATCGCGACCCTGACGCTATGGGCTCCCCGGACCGGGAAACACCAGGGAGAGAAATCGCGAACCTGAAGCCCTTTAGCCACTTGGGAGCTGGGCGCAGCAGGGAGTACAATTGCGAACTGAAGCTTATGGCGGACCGGGAGCCGCAGGGAGAGAAATCGCGAAACTGAGGCCCTATGGGCTTTTGCGACCTGGGAGCAGCAGGGTGAGAAATCGCAAACCGGAAGCTTATGGGCTGTTTGAAACATGCCAGATACTCCATGTTCAGTCACGCGAAGACATGCATTGGATGCATGAGTTGGCTCAAGAACAAAAAGAGTGTGAGAGCGAGGGGTTCCTCTAAGTTTTGGGTTCCCCTTGGAGTTTCGAGGGACTTGACATACAGCTGAGCAGCAGCTTGGCATTCGTCGCAGCAGCAGCAGCAGCAGGCAGTTTGCACAGTCGGCATATTGGCATTTGCTGCATCAAGGAGACTCTTTCGTTGCTGCACTTTGTCAGAAGCTGGCTATCTTGAGATTTAGAAGATTTTGGGATTGGCAGAAGCTGGCTATTTTGAGATTCAAAAGATTTTGGGATTCGTTGGAAGAGCTGCAGCAGCCACCGCAGCTGCAGCATCAGCAGTAGCATCACGGAAGCATTTGCATTTCCATTTGACATCTCATTATCTCGACTCCATCATATAAACTTCATCTCGTTCTCCAGGTGGGACAAAACACGAAGGGTTGGGTTAACCTTAATCCCATCCTACTTGCTTGTCATCTGTTGTAGCCCAACACCCTACTGTTTAGGGCTTCAGCCCCAGCGTAGGACCCTGTGTGGGATTGGTTGTGTGGTTTCCTCTGTTCCCTATTAGGTTCTGGGTAGGCAAGAGGTCTCGTCAGAACTTAAAAAGGCCTCGAACATAGATGAGGAGAGACTCCCATCTCCTTCGACCCCTAGAATAAAAGTATCCCGATCAGTTCAGTCCTGTGACCGACACCACAGGAAGTCCCGAGCCACTCCACATACCAGCACATCCCTACCACAGCAGCACTCACACCCTTCCCGGGTCATAACTCGATAGGTTATGAGCCCATTACTGTCCCTGAAACTTGGCCAAAGCCGGCCAACAAGAGAACTGCAGGCAGTCTGCAGCGAAAGGGCTGCAGGACCTGCCCAGAACCGGATTTCTCGGCAGTCTGCAGCCAGGATGCGACAGGGACTGCACGCAAGCATTCTCTGCGTTTTTCCTGTGGTTCAATGTCTGCCTTCATGATGACCTCAAGCACATCATCGTCGGAAATTGTGGACTGGAAGTGATCAACATGAGAGAAACTTGCACAGGGGAGGCCCACACACACGAAGCCAGAGTTGCCTAGATTTTTCAACCCCAGATTTGGAGGTCACAGAATCACAGCTGCAAGCCTCACGCGCACACTGCCTCTGCTTCCACTCTCTGACACACTTCAAGCTACAGTCATGTGCTCTTCCCGCAACTCTACCCCTGCCCACTTACGCGGCGTCGCTACTCAAGATCAGAGGGCACCGACTGTGGCTCTAGCGGAGTCGGCGTGACAAGCCTCGGCGGAATCGGCGGAGTCCTCGCAAATTCCAATTTGCCAATAAAGTGCCGTGGAGCCCACGCTGCCCTCAGCGCTTTCAAAACATGGTTAAAATCACCCCAGCCTGCTCAAACACCTTCCGTGCAAGATTCACGATTCTTCGCCCCCTTTTTGCCGCGCCTCGCACTCCTTCAGGTCATTCATGGTTGCCTGGATCTGTAGGCCTGTGAAAGCGAGCGCATGTTGCAAAATCATGTCACTCAATCGGAAAAGGCCATGTTCCACTTTCATGTGGATAATTTCTACCTCATCTCCCTATCTCCAAATCAGCTGCGCTTCCGTCATAAACCTGCAGCAAGCTCCACAATCTTGCCGATGGGTGCTATCCACGAATCATTACCCTGAAAAGCTCGCCATCTCTGGACCTGTAGAATGAAATTTGCTTCCGTCTGCCAACGGAGGTCCATCTGAGAAGATCGCAGCGCACCAGCAACTCTGACACGAGCATGACTCATGCTCTAGTGTCGCACTGCGTCTTCTCCTTGCCGAAAACTCTCCCCCGGAACCTCATCCGCAGAAGCCTCTGCTGCAGTTCTGGCTGCCAAGAAGGCCCTCTTGGCCAGTCCCGCAAATGCAAACGTTCCCCAAAAACTGTCTTTTTCAGTCCGTGGACACGTTTCGCGGCGCAACTGTTGTGAGACTGCAGGCCCAACAGCGCCAGCCTTCATTCTTAACCGTGTGTAAGAGAAAACGGCTGCTGCGCGGAGCAGTTGAGTGACATGGATCTAAAATGCGTAACTTGCACAACACGGACCCTGCAGGTCAAGCCGCAGGAACCCAACACTCCCAGAAACCCGCTTTGGAGAACGAATTCTGCAATTGGCTTCTTGGCAGCTTTTAGCGGTTGCAGAGACTGCAAGCAGGCTCTGAGCTGCAGCTTGGATGCCACAGAGCCTGCAAGAAGGTTTCTCACTGCGAGCCTGCACTGTGTGCTTGGTCTCCAGGTTCTCAAGCAAACTGCAGGTAGGTCATTTCTCTGCAGGCAGAATCCGAGAACCTTCACGAAGGGGGGGCTTCAGTTGTGAAGGGGGCTTCATCCTTCCCTTCAAAGCCTTCGAAGCCTTCGAAGCCTTCGAAGGCGAAGAGTCGAAGGGGGGGCTTCGAAGCCCCTTCGCACTGAAGGTCTGAAGCCCCCCTTCGGCTCATGAGAACGAAGGGGGCTTCGAAGGCTTTGAAGGGAGGACGAAGTCCCCTTCGTCCTCACCCTTCGAAGCCTTCGAAGCCCTTCTTTCTTCGTTCTCACCTTCGAAGCGAGGATGGGCCCCCCCCTTTAAGCAAAGGGGGGCTTAAGCCCCCCTTTAAGCCCCCCTCTAAGCCCCCCTTAAGCCCCCCCTTCAAAGGGGTCCCTGCAAAGGGGGTCCCTTCGGGGGGGGGGGGCAAAGGGTCAAAGCCCCCCCCCCTTAAGCCCCCCCTTAATGAAATTTTACAAGATCAATGTTCACAGACTGGTTTGATCACACAATCCAGAATACACAAGATGCACAGCAAAGTCACTTGATGCAATCACTCACTCAGCAATCTTGTTTGTGCCGCCTTGAGCCAAAGCACCGAGTCAATGCTCATGTTGAGCATGTCGCTGTGCCAATGCTTCTCTGGAAGCATGCCAATTGTGACCTTATATTCTAACACGGTCCCTCAGCAGAGACAATGTTTGTCTGTGCTGTTCTCCAGTCACAATTCAAATGATTTCGTAAAACAAAGATTCAGTCAACCAATCAACGGAGTACGTCGAAAAAAATCTCAACTGCAAACGACTACCAATCAGCTCAGCAGTGAACAATGCACTCAGAGACTCGGCTCAATCCTTTTGCTTTGCAAGCGAATCGCAATCGCTTCAAAAGAGAACTTGCAACGAAACCTGCAATGTTCTGTTGGCATACCGAATGCTCCAATGCATCCGAATCAATACACCACACGGAGTGGTCCTGAGAAACGGTCAGCAAAGTTTCCAATCGGGGTCCAATGAGCTGCAGCAAGTGAAAAAACCACATCATCACCAATGAAAAGCATCAACTGTAAAACCAATCGTCGAAGCAACAACCAATCAAATGCAATCTCATCTTTCCAGGCCATTCAAAATTGTTGGATGCCAATGAGGCATCAGTCCATCTGGTGGACGTTGAGGGCAATCCTCAATCGGCTGCCTCCGCTCGCGATCGTGAGCTCGGAGCTGCCAATCTGGCCTTCGCCAATGGCCCTTGCCACTGCACTTCCAGCAATGGCCGACGAGCCAATGCCTGCGGTGCGTCCTGCACCAATCAGCTTGCTCAGGCGTGTCGGGACGGCAATGTGGCGGTGGAACGAAAACTGCTCCGTTGCGCCACTCAAGTCCCAATTCAATCCGTCCAAAAGGGCCTTCAGTGACAATCGAGTGTCAACCACCATCGCAGTCAACAGCTCCATCGGGTTCAGGCGGTAGTTGCCATCTTCAATGGCTTCCAAGATCAAGCAATGGCCACAGTAAGACTGGTTGTGCCAATGCAACAATCCGCCCTTTCCCGTGGCGGGGTTCTTCAAGACCGTGGGGAATCGGGACATCAATGGGTGGTACCCAATGATCCAGACATTTTCGTGCAATCCTGCCTCAATGGAGGGGACCTGATCGCACCACTGATGGAGCTTCACCAATGCCTGGTCAATGGTGGTGAAGGCATTTGCCTGACCACACGGAAAACCATCCAATGCAATGACGCCGTCTGCCACCACGCTTCGCATCAATGACTCTGGCAATGCCAGGAAGAAGGGCATCGCCATCAATGAGCCATCCAGGATCATCTCACTTCCAATCTGCCAGTGATTGGACACAATGACCCAATTGCGAACTTGCAGCGTGCGAATGGTCAATGGGACCATTCCTTCCTGAGCAGTGACCAATGCCAATGGCAACCCATGTTGGACTGCACCAATGCGCATTCCAGCCTGCGCACTGTAAGCGACAATGAGCCATGCCAATCCCACGGAAGGACCAACGCCCGCTGGACTGGGCCAATCCTCCGTTTTGAGGCAGGTCGCGTACGATCCAAGCCTCAATGGATTCAATCCAGCTTGTGGCTCCAATGTCTTGAGGCTGGCATTGGTGAGCAGCACTCCACCGATGCAATGCTCAATCAGTCTCATCCTCACCAAAAGCGCTTTCGCTGTGTCGATGTCAATTCCAATCCGCCGAATGATCGGAAGGCATGCTGTCTCTGTGGGGAGCAATGCCAATGCATCAGACAGGATCTCCTGCAATCCCCTGTATTGCATCGCGCTTTCGTTCAGGAGGCGCTCGCAATCGTCTTTCAACTGATCTAAGCCAGCCAATGGGACAATCGGGGCAATCACACCTGCGGGGTGCCAATCTACGGACTGCAGAAAGGACAGTGTTCAAAAGGCGCAATGCACACAATGCTCTAGGCTCCGAGACCCGAATGAGTGATCGCAATGTGACGCAATGTGAGCCACAGTTCAGCGTGATCAATGCTTCAAAACTTGCAGAAAACCAATTCTTCATGCAATCCGCTCACTGGAAAATCAATTCAGGGTTTCGGGCTTTATGTACAATGACAGTCAGAAGGAGCAATTTGTTCAATTGCAATGCTTGACGGTCCCTTGTTTGCCAATGTCGTTTCAATGGCTATCGTCCGCTCAATAGCGGACTAGCTGCGCACCCAACCGCAATGCTTTCACTGCGGTCGCTCTTATCCGCAATGCGGTTGACGGCGGTTGAGCGATGCTCTTAAAGTCAATCTTAAACACAATAAACACTAAACAACATGACTGAATGCACAACGCACAATGCAGCACTGACATGTTGCACATGTGACAAGAATGTCAATGCGACTGCAATGCACTGTCAAGACAGCAATGTTCTTCTCTCTCTCTTTCTCTCAATGCTCAACGCAATCCAATTTAGACCGCGGAGGTCAAAGCGAAAACGACACAATTCCTCGGTCCCTCAAACAGGACCGGAAAAGCAATGCAATGGCCCAAGCCGCGTAACGTCGCGGGGCGAAGGGTCGGGTGGGCGGGGAAACAAAAGGAAAAGTGAAACAATTTTTTTTTTCGATCCAGTGCTCAGCCATATCGAAATTGGTTCCTGACCAATCCAAGCTTCCCAATGAGGTTGTGCAATGTTTCGGTGGAAACGTATTTGGTCAATACATCCGCCGGGTTGAACTTGGTTCCTATCTTGCGGACTTGTAGCAATCCGCTCTGTACAAGATTTTGCATGTACAAGTAGCGCAATTCTACGTGCTTGGTACGCTTTCCAGCGCCAAATCTAGTAGCCATGCTCTTACCTGCAGTAGAATCGGTGTACGCAACAATCTGCACACGTCGCGCAAACTCCGCTTCCAAGACAAGATTCTTTACGAACAATGCCTCGTTCACTCCTTGGCCAATAGCGTACAGTTCAGCCTCTCCAGAAGACAATGCCACAGTGGCCTGTGTCCTCGAGAAGTGAATGACATCGCAATCAAGAACCTGCACCGTGCTTCCGCTGGTGCTCTTCCGCGCGCGAGAACAGCCTGCCCAATCGCTATCTACGTAGCAAGCAATGTCAAGGGTACAGCGCCAATCGGCCAGCATCTGGCTCGGGCGTAGTCGTAGAACAGACTGCTTCGTGCCTACAATGTACCTTAGCAAATGCTTCAGCTTAGCTAGGCTTTCCAATGTAGGTGACTTCACATCACGCGACAGTTCCTTGACAGCGTAAGAGCAATCCGGCCGAACGAAAGCTAGCCAGAGCAATTTCCCTACTGCGGTTCGGTACTTAGCGACATGTTCGATGCACAACCTTCGCATGTACAGCAGAGATGCACAAACACCCCTCTAAAGAGGGGCTCGACATACATCACGCCAAAACTGCTGAGAATATCTGAGTCTAGCTTGCGACTCCGCAAGCACATGCACAACACTCAATTCTTGAAGCTCGATGCTTCAACATGTCTTCGAGGTAGCCCGCTTCAACGTCTCACAGACCTTCTACAACGACACACACACACACACCCACTCACACAGGTTAAGCAACGACATGGTACAGAATGGACTTGCGACCGAACGCTCATCAGCACACCACATCTAGAAGAAACAAAACATGCAAGCGGACTGCGCAACCTGCACCGAATCAGCAAACAAGTCATGTAACAAACTGGCGCTGCTTGCACACGCCTGCCTGACAACGTGCAAAATTCCCCCCGGCTCCTTGCCTCAACACAAAGATTTCGGACCTAGAGCACAAGCTGCCGACGCATTGCGAACTGCTCAACGTGCAGAAAAATCAGCACACAAGTCCCGTAACAAAATGGCGCTGTTTTCAAACAGCCCCAAAAACATGCCAGCAGAACGCGCAGCCCTGCCTGAACTCACATGTGATGGACCCAAAACATACGCGGTCGACCCACGGCGGACTGCCCAACGCGTACGTCAGCACATATGTCCTGTAACATTTTGGCGCTGTTTGTACATGCCTACCAACACCAAACAAGCAAAAATGCGCCCGGCGGCAAACCTCAACACGCCCGTGTGGGACCTAAAGCACAAGCGCCAACGCTTTGCGGACTGTGCAACGTGCAGAAAAATCAGCACACAACTCTTGTAACAAAATGGCCTTGTTTGTACACGCCAACCTGACACCATGCAAGAATGCACTGGGCTTCTTTCCTCGACACACATGTTTACAGCACAAGCTGCCAACGCATTGGGAACTGCTCAACGTGCAGTAAACAAAATGGCGCTGTTTTTAATCCACAGCCCTGCCTCAACCCACATGTGATGGACCCAAAACACACGCGGTCGACCCCCGCCTGCCTGCCCAACACGCACGTCAGCACACATGTCCTGTAACATTTTGGCGCTGTTTGTACATGCCTACCAACACCATGCAAGCAAGAATGCACCCGGCGGCAAACCTCAACACACACGTGCTGGACCTAAAACACAAGCTGCCTACGCATTGCGGACTGCGCAACGTGCAGAAAAATCAGCACACAACTCTGTAACAAAATGGCGTTGTTAGTACACGCCTACATGACATCACGCAAGACTGCTGGCTTCTTTCTCGACACACATGTTTACACCGACGCATTGTGAACTGCGCAACGTACAAAAAAGGCAGCACCCAAGTCCTGTAACAAAATGGCGCTGTATTGTAAATCATGCCCCAAAACACACAAGCAGAACGCATCGACTTTCTGCCTCAACTCACATGTATCGGACACAACAAAGGACACAAGCTGTCGACGCACTGCGGACTGCGCAACATACACCAATGGCGTGTCTGCGTCTTGCATGCGTTTCAATGCGGTCGTGCCAGTGGTATTGACATTGTTTGCCGATTCCATTTGGTAGATCTTAAGCAATTCCTCAATGTAACCCTGCGACATGAACATGTCAATCGAATCGCCATTGTGCTTGAGGCGACGTCCGAGAAACGAATGTTCTGTTCCAGGCTCCAATGAGCCAGTGATCTTCACCAACAGTTCTTTGCCTAAGGCTTCAATGAACGACTTCGACTGCTCAGAATCTCCAACAATCAGCAAATCGTCTACGTAGGCCAAAACATACAGCTGCTTGGACGAATGACAATACAAGTTCCCGTCAGACTTGCATCGTCTGAATCCTAGCTTAGCCATGACCTTGGCAAAATGCTCTTGCCACAATCGAGGGCTTTGTTTCAGGCCATACATAGCTTTGTTCAATTTCCACAGGCACTTGAAATCGGGGTAGTACTCAGTCGGTGGCCAAATGAAAATGTCTTCAGTCATCGGCGCATGAAGGAATGCTGTGAACACATCTGCAAGGTTAATGCACCAATTGCGCGCCAACGCCATGATCAGCATGATGCGTAGCGTGACCAATGACGGCGTGCTCGCAAACAGCGTGTCGGAGTCCAATGCCTGTGCGTCCTGATAGCATCCCTGGACTACCAATCTCATCCGCAAATCCGTGTCTGTTTTCCATCTCTTGACCCATCTTTCATGGACTTCATCTCTTTGTTCAACCAATCTTTTGGGCTTCTTCAGGAATTCACGGGTAATGTCCCAAATGACCGGTTCCGAGAGTTTCAATTCTTCTTTTCTTCACTGTCGTAGTTGAATTCTACAGGAATGTCAATGCCATCTTTGGTCGTGACTTTAGCTGCACCAAACCTGTCCGCAGATCCAATTTGTGACAAAGCCCCCTTGAAGCCCCCTTTAAGCCCCCCCTTTCCTTGAAGCCCCCTTCAAAGCCCCCTTTAAGTCCCCCTTTCCCAAAGGGTCTTCTCCAAAGCCCCCCTTTGCCCTCCCCTTAAGCCCCCCCTTGAGCTCCCCTCTCAAGCCCCCCGTTAAGCCCCCCTAGCAAAGGTGATGGGCCCATCAAGTTCGAAGCCGCATTTAAAAATCAGAGAGAAGAGCAGGGAATTTCTTCGAAGCTCCCTCGTTCTTGCCTTCAAAGTCTTCGACGTCTTCACCTTGGAAAGCTTCGAAGCCCCCTTCGTCCTCACCCTTCGAAGCCTTCGTTTCACCTTCAAAGCCTTCGAAGCCTTGTCCTTGCCTCTTTGAAGCCTTCGTCACGTCTTCTTCCCCTCTTTGCCTTCCCCTTCGACCCTTCGGCTTCCAAGGTTTCAAAGCCCTCTTTGCCAAAGAGAAACGACATCTAGCAAAAACGCAACCTTAAATTTATGCCTTCCTGGAAGAGCCAGAGGAATCGCGAACCCAAGGTGTTGTAAGGCTTCGAAAGGGGCCCTTGAAGTCGAGGCAAGAGGCTTGAAGGGAAACTTCGAAGCTCTTTCAAAGAAAAGTGTCTGCAATGAAAAAACGTAAGGGCTTGGTTTAGCTGCGTTTCGGTTTTATGTGGTCAAGAGAGAGCGTGCCACAAAAAAGGTGCAGGAGAAGGCCGCCAGGGTTTGGAAGCCTTCAATTAGAGAGTTAACGTGCCAATAGCGTCTTGGAGTCTGGAGAAGCAGGAAACAGCATTTGCCATCAGCGCCAAGCTCAGAAAAAACCTGGAACTTCGGTAAAAAGTTTTAAGTCTCTCAAATTGAGCAGAAACCTTTTACGGAAGGTCTAGAAGCGATTTGGCCTTAAACTGCTGCCTGAAAACTTTGCCGGAAGGTCTAGTGGTAATAAGATTTTGCAGTCAGGCTGAATGTTTCTTGAGGTGGGACACCAGAAGTGTTCTTCCAAGAGCCTTTCTGTAGACTGCTCTGCTTTGGTGGAGCACCTGCAATTTCACGCCAACCTGCTACAATCTATAGCCAAAAGGGAGAAGTGACTTTGTCACCTTGCCAACACCCTCTTGCAAGAACCAGACAGCGATGAAAATGCCCATGACAGAGCACCAAGGTTGGGAATGAGCATTTTGAGCCTCACATGACGGCGTCAAATATGATGCCGACTGTTCTTGGCCAAGTGTGTGGAAGATTGTGGCTGATCAGTGATGTTTTTGTCATGTTTTGGATCAGCTTGAACAGGTTTGTTTTGCTTCAGAGTGATTGGGAATCCGTGTGATCCCATCCTCGATGGTTGAAATCATACGAGTGTGTTTTTGCCCAATACGCGATTTAAAGTGAGTGTGCAGTGTGTGGGAACTTCGTTCTGAAGCTGAGAGTTGTCCGCACTTGTGTGAGAGGTCAGGGTTCGTGCTTTCAAGGGAAAGGTACCAGAGGGACCTTCGGTTTTTCACGTAGTAGCGGAGCTTGTGCCTTGTGGTACGAGCCCGTGTGTGGTTTTGGTTGTCTGTCAGGACTCTGTGAGTGCCTGGAGGCAAGTTTGGGTTTGGAGCCCAGACTGCCAGTGGACCGGAATCTCTTGTACTCGGACCGTGTAAGTGAGTACCGGGAAGCCTATCCTGTGAGGAGGCGGATCCGGACTCATCAGGCTTGGAAGCAGTTGGTTCAGCGGCTGTTGAGGCACTTTGGAGCCCGGGCAAGGTGGTTTGTCTGGAACTGGATTGGTTGTGACCGATCTTGGAGGAATACGGTGCTTGGTAGAGTAGAACTAAGGTTCTTCAGGAGCCTGGACCATCTGGTGTTGGTGAGAGAATTTTCGCCAGAAGACGTTGTGGAGAGACTGCAGGCTGGAGCCTGAGTTCAGGAACTATGTTGAATACATCCCCACGACATACCAGTGGAGCTCATGTGAGGAGTCCAAGAGGTGGACGAGAGCGTGGAAGCTCTGTGCCCATCATGGATGCTGAGACAAGGCGAAGGGTAGACCCTTTTCCGGGTTTGGGAAATCCCAACCCACTGTGGGTGCAAGGTTTGGCACAAGGAAGCCAACCTGTGTATGGCCCAGTGCCCAGAGGTCGAACTCCCGCCAGAAGCCCTCATGGGGTAGCTACTGGAGCACCCCAACAGACAATGGGAGGCCCTTCGTTTCCCCCTGGTTTGCCTCAGCAAGCGGTAGGAAGTCCTTCGTTACCACCAGGACTATCCACTGGACCTCCTCAACCTGTGGTGACACCATCACAAACATCACCCGACGTGCAAGGGTTGACGAGACAAGTGCGAGAATTGGAAAGCATGATGCAGCAACTGGTTGTGCAGCAACAGCAGTTTATGCAAACGATGACTTCGTCCATGGTGCAGCAACAGCAGCAGCATCAGCAGTGGATGATACAGCAGCATCAGCAACAGCAGCCACAGCAACAGCAACAGGTGAATCCCCCCTTACCTCAGGATGGTGTTCCTGAGAACATGCCCAGTTCTTCTTCGGGATGTCAAGGTGCATCGCCAGTGGGTACTCCTGCGAAGGGGACCCAGCTTTTTCGGATGGCGAGCCCAAGTCCCCCACTGAGACCTCCACCTCTGGAGCAAGAAAGGGAAAGGGATGTGTTTGCTCGATCGGACAAATGGTTGCCCAGTTTGCCGACCATTGACTTTTCGTCTTGGAAGGATCGCATCTCTGAAGCTCTTGGATTCTTGACCTGGATGGAGAAGCTGACCAGTTGGGTTGGTTTGGGTTCAGAAGTGTTTCCCAATGAGCTCATGCATGCGGTGAAGACTCAAGAAGAGTCTCGGCTGAAACAGGATCGACTTACTGTGGAGCAACAGAAGAGGTCGACGAGGCTGATGCACATCCTGCGACAGACTTTTGCAAATCATGAGAAGAGTTCTCTGATTTTGCAGACATATGTTGAAAGTGAGAGCACTTATCAACAATCTGGTTTTGTGGCTTTGAGATTGCTGGCGAAGGAGTTTTGCCTGAAGTCGCGAGCTGAATGCCTGTTCTTTCGGTCGCAGCTGGTGAATCAAACCGTGAAAGCACCCAGTATTCCGGAGATCATTCGAAAGATTGAGCATGAGTTGAACAAGTACACCAAGCTGCTCAATAGTCTTGATCCCGATGTGCATGCTGGTGGTTTGCAGATCCAAGAAGCGGATTCGGTTATGGTTTTGCTGCGCAGTTTGCCAGATCGGTGTAGAAGCCATTGCTTGTTGCATGGCGATAGTGAATCGTTTGAAGATCTGAAAAGAGTTGCTCTGAAGTTTGAGGTGCAACAAAGGGTGTGGTCAGAAGCCCCTGGCACGAAGCTTCAACCTTTTCGAGATCCCAATGAGGGAAAGGGCAACGAAGGAAAACCAAAAGGCAAAGGAAAGGAACAGAAAGGCAAGCGCGAATCAAGCAAAGGTGCTGGCAAACGAGCTTCAAGCCAGAACAAGAAGGATGTGGAGTGCTATGTGTGTGGTGGAAAGGGACATTATGCCCGCGATTGCTGGTATAAGGAGGGAGATTCAGGCAAGAAGCCCAATTCCCCCAATGCTAAGGCGAAAGCCAAGGCAAAAGGAGATCCCAAGAAGAAGCCCGAAAAGGGAAAGCCCAAAGGAAAAGGCAAAGGAAAGGGGAAGACAGTTGCTGAAGTCTCCCAAGAGGGTGAGTCGAGTGACTACCAGCTAACTGGAGGTGAATGGAATGAACCTGAGTCAGAGGCCCGAGTGGAATCTGTGTTGCAACCTCTGGAAGGATTGCTCGATGAAGTGAGAAAAGAGTGGATTCCCCGGAGTACTGATGAGATAGATTGGTCATGGGAAGTTGAGACGAGAGTCCGGATTGCCGAGTTGGAGCATCGGATCTCTACCGATTTATCTCAGATGTTGCCATCTAAGTCAGTTCGGTCTTTGATGAAACCTCCGATGAATCAAGTCAAAAGCATGGAAAAGGATGATGCAAGCAAATGGTGGTTGATTGACTCAGGAGCATCGGTGACTGTGATTGCGAAAAGATACTTGGATGAGTTCCAGATCTTGGATCGGAAGGCGTTGGGACCTAATGAGAGGTACTCAGCAGCCAACGATACCCCGGTGAATGTCTTCGAGCGAGTTCGCATCCGAGCCTTGCTGCCTATGTATGAAGGAAAGCAGTATCTTGGTTTGACATCGGTGTGTGTGACTGGAGTTGTAGCAGATGTGGCTCACAACATCTTGAGCACCGAGCAGATGGTGAATACTGGTTGGGAAGTGAAGTTCACTCGAAGAGAGATTTCGCTGCGACACGAGAAGAAAGGAGTCATGGGATATGGAGTATCCTGGGCTGGATGTCCTTGGATCTACCTGCAAGGTGATGCTGGAAAGCGAAAGAAAGTAACCTTTGGAAGAACTGAGGTTCGACCCATGGATGTGGATGATGGCCAACGACCGATGGAGGTTGATCAGATGCAGTCAGTGCAGTCAATGACCAAGAAAAAGCAAGAAGAAATGGAGCTGCATCGGATGCGAGGCCACATTCCTTTTTCGTCCGAATGTCCTCATTGTCGGATGACAAGAGGAACAACCCAGCATCGTCGGACCAAGGATGCTCAAGACCGACCCGTGGCGTTGCAAGCAGATTTCTGCTTCATCAACCTGGTAACTGGTACTTTTGCGAAAGACCAGCCGACGGCTCCCAACATGAAAGTACTGGTCATGACTGAAATGTCAACCAGAATGATTGGATGTCTGTTGGTAGGGACCAATGCTGACAATACCTCCAGCTGGATTCGTTATTGGATGAATGCTTTCGGACTGGACATTGCAGGGTCTGCTGTACTGTTGAGGACAGACAGCGAGACAGCGGTGAGCGCCCTCATCAAGAGAGCCAATCTGGGGATTAGGATTGTGACCCAAAGAGCACCTCCGCAGGGACATGAAGCGGTTGGTGGTGTGGAAAGGGCAGTGAGAACACTCAAGGAGTTGTTCAGCACGGTGAGGTTGGATCTACGAGCGCAGGGCTTTGACTTGAAAAGAAGTCCTCGAGCGTTTGAGTTTGGTCTGATTTACTGTGCTGCAATGCACAATCACCATGCAGCTGCCTTTGATGGGAAGAAATCACCCCAGGAGTTGGTACTACAGAGATCCCTCCATGAGTGTGGATCGTCGTTGATAGGTGCTACAGTTCTGGCTGAGCTACCGGATTCGATGAAAACCACGGCGCTCTCCCGGTTTGTGGAAGCAGCCTATGTGTACCCTGAAGTTGGTGGCTTGACTCATGTTGTGAGTGCCATGGTGGATGGTTGTCCAAAACACTTTCGAGCAAAGTCCATCAAGCACATCGTTCCGTTGAAGATTGGGTTGGAGCATTGTCAACATTTGCTCAAGGAGCATGATCCATCGGATACATTGGCTCCCCCGATTCTGAAGGAGAAAGAGGATGGTGTGCCCGATCGGATTGAAGGTGAAGCGGACAAGGCCTTTGAGGGCCGAGTGTCTGAGGGACCGACCACCGACATGAGCAAAGTTGGACCTCCAGCTGCATGGGTGAAGGAACATGGTGGCACAGCGAACTGTCCTGCGTGTGGTCCAAAAAGAGGAAAAGCCAACCACAATGCTGAATGCCGAAAACGGTATGATGATTGGTTGAAAGCTCAACGACAACGGTTGGAATCGAAAGAACCAACAGAGGAAACTCCAAAAATGGACCAGAGAAGCTCAAAGGATGCGGGGGTGATGGAGTCTGGAAGTGAGCCTTCACTCCTGAAACGCCCGAAGATCACCTATGAGAGTCGACCAGATCCCAAGTTGGAGGAGAAGCAAAGCGTCCCAACACCTGCGACAGAAGTTGTGGATGTTGACATGGAGGATTTTGAGGATCCAAGTTTGCCTTACCAAGGGATTCCAGATGAGGCAATGGAACCTGGATACTTCGAAGGAGAAACTCCCGCTGAGGATGAAGCGATCCCAATGGAGGAAGAAAAACCTCAAATGGATGTGGATTCAGTTCCAAATGAGTCCAGTCGAGTTCCCCGGCGTTTAGAGAGTTTAACTTCAGATGTGAACTCAGTTCCAGATGAGTCCAATCGAGTTCCCCGGCTGATCAATCGTATTTATTTAGACCCAAGACTCGATGTGCCTCAAGGTCCTATTAAAATGGTAAGCAGTGACGAGAGTCCGAAGTTGGTACATGTGACCAATTCGATTCTGCTCAACAAGAATAGCACTTTCCCGGAGTCCATGAAGGTGTGTGGATCCCAAGTTTGGCTGGCAAGACCCACGAGTGTTCTGTCTGAGATAGATGGATGTCCATTAGATGTGGATAAAACAGTGGAAGGCCGGCGAACTGAGCTGCAGAGTATGACTGCTCACAAAGCAGGGAGAGTGGTTGGAGCAGACGAGGCTCAGAAGTTTGCTCGTCAGCATGGGATAAAGATCATCCCAACCCGATGGGTCATAGGCCCAAAGGTGGTGAATGGCAAGGAAGCTGTGAGAGCTCGGTGTGTGGTGCAAGACATCGCAAAGGGGAGCACAGCATCATCTTTAGGACTGAGTGCTACGACTCCTTCTTTAGAAGCGTTACGGACGCTTTTGGCCATTGCTTCGGTAGATGCTATGGATATCGCAACTTTGGATGTTAGCACTGCATTCTTGCATTCCCCCCTTCCGAAAGGATCGAAGGCGATTATCCAATTGCCCAAGGATGTTTCCGCCTGCAAGGACTATTATGTCCCGGTGTTTATGATTCTGGATCAAGCCATGAATGGTTTGAGAGTTGCCGCCAAAGCTTGGAACTTGAAGCTGGCGACAGTTGTGAAGAAAGTTGGGTTGAAGCAATGCCCAACGGAACCTTCCGTCTTCGAGGGCACTGTGAGAGGGAAAAGATTCCTCATGTTGTGCTATGTGGACGATTTGATTCTGTGTGGCACTAGAGATGCCATTCGGTTGGTGACCGACACCCTGAACGGAGAGTTGAAGATCAAGGAAACGGGTCGAATCACTTCCACTGGTGGAAAGATCACCTTTTTGGGGCGAGAGATTGAGAGACAAGGGAGTCATCTCAGGATGCGAGTGCCCCCGGCATACTTAGATGCCCTGTTCGAGACAGAGTTCTGTAAGGACCTGAAGGTGGTTACTGCTCCTCCGGACATCGTGAAAACGGTCGAGAAGGGCAGAGCAAGTGGTTCGGATCCTGAGTTGAGTGACACTGCAGCTGCGAGGTACAGAGCAGTACTTGGCCGGATTGCATGGTGGGGTCAGTCGAGACCTGACCTGAGTAGGTGGATGTCCATTCTTTCGCAAGGACAGTCCAAGCCAACAGCATGCTTTGAGCAAGCATTGCGACAAGTGATTAGGTTCCTAAAGGGACAATACCATGCATGGCAGTACTTTGGCCCTGATGGGAATGTACCAGACAGTGGGCCGGCGCAGCTGGAAGTGTATGCGGATGCCAGTTGGGCACCCCAAGCGTCGTTAGGACGAAGATCTGTGTCGGGCATAGCCATCTTTTATAGAGGATGCCTGATCAAGGGAATCTCTCGAGTTCAAGGGTGTGTATCGCTGAGTTCTTGTGAAGCCGAGTTGAGAGCCATCTTGACTGCGGTACAGGAGAGTGAGGGACTTGCGACTTTGATCGGTCAGTTGGCCGAGTCAGATGTCACGATCCGATTGCACACTGACAGTTCCTCAGCGAGAGCGGTTTTGCTAAACCGTGGGTTGAGTAGGCGAGTTCGCCACTTAGACATCGCTGTCTGCTATCTTCAGGAGCGGATACAGGAAGCTCAGACCTTGAAGGTCATTTGGTGCCCGACAGCGGGAATGATCGCTGACGTTCTTACAAAGTGCTTGAGTCAAGTGACATTCTGTCAGCACCAGCAAGCTATGGGTATATACCCTGGTGAAGATGTGCAGCAGGTGTGGAGGATCTGTGGAATCCGACCAAGGGTTGGAGTTCAGGCATGCCAGTGTGCCGAGGCAACTGGATGCAGTGTGGAGCAAGTTGGATCGTTGAAAAGTGTGAAAAAGTGTGGTGAAGTTTTTGAAAATTTCCACCTTAGAAGTCCCGAAACCCTTCGTGAAGACTCTTCCCCTGAGGTTCAAGAAATGGATTTATGGTCCAACCGCAAAAGCTTTGGTTCAAGCACCACGGAAGCTAGCCCTAGCCTGGAGCCTGTACCTTTGGTGAAGGACAGGAAAATGGCAGCTGAAGACAGCAGGAAGGGTGAGCAGGGTGCTGAGATGAAAAGCCCCTTTTGGTGTAAGGTTTGCAAATGGTTGTTCAGATCCGAGCATGCTGCCGGGTTGAGCTGGGATGAAAGTGGCAAGCCCAAGTGCGAAAAGTGCAAACAGACTGTGACAGTCTCTGGCACGGATGCAAGCCATGCATTCCATCTCCGAGAGGCAGAGAAGGAGCGCCGAGCTGCTGGAAAAAGGGGTGATAAAGGTGAAAGCCGAGGCTCAGGCCAAGCTGCACCGAAACCCAAGGCCATGCCGAAGGTGATTGAACGGATGGTCGACGTGTTTCCGGAGCTGGCGGATCCAGAGCCGCCGAAGTGGTTCGGTGATGTGTCATGGAGTATCTGCCGGCGCGGAACTCCAGTGGATGAGCTAGAGCTCAAGGACGTGGTAGGCACGCTATCCGACAAGGATATGTTGCGCTATCAAAGCTCATACGAGAAGCTGGTGAAGCCCATCCAGGAGGTGTGTGAGCTACAGGAGAAACCCACGAAGATCTTCGGAATCTTGGATGTCCGTGGACAGATTGGTGGCAAGGCCATCATCTGGGAGATGGCAGTGAATGAAGGAGGACTGTACATGGAAGTACCGCCGGGAACGTGTGGCCTGGCGATGTTGAGCTTCGTGAGGTACTTGAAGAGAAAAGGGATAGTCCCTGTTTTGCTTCTGGGTGAGCACCAGGACCTCGGAGTCTTGCGGATGGTGGATCTGTTGTGCATGCTACCCATTTTGGGAGCAGAGAGGATCATGGAGGATGAAGCTGAGAGCTCGTATTATCCCCCATGGGTGTTGCGCTGGAAGAGAAGTGCAAAGGAAGGATCCTTGGTGTTTAAGGAACTGGTGGAGCGAGTGCGAGTGATTTCGATGTTGTCGTGTGATACACTTCGGATTCACGAGCCGGAGCTGAGGGAGAGACCAGTCCCCAAGTGGTCGTTTGTGGCCTACAGCCACTACAGATCCGTGATGGAGTCTGTTGCAGGATTCTTGGAGGACCTGGAGAAAAAGAAAGAGGAGATCACCGACACGCAGAGGGCGGCAAGCTGGAAGAAGGTGGTTGCGAGTGAGACTCGAAGCGGTGTTGTGTGGATCTGCAAGTGTAAGTGGCACTTGCCGACCGACTATGTGGTGAGGTTCAACTTGACGTTGCCTGCCGACATGTGGCAGCAAGCCTTTGGGATCATGGGTGAGAATGTTGGGAAACTCGAGAAGGAGGAAAAGGACCTGAAGCGGATCCTCAAGGCTGCAGCGGAACAGCAAGACCGAGAGTTCGAGGAAGCTGAGCGAAAGCGCAAGCGCATCGCCGACCTGTCAGCTGCCGAGGAAGAAGCTGCTAAGAGAGCAAAGCTGGAAGGCGAAGCGGTTCGCTCGCCTGTGTCAGTTGTACCATCTGAGTTGGATGCAGCAGCTATCGCGCAGATTGCTGAGCGTGTGAAGGCAAGCTTTAGTGTTGCCGATTTGGAGCTGATGTTGGAAGAGAAGAAGAGAAAGGTTGGAGACCAGCCAACTGAGAGGCCTGCGGAGACGCCAGCTGAGCCTAGCCGATCTTCGCAGGATGTGATGATGGAAACGAGGACGGCTGAGTTGGCGGAGATGAAGGAAGCCGCCAAGGAGCGCCGCGCCAAGTTGATGGAGTCAACTGGAGCTGGCGAGAAGAAGGGCGAAGAGGATGAAGAATGAACTGAGATGCTAAGTGATCTCAGTGGTTGGGTGGGTGAGTGAAACCCGCAGCCATTTTTTTGGAAGCCATGGCCGCGTTGCCGCCATGGAGCGCCCGCGATTTTTCTGGTTAGTGTGAGCCCTTGTTTCAGTGCATGAGAAGTTTGTAAAGAGGAGGCAAAATGATGATGAAACTCAACGAGGGACTCTATAGCTCCTTCTGCAAGGCGTCTGATTGCCACCTCTGAAGACGTTTTTGGCTGATGGTACGCTGGAAGAAGCGAAACTATGAAGCCAATCTTTTCCTGAAGGATCAGCTAGCCGATGCTAGTTGGTGAGTTTGGTGACCTGGAAGATGCGAGACTGAGGAGGAGTACCACGACAAGGTCGAGTGCTGAGTGGGAAACATCTGAAGCTTGCATTAATTCGTTTTCACGTGTTTGTCACCACGAACTCTTGGATTCGTTCCAAGACAACCCTGCCCCAGTGCAGGTGGATGCAAGTTTAATTCGTTTTTCACGTGTTTGGACAACGAACTCTTGGGTTACCAGTGATGTGGACCCAGGACAACCTGCCTGATGGTGGGATCTTGCATGAGTTTTAAGTTTGATGTCAGAGATCGACTGGTGTGTTGTTTGTTTCGTTTGGTGGCGAGTACGCACCAAGGGAATGTGGCCAGGGCATCCCCTTAGTGTTGAAGTGCCGAGCTGGGCTTGGACTTCAGATCTTTGACATGAACCCTCAGCAAAATGCGGGGGGTGGAAGATTGTGGCTGATCAGTGATGTTTTTGTCATGTTTTGGATCAGCTTGTATAGGTTTGTTTTGCTTCGGAGTGATTGGGAATCCGTGTGATCCCATCCTCGATGGTTTATGCCTCGTTGATTTCCAAGGAAATCATACGAGTGTGTTTTTGCCCAATACGCTATTTAAAGTGAGTGTGCAGTGTGTAGGAACTTCGTTCTGAAGCTGAGTTTAAGCTCACAAGAGAGAATTCGTTTAGTTTGTGCACTTCGTGACTTTTGGCTCAAGTGGCTCAAGTGACTGACTGTGAAAAAGAGAGAGTTGTCCGCACTTGTGTGAGAGGTCAGGGTTCGTGCTTTCAAGGGAAAAGGTACCAGAGGGACCTTCGGTTTTTCACGAAGTGTGTACCGTTATTGGGTCTGCTTTCTGCATGTGAAATTGGTCGTAAATGGGCCTTCGCCAACAAGTGTGCCAACCCTGTTTCTTAGTTTACACCATTTTGGCTAGCATGCAGACCGCTGTCTTAGCCATCTTGCATGGGATCAAGTGTGTGTGTGTGTGTGTGTGTGTGTGTGTTTGTGTGTTTCGTTTGAGTCTGCTTTATTGTAAGCATGCTTGCGCCCATGCGTCAAGACTAGGTGGAATTTGTGCACGAGTGCGGTTACATGAGGTGGTGTGATACACAAAAGCATTAGCCTCAATGTGAAGCGGTGGAAGATTGCAAAGTGCCCACCTGCATGTGCAGCATGTGCTTCGCTCTCCAGACATGTGCTTTTATGGTGCTTCCTTTCTTAATGTTCATTCTGCAGGTGGCTCTGCAGCTCCAGTCTGTGGTTGCTTCTTGCAGTCGGCGTTGCCACGTGCTTTGGGACATCCACAATGAAGACGTTCTCCTCCAGGGCGACATTCTTCAGGCTCCTCACCTTATGCTGTTGGACGCTTATTTGGAGCCAGATGAGCTGCTTGCCAGAACAAGTCAGAGCCTCTAGATTTGGTATTTTGCTTTGACAACAATTAGCTTTGACCTGGAAAGTCTTAACTTTGGAGGTGGGAACTGCAACAGCCATGTGCGATAGTACCGTTGTTTTCATGATTTGGGGCCTGTTGGTTGTGGACAACGGGCAGAATAAGTGTCTGTCCAGCATCATAGAATATCAGAGGCTTCTTTCAAGAGACTTCAACGTGTGTATCACGCCTTCAGACATCGAGCAACCAAATGCTGCCAAGGAACTCTGGATGTTTGTATACTATGCCGCCGGAGCTCCGGATCGGTGGCTGTTCCCGGCTGTGTCTTGCCCCTGCATTAGCAACCCCCGAACTGAGCAGTCTTAGCGGGTAATAAGGCGTGCTGAGGCATTTAGGCACACAGTCCTGTCGCACCTTGCAGTAAGGCAAATGATGGAGGCTCTTGGTACCGCGAATCAACAATTTTGTAGGAGGGCTTCTTCTGGTGACTTGCTTGATCGGTTTCTGTTGGTGTCCAAGGCCAATCTGGTGGCGCCGCGCCTTGCATCGAAGAATCGTGGGCGTGCAAACTGCCATGGATTTCAAGGCGTCGGGGAGTGGACAACGAATCCTAGGTCCTAGACTAGGCCCCTGAGACGACGTGCAGGTTGTGTGCGTTTCGTGAGGCTCATCTCCGGCAGCCACCCATCACTGTGCGCAGCCGTCCAGGAAGTGGCAGTGTGCCTGGCCCACCTTGCGTCTCCACCGCACCTCCTCCTCCCCTCCCCCAACCGCACCTCCTCCTCCCCCGGCCTAGCGGCAGACGGCCGCGCCAGGCTTTGGAGTGAATCATGCGGACACTCTGCAAGCGGCGGAAGCCCGTGATGATGATTCGATCCCAAAGCGCGTTGAGTTCGATTCAGTGATCAGGCTGCAGTGTCGAAACCAGGCACTGATCAGTGACATGATTGCCGAGAGTGTCCATGCGAGCAGCGGAAAATGGTGTACTTCGACTAGGATTCTCATGAACGTGAGTATGTTTCAACCCCACATGTTTTGAGCAAACTGTGTTACTATGTTCATCATCACCACCGCCTCCATCATCAGCATCGCCATCATCATCGTCATTATGACCGTCATCATGATCATCACTGCGGCATGTCTTCCTGAGCCCGATCGGACTGCTGATGCTGGTGGTGTGGCAAGCAATGTTTCACCGGGCCTGCAAAGCTGTGTCATTAAGAAGTGCTACGGAGGGATTCTGAACTGCAGTCCTGCGCCCGGCGGCCGCGGCAATCATCAATGTCTGTTGGACCGCACTTTTCCCAACAGCCCAGACTAGGTTCCTGAGGAGTGCCCTTTTGCCCTTTTTGTTTCAGATTTCCCATTCCTTGACTGCTAAAGGTTGTTCTTCTTCCATGGAAACATCTTCTCGTGGAGGTAAAGCATGTTGGTTGTTTCGTGCCCCTGTGACCAAGCCCATTGGACATGAGTTGTCACAACTTGTGACCGTCGCGCCGCGCCATTTTCCTTGCAGCCAGTGCCCGGGATCCTGGGCCCCGTACCCTTTCTTACCCATGGCGGGCTGGTCTTGGCGCGCTGTGAGCGCACTTCTGCTGGGCCTTGGAAGCTTGCCTTTGGCCAATGCCCAGATTATTCAAGGCCTCAGCCTCAAGCGCGACAAGCTGCTCAAGGTGTCTTCCGAGGTGAACCCTCCTGCTTTCCGGATGCTAAGTGCACCATGTTTTGTGTTTGTGTTTTGATGTTCCAAGCAAAAGGTATGGTTGCTTCTTGCCGGGCTAACTGCCATGCTGAGGTTCTGGATGTTTCGGATGGCCTGAAGACATTTTGTGGGCAGAAGCTGGACCATTTTGCCAAGAATGACGACCGCACTTGGTGTCAGCGCTACACGACCAACAGGACTTACTGGAAAGCAGGAGGTCCGGTCTTTGTCTGCATCGATGGCGAGGACTATCCTTGGGGAGGAAGTCGCAAACCTTATACTCTCATGTGCAACAACATGATGGAGTTTCTTGCCTTGATTGATCGACACAAACCGTTGTTGAGTGGTCCGTGCTTTGACGTACCAATGGGCAAGTTCTTGCGTGATAGTTGGTTCAAGTTGAGAACGCCAAGTTGTAGACAGCTTTTTCTCCTTTGCCAGAAAGGCGCCTTGAGCTCCAACCCTAGGGGCCTTTCCGGCGCGGCCTTTCCCTAAACCTGAGGCTTGCCAAGGAGTTCAATGCCATGGGCATGGCAGTGGAGCACCGATACTATGGCGGAGCAGCCTTCGATGGCGTGCCCGACTTTTCCGCCGAAAACCTCAAATACCACTCCTCCCGCCAGGCGTTGGCCGCAGTAACTTCTGCGTGGCTTCTAGTGTCTTTTGTGCGGAGGGGCTGGGCGGTTGTTGAGGATTGGGGGTTGGCTCGCGGTCCGGCAGTTTGTGAGGTGGTGTAGAGCCTGGCCGGCACACGTGCAAGTTGTCAGGTGGAGTGGAGAAGACAGCTTTGTTAGGTGCTTGTCTCCAGCAATCGGCCGATTGTGAGCAAATCTCCCTGAAGTTCACATGCTTTGCGTGTTGCTAAACCTTGCTGTATGGTCACCCCACATCTCAATGCCTCCAACCCTATCGACCCTAAAAATCCCTAAACTCACAACCCTCTAAACAAGCCAGCTAAACCCGCAAAGAGGCGCTGGCAGACCTCGCAGACATACACGACTATATTGCTGCTTGGCCCGTGAGCAAGTGTGACCCAGTTGAATGGACTCTTCATTGGAGTTCTTTGCAGCTTCACGGTCATTCCCTCGAAAGTCAAAGGCTGTGCTTGGGGATAGAAAGTTCACTTGCAGAAGATGACTTGAAGCTGACATGTGCGTGTTCTCGAAACTTTTCGAAGACGTAGTCACATCTGACGGAAGCTTCTGAGCGGTGATGAAACCTGTCGAAGGTCCGCACAGAGTCCTTCGACGTCAAGGGCGTACCTTGGGTGCCCTGCCTGTTCAGACTCTGCCTTCCACCCAAACAGCTTTGTCCCAATGGGTCCCAAAAGGGGTCCCAAAAGGTCCCGAGTCGAAGCCTGGCTTTCGAAGCCGTTGCTCCGCCCTCTCTTTCTGTTAAAGCTCCTGCAAGCTCCTGCTGGGACTACAACTCCTACTTCTGAGAAGCAGCCAATTCGTTGTGGTCTCCAGAACTTTCCGTAGTTCCAGGCATGCGGAACCTGTCCCCTCGACGATGATGGTAGTTCTCGTTGTGTCCCAGTCAAGGTGGTCTTCGGTGGCTCCTACCCTGGATCTCTGTCTGCCTGGGCACGGCAGCTCTATCCAGAGAGGCCTGCTTCCCGATGGAAGCATTGCTGAAGCCACAAAACAAACCAAAACTTCCTAGACCCACGAAAACCCACAAAGCCCGCTCGGCTCACTAACCCAGTGAAGCCCCCCAAAGCCTGCACCTTCTCAACAACCGCCCCGCTCTCCCAAAGCATTCAGGTTTGCCGCCTCGGTCGCCTCTTCCGCTCCGCTGCAGGCCCAGGCAGGGCCCCGACATCCGAGTGTTGTTTTGTGGCTCGGCTCGGCTGGGCGCACAAATCGGGAGATCGACGGAATCATCCCTCCACCCCAAACTCAAAGCTACCCCACTCCTGAACAGAAAACGACATCGTGAATTTTTGTGAACTTTTCAATATTCAAGCCTTATTGACCCTCCCTGGACGCAGCTTGACTTCTCCGGCTACAATGCCGTGGTGTCCTCTGCCCTTGCGGCGCCCAGCATCGGTGGCAGCCCTGAGTGCCTGGCCACGGTGGCCAAGGCTGCCTTATGTTTGTGTTGTCCGGCCTGGTTGGGATTTCTTGTTGGAACCGGTTGAATTGTGTCATGTCGGTTCAGGAAGATCGGGGTTCAGGGAGATCGGGGCTCAGGGGATCTTTCGTGGCCTCAAAGACCCGAAGCCTGATCCCGCGCGAGAGGGCCACGCTGAGATTGGGGACCTCCTCACGTCGGAGCGAGGACTGGCGCAGTGCCCTCCTTTCGGTTCAGGGTTGGGTTCAGGGTTTAGGGTTTAGGGTTTAGGGTTTAGGGTTTAGGGTTTAGGGTTTAGGGTTTAGGGTTTAGGGTTTAGGGTTTAGGGTTTTTGAGTGAGGTCGACCCTTAAGTTGGGCTTGTGGGATTGGGGACTTGAACCTAAAGGCTTACATCCCGAGACACTCGCCAAAGCCCTAAACCTTGACTGAGAGACCTTTAGCTCCCAACAGTACCCTACCCCCCTCACTGTTTGCTTCCCGAACTTCTAGCACAATCCTAAGTACTAAGCCGATGTTGGTCGGCTTTTCCTCGCAAAGACCTTTATGGGCTTGGAGAGGACGTCGCTCTTTGGAGCGGAAGTTCAAGCTCTGCGGCACGAACGCGTTGGACGACATTGACAACCGGGCCCCACGCCTAGGGAAGAAGGTTGGTCAGTTCTCACCCAAAGGCCTCGACCCCGCGTTTTTCTTCTTTGGGGGGTTCCCGTAATCAGGATTATTGTACGTGGGGGTCTAGTAGGGGTACCCCCATATTTTGGGACATGCCCCTTTTTGGGGTAGGTCTGAGGCTGAGGGTTTGGCAGCTCCGGTGGCTCCGATATTTCTAGTGTTTAGGGGTTTAGGGGATTTAGGACTCCCGCAGCCCTAGATGTCTTGATCCTCAAAAACAGGACCCCTGAAGCCCTAGTAAACCCCCAAAGACTAAACCAAGACCTCAAAGCAAAGGCGCAGTGGGCTGGCACGGATGGCGTTGTCGCGACCATCCCGCAGTACAACAGTGCGAAGTGCAACCACACCAGCTGCAACATGAGGCCTTGCAGACTTCAAAGAGATAGATGTCCGAAGCATCTCAACTATATCAAACCGCGAGCGCAACTCTAAACTGTGAGCAGTATCGCGTTTCGAGGGGCGAATTTGGGAAGAACCTCGGCTAGATGTGGGTCGGGTTGAACGGTGTTAGACGTTTGCGCGTCTTTGGCACGGGGAGTCTTTTCGAAGGCTCTTCTGCGGGAATCTCTCCGAGATGGCAAACTCCTCCGAGAGCACCAGTGCCCTCGATGCGATTGTGCTGATGAAGGAGCACCAGGACTGCCTATACAAACCCTGAAAGGCATTCTATATTTAAGGTCCCCATAATTTCTTCAGTCCCTATTTTTTCACCGGTAAGTAGCCCTTCATGAAGGGAGCCAACCAAAAAGAGCCTCCCTAAGAGCCAGGACAAGGAGGACGCGCTGGGTGGCAGCGCTCCCGGGCCGTGTACCTCGGTATCCTTCGCCAACTTGACGATCAAGGCCACGAGTTCGGATCTTTGGGGTTGTAGGGTTCTTGGTTTGGATATTCGTCCCGGGGTGGATGGCAGTCTGCGCTTGGAAGGCCATGAACATCACGCAGAAGGTGAACTACAGCGACAGCCGTTCTGGTGACCAATTTAGCCGCCTTTGGTACTACCAGACCTGCACAGAGTTCGGCTGGTACCAGACCTGTGAGACTGGAAGCAACTGCCCCTGGACGCAGGGCTACAACACAGTGGACTGGAATCTAAAGCCTTGCCAGCTTCTCTTCGGCATCTCTCCAGAGAAGGTTAAAGAGAACATCAAGAAGACCAACGACTTCTACCATGGCATTCTGCACCTCAGTCTGAGGGCCCGCTTTTGAAGCCTGAGAGTAAAGAACTCAGCCCTCAACCTTTGGTGCTCGTGCTTGGGGCCATGGTCTCGATGAAGCCGTCGTAGACGGGAACTTGAATACAGGAAGTGGATAAGGAAGCCGTCTTAGGATACCCAAATAACCATCCGGGCCGGATCCGGGCACACATGTCGAAACTCATATCCGGGTGCCCGCTGCTTTTGTATCCCAGGTACCCCAAGACCACCCGAACCATCTTCCCGAACGGCGAAGTGGACCCGTGGCATTGGGAGTCTGTCCTGGAGCACGAGAACCCGGAGATCGACACGATCTTCATTAAGGGGGCCTCACACTGCGAGTGGATGCCACTGGGCAGTGAGAACGAAAGCCCCCACCTAAACCTCAAGATCCTTAACCGGCAGAAAGCTCTACAGGTTGTCTTCTTATTCTTTGCGAACATTCTTCCCTCATTCTTGTCCTCCTTGCTTTTGTTCTCCTCATCGGCCCAACAGCTCAACCCTGCCAAACACTGGTGTTTTCGACTGGGGCGAAGGGTTTAGGGTTTAGGGTTGAGCGTAGGGGGGGGGGGGGGGGGGGGGGGAGGGGGGTAGGGGGGGGGGGGTCAAGAGGGTGTTGTTGGACACGCTCGCGCCATAATTCTTTTTGAGGCAGTCTGAGCTTCGGTCGCTCCAACAGCCAAGGCATGCGGTGCATCCTGCCATGAGCGAGCATCTTGGGCAATATACTCGCGGGGGTGGGGGGGGAGATTAAGGGCCTTCACGCTTGAAACCCCAAGACCCAAAACCCCCAACACCTAGTACCGGGCCTCACCGCTCTCAGCCCTGTGTGTGGCTTTGTGAGCTCGAGCAGCTAGACGTGTGAATTCCTGCCTAAACTCATAAACTCGGCAAAACGGCGCATGGACATGATGTCTGCTTAACCCAAAACCCTAGAACCCCTTCATCCTTCATCCTTACACCCTACACCCCAAGCCAATTCTTCGCAATCCACCCTGACTTGGCAACCTTGAGCCTTCTTGTTTCCAGGTCTTCTAGCCTCTATACGATTGAAGTTTTAAGGAGGTTAGGGGTTGACAGGCTTCGTGTTCTCATCCAAGAGGTTCAGAATGTGCATGTGGCCTGAATGCCCAGCAGCATTCAAGGTCCAAGTCCCCTTTGGCTTCTCGTTCAGGAGCTGAAAGTGACATGAGCATGACTCTGGACATACAGTCCCCGCGAACTTTCATCAAGCCCCCGACTGGCTTCCCGACAGGGTGTGTATCCAAAGTCATGGTAGCATAATTGAAGTTCCGTAGCAGGAGCAATCCAGAGGCTCCAAAAAAGCCACCCCCAAGCCGCCCGGTTCTGAGGCACCTGGTTGTGGCTAAGAAGGTCGGCACAGGGGGGCAAGGGCGTTTCAGGGGGTTACGCATCATCTCGCAGTTGACCTTCAGGTAATCCCCAAACCTAAATTCTAAACCTTCCGCGCTGTTTTGTGCACGCATATCGGAATGGGTCCGTGGGTTTGGAGTGGCGGGCCTTGAAGGAATGGTCCATGTGCCGTCGTCCGAAATTACGGGCTCTTTCTTTCGGCTGCCCTGTGAGCTCATTCCCACGTTTCATCGCTGCTTCAACTGGCGCCTTCCATGGCCCGATTCACCCCCCCCAAGCCCGAAACCCTCGGGAACCCTTACAACAAGCTTGGCAATTCCCGGGGGGGGGAAGGCCATCCAGAACAAGATTGCCTCATGGCTTCGCCACCCAGAGCCCCTTGTAGCGGCACCTTGGTCTGCGTCCCTTCTTCTGACCCGAGATGTCATCTGAGTACTGGGGGTGTTGGGGCTGGGGCTCCTGCGAAGTTGGGGGCTTAAGGCTGCTTCAAGGGTTTCTACGTGTTTATGTAAGGTCCAAGGGTGAAGGCAGGGAAAGTGCGCAGCTTCCACGCTTTCCCTTCTGAGAGAGTCCAAGGCACGAGCCCGAAAACCAACAACCCTCATGCCTCTTGGCTTCATGGTAGCCGAGGCGGCCACCGACTTGCACAGCATCCGGCAGAGAAAGTTCCTGGCCTCTGATTCAGAGGTGGATACGGTATCCCACCTGCAGATCCCGGTGCTCCGAGACGAAGAGCTCTAGCACTTGGCATGGGGTTGCACAGAATGTGGGGAGTCTAGCTTGTCTTTGTCATTCTCCCGATCGTGGTCAGGGTCAAAATCGCGGTTATCCATTGTTCCTACTCGTAAGTACAAAGGAGGAATTGTTTAATGAGGGCCCAGCAAGGCCTCGGAGCTCTCCCAGGCGCACTCAAATGCAGTGCATTCTTACCAGCAACCAAAAAGAACTCAAGGGGGGGTTTAGGGTTTAGGGTTTAGGGTTTAGGGCTCTGCAGGGCCATGGCAGGCTTTGGGGCTCGGGGTCCCCAACCTTGACGCCCTGAACTTGTGACCCCCAACAACTGGTCCCTGTGATCCTACGGAAGTTCCATGGTGATCTCGCACGCATCTGAGAAGTGAGCCTGAGTGCCTGGACCTCAAACAATCATGCCAAGACTTTATAGACTCTAGACCATCCCCTTCAACCCTCCCCAATCCGCAAACTCTGCACCCACCTCCAACCACTGGCCCGGCCGATTCGCCAAAGCAGCCTCTGAATCCCAAGCCCCACAAGCCCCACAAGCTACACAAGCCCCATGCGCCCAACAAAGCCCCAAGCCTTTTTTCCGAACTTCTTGGTTAGCCCTGTGTGGCATGGCGGCCGCTGCGCCAGCCACAGCGGCCACAGCGCGGGCGGTAGCGCCGGCGGCGCGTTCTTGGCGCGTGTGCTTTGGGCGTTGGAGGTGTTCTATGGGTTGATGCCTTGGGAATCCCGTCAGGGGAGTTAGTTGCAGGGCTCCCCTCCCTTTCCCTCCCAAAATGCAAGGACAAGCAGAGACTCAGATCGAGTCGTCTTGCCCCACACCTCAGCGAGAACCCGAGGAGGACGCAGCATGCGCGGCCGCGGCTGGTTCTCGCTGCCAGCGCCGGCGCTGCGTCGGCGGCGAGGTTCTGGAAAGTCTGGGGTTTCTGAACTTAAAAAGCCCAACCTCTTTTTCAAGGTGCCCCAAGGAAACAGGAAACAGCCCAAAACCCCAAGCCCCTGCACCCCCGAACACCACTCAAGCAAGGTCGAAGTCTAAGTCTAAGGCCCCAGACTCCCCAGGCCTAAGCCCGGAAAACCCTGAATCGAGTTCCAAACCATGCAAGCGCCGCAAGCCCCGACTGTCGGGATGCAAGCCGGCAAGTCCTACTCGTGCGCAGGATAAGAGAGTGTCAAGGGTTGAGGGTTCATGGTTTTACCCGAATCCTAAACCCTAAACCCTAAACCCTAAACCCTGAACCCTAAACGCTAAACCCTAAACCCTAAATCCTTAGGCTTCATCCCCCAAGAGGCCGCTGATTGCCGCGGGCGCGAGGCGGCGAAAGCTGAAGGAACGCGGCCTGGGCTACGTGTGTGGTGGGGGGCCGTGGGAAAGTCTTAGTTGCATTTGGGGCGCGCCCGGGGTTTCAGGCCTTAGAATTTCGAGCAAAACCCAAGGAAATAGTACCTTCACACACTCTCACCCAGAGTCTTACTGTAGAAGCTCTGAAACTTCCGCAAGTTCTGCAGGTTCTGAAAAGATCTGGAAGTTCTAGACTTGTTGATGAAAGTGAGGGAGTTGGGTTCCAGGTTTCCAGGGTTCGAGGGCCGCCGTCTGTTTTGGTTTATGGGTCGAGGCTTAGGGTTCAGGGCTTGGGGTTTGGGATGGCGTATACCCTAAACCCTAAACCCTAAACCCTAAACCCTAATCCCTAAACCCTAAACCCTAAACCCCAAACCCTAAACCCTAAACCCTAAACCCTAACTAAACCCTAAACCCTAAGGAGGTTTGAGGTTCAGCGCAGCGCCCACGCAACATCCAGAAGCGCAAGAATGGCGCGGTTTCCGGACTGATTAGGCTTCAGGTGGAGATTCCCTGAAACCCTAAACCCTAACCCCCCAAGATTCCTTCCTCTGAGCTTCCTAAAGCCCATACCCAGAAGACCCCTTGAGGGTGGGAGGGCTGAGGCTTCACAGCTTAGAATGTTTTAGAAGGATTCTAAACCCTAAGCCCTAAACCCTAAACCCTAAGCCCTAAGCCCTAAGCCCTAAACCCTAAACCCCAAACCCTAAACCCCAAACCCTAAACCCTAAACCCTAAACCCTAAACCCCAAAGGGTCTACAGGTTTCAGAAGGTCTGGGTTGCCTCTCCAGCTAAGGCGATGCGGCAGAGGCGGCAGAGGCCGCGCGAGCTCAGGGTGGCAGCACGGGAGGAGGAGCCAGTAGAAGAGTAGGTAACCTTTATTTTAGGGTTTAGGGTGTTTAGGGTTTAGGGTTTAGGGTTTAGGGTTTAGGGTTTAGGGTTTAGGGGCAATATAATCCCCTTATAATCCTAAAGGTCAACCTTTCATTCCCCCAGGTTACTGGACAACTAAGAGGAGGGCTCTCTCGTCCACCCTGTGCGCTTTCAGCCTCTGGCTCTTCCTGTCGTTGGTCGGGTTTGAGGTTCAGGGCCGTTTAGGGTTTAGGGTTTGGGGCTTAGGGTTATATATATATATACATACATACATATATATATATATATCTATATGTATGTATGTATATATATATATATATATATATATATAGCGAAGCTTCATATCATGGACATTTGATTGTTGAAGGGGCTTGGTTTCAGCCACAAAAAATGCAGCTTCTGGCATAAGGTGGCTCTCCGTGTCTTTTCGATCCTGCTGTGGGGCTTCGAAGGCTCCAGGGCATTGAAGCTCCCACGGACTTTCCGCGCTCCTCCACATCTCGGACTCATGACCTGGGTTCCACGAACCTCCTGTCTCCAACTTCCTTCTGAGCCCGCCGGGCTTGAGATTGTTTGGTCTCCCCCAACACCCGAAGCGAGCCCAAAACCAGTAAAAGGCCACGAGCAGTTCTAAAGCCCCAAGGCCCGAAGCCACAAGTGCCACAAGAAGCTGCCCCGAGTGCGAGGATCTTTTGATGGCGACTTCATGGGCGAGGAAGGCAGGGGACGAGCTTTGTTCACGGAAAGGGCCAGCTCGAAGTAACGGCTTCAGGAAATTTGGTGTAGGGCTTAGGGTGGGTATCTGGACAGCCGGGCTACAAGATGCTACTGATTCAGGTCGCTGATGTCCTGGACCTCGAACTCTTCTCCGCTTTTTCGTTTAGCTGCGTCTGCACTGCAAGCTGAGCAGCGAGTTGGAGCCCTGGCTCAAGTCGAGAAGTCTCGTTCGGCCCTTCGGCCCTCCGGGTACCCGAATCTCGCCATGGGCTGTGGCGGCAGCTGCCAGAACTCTCAGCCTCGCACGGTGGCCTCCTTCTACATGACAGCACCCCAGGTGGTGCCCGAAGGAGCCCCGCTGCCGCCAGACCGCGAGACCCACGACGCATACATCAGGAAGCTGAACTCTTGCCTCAAAAGGGTGAGGAAGTGGCGCCCTCAGAATGGCTTAGCTTGCGGAAGCTTGCGACTTTTGCCTCTGCTCTAGCAAAAGGAGTGCTAACCCGAGTGCGAGGGCGAGAGTAGAATCAGGAGTTCTTTTTTGCCAAAGGAGAAGAGTAGCCTACAAGTGCATACTCGAAAGTCGTCCAGGTACCCGAAAGTCTTCCAGGAAGCGGTGGAGCTGCGTCGCGCCGAGTGCTTCGATGCTGTCGTGGCCGAAGAGCCCCGGGACCCAGTGAAGCTGCCCATGAGGAACAACTTCGCAGGGAGAACCAGAACTTTCTGAGTACGGGTGTCGACTGTGGCGCAGCATGCCAGCCCAACAGATGCCGTACAGAGCACGTGCTCGGAAGTGCGAGAATACCTCTTTTTTTCGCGCAAGGCCGCACCGGTTTCGGGTTTCAGGATCTTGGGTTTCCGCCTCACCTCGAAGTTCCACGTCTCTAAGTCCTGAAGCAACGTGACCATTTTTTCGGCTTCATTGCAGAAGCCTGCTCGAAGTTTGCCCAACTCTTTTGCAAGTCTGCAAATGCGACAGTGTCTAACGGAACAGTGTTTCCAAGAGCACGTTCAGCAGAGGCGCGGCAGCTAGTGGTGCTGCTTGCCTTAATGCCAAAGCGCATGGGTGTCAATCATCTCTACAGATTTTACACATGGCTCTGCCCTATCAGCAGGAATGTATGTGAGTCTATGTTCATGAAAGTGTCGTTTGCTGCATGCCTGCTGCGATACGTGTTTGCGCGAGAAATCTCGTCCCCGCAAGGCAACGGGCACATTCTGTCCCATGCCATCACCTTTTTCACGCCGGCAGATGATCCCTTATCTTGCCTAAAGTGTGCTTGGGTTGCAAAGAGAGAACTGAAGGAAGAGAAATGGCTCCGAAGCGAGGGGGCATAAGGCATGTCCTGTGCAGCCTCAGAGCATCCGAAGCAGGCAAGTGTAGCTCAACCCTGCCTGAGACAAGTGAGAATCCCGACATGGTCGCATGTATTTCCTACTTCAGCTATCTCAACGCAGTTGAACCTGAAACTGTGCATGCAGTTCTTGTTTGGAAGGTCTTGGAAAGACATGCTTGTTGCAACTTCTCCAACTTCCTTGCAGAAGTCTGCTTGAAGTTTGCCCAACTCTTTTATGCGCCGGAAATGCGACAGTGTGTAACGAGAAAGTGTTTACAAGCGCATGGCTGTCAATCATCTATACAGGCTTTACCCATGGATCTGCCCTAACAGCAGGAGTGTATGTGAGTCTATGTTCAGTATTTTCGTGACACACCTGGCAATCCAAGGGCATGCTGGCTCCAAATTCCATGCTGCGATGAAGTCTAAGCCGGATGAGTTTGCGTGCGGCAAATTTGATTGTCCTTCCGGCTTTGCTGCATGCGTGCTGTGATACGTGTCTGCGCGAGAAGGTCTGTGCAACCCTCCGCCCCGCAAGGCAACTAGCAAATTCTGTCCCAAGCCATGAGCGCGTTTCACGCCATAAAGCATGGGTGTCCTGTGCAGTTCCAAAACATCCGAAGTAGACAAATGGCGGACACCAGTGTGAAGCCCTGCTGCCATCTTGAACGACTTTGTGTGGAGTGTGCTCATACAAGGCACAGCATCCACATGAAACGGATCAGGTGCTAGTTTTCCCAAATTTCGTGAGGAGGCACTTGGTAGCATGTATTTCCTACTTCAGCTATCTCAACGCAGTTGAACCTGAAACTGTGCATGCAGTTCTTGTTTGGAAGGTCTTGGAAAGACATGCTTGTTGCAACTTCTCCAACTTCCTTGCAGAAGTCTGCTTGAAGTTTGCCCAACTCTTTTATGCGCCGGAAGTGCGACAGTGTGTAACGAGAAAGTGTTTACAAGCGCATGGCTGTCAATCATCTATACAGGCTTTACCCATGGATCTGCCCTAACAGCAGGAGTGTATGTGAGTCTATGTTCAGTATTTTCGTGACACACCTGGCAATCCAAGGGCATGCTGGCTCCAAATTCCATGCTGCGATGAAGTCTAAGCCGGATGAGTTTGCGTTGCGGCAAATTTGATTGTCCTTCCGGCTTTGCTGCATGCGTGCTGTGATACGTGTCTGCGCGAGAAGGTCTGTGCAACCCTCCGCCCCGCAAGGCAACTAGCAAATTCTGTCCCAAGCCATGAGCGCGTTTCACGCCATAAAGCATGGGTGTCCTGTGCAGTTCCAAAACATCCGAAGTAGACAAATGGCGGACACCAGTGTGAAGCCCTGCTGCCATCTTGAACGACTTTGTGTGGAGTGTGCTCATACAAGGCACAGCATCCACATGAAACGGATCAGGTGCTAGTTTTCCCAAATTTCGTGAGGAGACACTTGGTAGCATGTATTTCCTACTTCAGCCATCTCAACGCAGTTGAACCTGAAACTGTGCATGCAGTTCTTGTTTGGAATGTCTTGGAAATGCATGCTTGTTGCAACTTCTCCAACTTCCTTGCAGAAGCCTGCTCGAAGTTTGCCCAATTTTTTTAAGGCCGCACTTGCGACAGTGTGTAATGCGACAGTGTTTACAAGAGCACGTTCAGCAGAGACGCGGTAGCTGCCATGGTCCTAAAGCGCATGGGTGTCAACCATCTCTACCGATCTTACACATGGATCTGCCCGAACAGCAGGAGTGTATGTGAGTTTGTGAAATGTCAGTGGAGAGCAGAAGCCTAAGGCAGCTTTGCTGCGTGCTGCGAGACGTGCCTGCGCAGTGGAATTCCCTGCCATACATGTCGACCAAAAGCCGATCATTCCTAAGCCGATCATTCCTGCAGTCCCTCCTCTCTTGGAGGATCCGTGTTGTGAACATTCAAGAGCATGCATCCCCCCCCCCCCAGCATCCCTGAGGACCCCGCAGCCATCACCCCGCCTGGGCCCACATGAACTGTGGCAGGTGATGAGTGGGAGGAACCAAGGCCCGTGGAGAGTTTTTCCAAGCAACCCTAAAACCCCACAAGCCCGAAACCGTAGCTCCGGAGGGCTTGGGCTCGGCATGCAAGAGAACACTGTTGGGATCGCAGTGGGGGTTTACGATCACAAGGGACTCCTAAGAAAGACCCGCATTCAGTAGGATCCCCTTATAACAAGGGCTTTCAATAAGGTACCCCTAGTTTCGGAAATCCCCACATCAAGCGCCAGAGGCTTGAGGCTCTGGTTCAGCTAAAGCCCAGTGATCTGCCCAGACGCTGAAACCCCAACTCCTTCCGGGGATGACCCTCCGAGGTCAAAATAAAGGAGGTGCAACGAATTTTGTGGCGTTTCAGTAGAACCCTAAACCCCTAAACCCTAAACCCTAAACCCTAAACCCTAAACCCAAAACCCAAAACCCTAAACCCTAAACCCTAGACCCTAGACCCTAAACCCCAAGGTCGCAAGCATCCTGTCCTCGGCCCCCCAAGGGCCCGCAAAGCCTCCGCAAGCCTCCGGCAACCTGGCGCCCCCGCTCCGACGCCTTCGAAGGTTCGAGGCTGCGGGCGCGGTGGACTTCGAGGACTGCCCTTGGGGGAATTTGGGGGAGTTTGGGGGAGTTTTTTGGGGAGTTTTTTGGGGAGTTTGGGGGGGGGTTTGTGGGGATGTTCCCCTTCCCACGAACAGTCCTGAGTAGGGATTTCTCATGGGGGGGGTACGAGAAGAGTGGCGTGCGACGGCCCAAGCTAAGCGTTTCACATCTTGCCGTTCGTGTGGCTTGGTGCAACCCTAAACCCTACACCCTGAACCCTAAACTCGCGCAGATGGTCGAAATCGTGGCTCGAAGCCCTAGGACGCAGCACCCCTGGAGCGGCCAGCCCTCTATGTGGTCTCTGTGAGCCCTGGATCTTCGTTGAGCTTGGGGCATCTTAGGACCTTGGGGTTTCGGTTTCAGCGTAGCTTGTGGGCTGCGGCTATGTCAACCGTTCTGTCGATGGAGCACTGCACCCCAAACCCTAAACCCGAAACCCGAAACCTAAACCCTAAACCCTAAACCCTGAACCCTACAGCCTAAACCCTGAGCTCTGCACCCTAAACTCTGAACCAGAAACTTCCAGCCCCAGGCCCATCGGCAACCTCGGCGACATCACGCTCCGCGCCCTGCGCATCCTGCGTGAGGCAGCTCGCTCTCTCTCTCTCTTTCCCTCTCTCTCTCTCCCCCTCTCACTCTCTCTCGCGCTCGCTCTCTCTCGCTTTCTTGCTCTCTCTCCCTCTCACTCTCTCTTAGGGGTTTAGGGGTTTAGGTTTAGGGTTCAGGGTTTCGGGTTCAATCTACCTGTTTGTTTTGTTCTTGGTTCAGGGTTGGGGTTCAGGGTTGAGGGGGTTCTGCTATTGTTTAGGGGCTCAAGGCTTGAGTTCCTAGGTGCTAAGATTAGGGTTTAGGGTTTTCGGATTTGTGGTTTGGGGCTTCGGGTTCAGTGGGTCTTTCGGAGCACCAGACCCCGTGCAGAGACCCCCGCCGCTGAATGAAGCTTCCGAAGCCCCCTTGAGGGCGAAGTGTGGGCCTTCCGGGAGCTCAGAGCGTGGGTTTAGGGTTTAGGGTTTAGGGTGTAGGGTGTAGGGTGTAGGGCTCTATGATTTAGGTTTGGGGCTCCTCTTGGAGCTGCGAAGCAATACCCAAAAACCATCGCACATCATGATGACGCAGTGCCCGGCGAGCGAAGCGGTAGTGGTACCGACCGCCACTTCACGCAAGCTGCGAGTTTTTCCATGTGAACCCCGAAAGCCTTTCCTAGGCCCCCGCACAAGAAGGTTTGAGGTTCAGATCTTCCTCAGACCTTCTCGTGTCCGGGCTGCTGGACCTCTGAGTTCCCGATGGGTCTCTGACCGCTTCCGGGAGCTTCTGGACGATTTGGGCCAGGTTACTTCTGAAACGAGGGCCCGAGCTTTTTCAAAGTAGTGAGCATCACACCTAGGTGCTTAGAAATGAGTTCTCCCTGGCTTAACGGATCCCTCCTGCAAAGGTTGACGCGATCTTTGCGGAGGACACAAGGACACCATCGGATCTCGTCTCTCCTTGGTTTCCGGCTGTCTTCTTGTTTGGTGACCGCTGAGCCCTTAACCCTTAACAAGGCTCATGGGTAGTTATTCGGAGGGGTATATGGACCCTAGAAAAGGTTACGACGTACCTAGTTTGATAATCGGCTGAGCCCTCCTTTGTCCCAGGACCACCGATGCATTGCTGCGGCGCCTGGGCATCGAGGGAAGGCGTCATCAAGACTTAGATGCCCAAAGTTGAAGCCTTCCAATATTTTCCAACAGGTGCTGTTAAATTCAGCTATTTGGATGCGTCTTTAGGGTAAAATGCTACATGCGAATCATACCTATCACCTTCTCCACTCTGACACAAACCTTGGTGCATCGGTTGGGTAACAGACGCTTCTCCAGCTGGTGGCACTACAGTCTGACTCTAAGTGAACTGACTCCAAGTGGACAGGACACATGCAGACCAGCGCAAGATGGCACGTTTCGTGCGTTTCCTACACTCTGGCAGATCAGATCGTAAAGCCCTAAACCCCCACCCCCAAGCCCCAAACCCGAAACCCCAAACCCCAAACCCTAAACCCTAAACCCCTAAACCCTGAAGGGTCGAGAAAAAAACACCCTTGAGAAGCCTCAGCCGCCTGCGTTCCTGCGAGGCCCTTGTTTCCGTGTCACGCCTTCAACGAGGCTCTCGAGGGTCCTTGTCGGGTTCAGCTTGAAAGTAGGGTTTAGCGTTTAGGGGTTAGGGTTTAGGGTCCAGGGGTTAAGCTTCCTTCTCGAGGATTTGCTGGGCTTCAGGTTTTTTAGGTTGTTTGTTCAATGGTTTGGGGAGTCTAGGGCTTTGCGGGCTATGGGGTAATGCGACCTATGCTGCCGTCACCGCCCATGGGTTTAGAGTTTAGGGCGTAGTTTTTTCCCCATGTTTTTTTCATCTGCACGGTGCGAGTTGTGTCGAAGACAGTCGACAACATTGGCTCCACTTCTGCAACTGCTAAGGGCCTCGCACCGTAAAATGGCGAGCAGCTACTATGCTACTGTGATTCAAGTTATTATTGCTGTTATTATTAAAAACAAGAATAACAGTTATTAATTATTATTTCTATGATTATTATTATTATGTTTTTTTTTTACTATTTTTATTACTACCATTATGGCTTCGAGCACAGTTCTGTGTGTGGAGCCGATCTCGCCATCTGATTCGCTGTCTTCCCGATGACCTCCCTTCCCAGCCCCGAAACTCAAGCATCCACCAGTCATTCCATGGCCTCCCGATACCATCCGCGACAGCGGGACTACGCATCTTAGGGTTTAAGTGCCATTTGCCTTTGAGAAGCACCGGCAGACGAGCAGCTGTTAATGGTGCTTTGTTGTCTGGTGGGACTGAAATGCCGGTGGTCTGTCGTGCCTGGCCTCCGGTCTTAGCTACATACTCAAGTAGAGTGAAGAGCTTGACGAGACTATGGCTTGGAAAGGTTTGCGCCGTGCCCCCCCCCCCCGCCTTTCCCACCCTAACGCCCCGCTTCTGGCAGACACAAACTGGCAGCCACAGCCACGTGCACAGTCCTTCTTTCATTCCACAGAAGCCCTATGGTGTCGTCTGAGCTTAGGGCCCCTTCGGGGGCTCTTTTTCTTCACATTCGTCCGAGCGTAGAGCAGCCGTATGCCCAAGATTTCAGGAGCGTGTGGGACAAGACATCATTCGGCGCCTGCGCGAGGAGCAGCGTCCCGGCTTGCACGGTGCTGGTGTCTGCATTAGCTTGGGCCATGAGGTTATTTTTAGAGGCAGTGAAGAGCCTCAATAGTCCAAGCTCTACTTCAGAACACCCTGAGAGCACCTGTATCTGCAACCTGCACAAAGTCTTTTTTGGAGTAAGATGACGGCGGCTGCTGCTGCTACTGCTACTGCTACTCTTGTCTCTGCGACGTGTCAGCACCCCAGTGCCCTACTTTGGTGTATACAAAGCTATTACTCTTGTTACGAGCATTGCAATCATCATCGCGACTGTTGATACCATTGCAGCTTTATTGTTGTTGCCGTTGGTAACAGCTATTCTGACGAGCTTAACTGAAGGCGCCCTCTAGGCAGCCTCATAACTCTGCAGTCCCATTTTCAGGGCGCTTGCGTTGGTCTCTGATGCCGGGACGCCATCGCTGGCGGACCGCACGGAGGGTTGAGCCTTTCGGGTTGTTTTCCAGAAGGCCCGTTTCTGGGTTTTGTTCCAAAGTAGGCTGCTCATAATTCGGGATTATGCCAGCACAGGTTCAGCTCGCAGTAATTCTCGTCTGAAGCGCAGTCCCATCTGCATCTAGCTCCGTGCGCCCTTGCAACTTCTGTTCCAAATTATTGCTCGTTTTGGGTCCTTGGTTTTTGGGTTTCCGAGCTTGAAGGCTTTAGGGCCTTTAGGGCTTGGAAATAAGAGTTCGGATTCCAAGAAGGCACGCCGCATTACTTTCAGCTTCAGTATGCTGACGACACTCGTCAGGACCCCGGCTTCGTTGTCTTGCGCGCGCTGCGGCGCGAGCTAGGCGACCAGTTCTTGTGACGACTACTATTAATTCATTCTGGCATTGCTACCGTTGCGGCTGTTTGCTGTTTCGAGTTGCGATTCTCAGAGCCATCACCATCACCTTGATCAAAACCAGGTCTCATACTTTATAATTTGTTACTGATGCTGTTATGGTTACTGTTACTGTTACTGTTGCTGTTACTGTTACTGTTGCTGTTGCTGTTACTAATGCTATGATTATGATTATGATTATGAGTATGATTATGATTATGATTATGATTGTGATTATGGTGATTGTAATTATTGTGATTAATATTCTTGTTATTCTTTGTATTTTTTATTACTACCATTATGGTTTCTACTTCTGCTTCTACTTCTATTACCATTACTATTACTATTATTATTATTATTATTGCGATTACTATTACTATTGCTATTGCTATTTTTTATTTCTATTTCTATTACTATTGCTATTACTATTCCTATTACTAGTACTATTATTATTATTACAATTACAATTATTACAATTGCTATAACTATATCTATTACTATATCCATTATTTGTTTCTATTACTATTTCTATTACGATTACTAGTACTATTATTATTGCTACTACAAATTCAATTACTATTACTATTACTATTTCTATTGCTATTACGATTACTATTACGGTTTCTATTACTATGACTATTACTATTACTATTACGATTTCTATTACTATTACTATTACTATTACTATTACTATTACCATTACCATTACTATTACTATTACTAGTACTATTCCTGTTACTATTACTATTACTATTACTATTACTAGTATTATTAATTACTCTTGCTACTACTATTCCTATTACTAGTACTTCTTCTATACTGCATTACTAACACTACTGCTGTTACGTACTGTCACCGTTACTGCTACTGTTCCTGTTACCATGACTGCTGTCACTTGTCCCTGTCACTGTCGCGATAACCGTTATTATCGCGACCACTATGGCTATCGCTGTTGCTATCACTGTTGCTATGGCTATGGCTTCTGTGCTATATTGCATTCGCGACTACCGTTCTTGGTTCCTTTGAAATCCCGGCAGAGGTGACATCCCTGTGCGCCCTGTGCCGGGCGCCAGTGCCGCTGCCTGTGCCCTGAGCGTCTCCGGGCTTCCTGCGAGCTGCCTCTCGCATGAAGGTTTAGGGTTCAGGGTTCAGGGTTCAGGGTTTAGGGTTTAGGGTTTAGGGTTTATTTAGGGTTTAGGGTTCAGGGTTTAGGGTTCAGGGTTTAGGGTTTCGGGTTTAGGGTTCTACCCTCACCTCAAACCACGGCCGTACGGATGCAGACGACCCGTCAGAGCAGCCAAGGATGTCCGCTAAGACTCAACATCCCTGGTTTTGGTGATTTAGAGGGTCTGCGCCAAGTGAAGACTTCTGGCCCAGGCTACCTGTTTGGCGGCTTCCTTCCATCGAAGCCGGCAGCACGCAGGACTTTGGGGTTCAAAGAAGGCTTCAAATGTGGGGTTTAGGGTTCAAAGGGTTTGGGTTTACACGTAGGGATGAGGGTTTACCTTGAGACTTTAGAGCCTTGCCTTTTTCTTCCAAGCGAAGTTTTATGTCGCAAGGGTCTCAGCATGTGTCACAAGAAAACTGTACCCATGTGCAGCATCCTGAATCTGCGGTTTTCCCCTAGTCCCTCTCTCCGATGGTTCTGTGACCTTTGGATGGTTCGCGCAACCTGCATGTGCTTGCTTTAAAGCACGATCCTTGACACAGTCCAGACCTCTCGGCCACTGAAGCTTCAGTGCTGTGCGACAGAGCTTTGCATCAGACATCTTCTCCGACGCGTCATGCCCGGAGCCCGTCCCCCGTTTACTTCAGGCGGCTTTCTGGCCGGCCATCGCGGCCCTCAGACGTTCTCTCAACAGGCTCCTTCAGGGCTCATCAGAGTCTCGGGGCAGTTCTTGGTGGCACCGTTTCCGGGCAGCGGGTTGCCTGCTTTTGCCTCCGTCGTCAAGTCCATACACAGTGGACGACCTTGCGAGACGGGACCACGAAGACTGCTGCACACTCGCTCGCGGTCCTGCATGCCAGGCTGTGTGTGCTGCCCAAGAAACAACCCTAAACTACAAGCCCTGATTGGGTTAAAGGGGTTCATGCAAGGCTTCGATTCAAGGGATCATGCTTGCCCTATGTCCCGGGCCGAGAGTTTTGGGTTTTTGGGGTTTAGGGCTTTTCCAAATATTTGCAGTTTTCAGGGCGTGTTGGGGAAACCCACGTCCTTCGGAGGTAGAAATCATTTGGCTCTTGTAGAACACGTCTCGCGAATCTGTATCATGTCCCTGGAGCAGGAGCCCATGCAGCCTTTCCCCTTCGATCCCCAGATCCATTCAGTAAGGTCCCAGTGACTATCTCTGGACTACCCTAAACCCTAATCCCTAAACCATAAACCCTAACCCTTAAGCCCTAAACCCTGTGTGCTTCTGACCAACGTCGGCAGGAGCCAGCTGCAACAACTCGTGCGCCAGGCAACCCGATGCTCACAGGAGCGCAAAGTCTTTGGCCCCAAAGCTTCGAGCCTTGCATCTTCGAGGAAGAGGGTCCCACACCCTCTGAAACACTCCTCTCAGTCCTGGCCAAGCCTTACTCCCTAGTAGCCTCAGCCCCTCAGGCTTCAGCACTTTCCCTTAAGATCGCAGCGTGTTATCACCAACATTGCTGCGCACGGGATGAACCGGAGGCCAGCAGCGGCTCGCCGGCGACGCTGGTGGTTTTCGAAGCGCCGCACCGCATTCTGAAGCTGGGCAGATGGTCCTACTTGAAGGTTCATGGGTAGTTGACCGGGTAGTTAGAAGTGGGGCTATAAGTAGGGTAACTATACAAATACCTGGTTATAACTTTGTTTAGGGTACTTATAACCCTACTTATAACTACCCATGAACCTCCAAGTAGGGGGGTTTAAGGGTTCTTGGGTTTGTGGCTGCACGTGGGGCTTAGGTGAGAATGACCCTTTGTGCCCTAACCTTGGTGGTAAGAAAAGACAGGAGTTTTTGTGGTGACCTGCACGCAATGAGTCCTGTGGTAGTCACAGGAGGTGGCACATTTCTTCTTTCGGGTGTTGGGGGTAACCAAATCCGTGGTCCTTACAAGGAGTACCATGGAGCTGCTGGTGGAGCTGCTGGCAGACGAGGGCGACGCGTTGAGGCGAGCTACTTTGCTGCCTTCTTTTGAGGTTTCCCAGAAAGGCCCAATCTCCCCCTTGAAAGACCTCAGTTTTTTGCAGGGGTTCTTCTTGTGACGACCCGGGCCTGCTGGGATTCGCCTCAGGAAGCCCGGAAAACAGTTCGATGAAGGTTTGAGAACCCACAACCCCCTCCAACCAAAACAGAATCTCTCCGGTTATAGAACGGCCGACTGTGTCGGCAGTCAAAGCCCTAAACCCTTATAAACCCTAAACCCTAAACCCTGTACCCTAGGCCCTGAACCCGAAGCCCGAGCCGCAGCAGGGTTTCTAGCTTTCTAGCGTGCTGGGGAGGACGGTGGTGCTTGCGCGGGAGCTGACGAAGCGGCACGAGACCATCCTTTCAGGCCATTTGGAGAACCCCCCAAGATTCCTAAGTTGGGGTGTAGTGTTTACGCGGATTAGGCTGCTTGCCCGGCTGTATTTGTTTCGCACAGCCTCAGCAGGTTAGGCAAGCAGAAGCCTACAGTGTGTAGCTCCAGCAGGGGGTTGTGGGCTCTCTGGGGTTCGGGGCTTAGGGTCTCGGGGTCTAGGGGTTTTGGGTTTATGTCTTGTCCCTGTTCCTCCGCAGGCACTGCTGAGGAGGTGTTGGCAGAGGTTCGCGACAATCCCGACAACCAGCTCCTCATCTCAGCAAGTGCCCAGCGTAACCTCAAGCACGTCCCTAAATCCTCAACTCGAAGCCCAAGAGAATGTTTGTGTCGGGGAACTGACACTCGGCTTGCGTTCGCCACTCTGACCAAACATCTGACAAGATCCAGTGAACGCTTTGAGAATAAACTACCAAGCAAATTTCTTGCCACGTAAGCTCCCGAACATCTGTCACCATCCGACAGCTGGAGAACCCCCAGCCCTTCCATCATCAAGCAAATCCTAAACTCCAAGCCCCTGACTTGTGTATAGCACAGGGCCCGCTCACCCTAAACCCTAAACCCTAAACCCTGAACCCTAAATCCTTCATCTCCAGGCGCGGTGAGTTTGTTTTGCTCCTGGCGCCCGCAGCGGAACGGCCGCCGGAGGTGGAGTCAGCGGTGCCCGAAGCGAAGGAGGTCAGTCGCCGCCCTTGGTGAGCTGAGGTTAGGGTTGGGGTTTAGGGTTTAGGGTTTAGGGTTTAGGGTTGAGGGTTTAGGGTTTAGGGTTTAGGGTTTAGGGTTTAGGGTTTCTGAAGGGAGTCAGGGTTGAGCTACAAGTCCTAGAGTGCGACAGGGCTTGGTATCTCAGGCCTTGGGCCCTAAATCCCAAACCTTTCGCCAACCTCTTTTTGGCCACGGCATAGGCGTGCAAGGAATGCGAAGGGTTGCGATGTGTCTTGGTTCTCAGACAGACAAGATGTGCAGCACCCCAACAGCTTCCAGACCTAGAAACATCACGATCACCACGAGCCCTAAGCCCTGAACCCTAAACCCTCAACCCCAGACCTAAAACAGCCCTGAACCAGTACATCTTCGGATTGTCGCGCTTCAAATTGTAGCGACCCGTAGCCGTAAACCCTGAACCCTGAATCCTTTGCGGTTTAGGGTTTAGGGTTTAGGGTTTAGGGTTTAGGGCTCTCTCTTGAACCCCAGGAAACCAGAACCCTCGCGCGAGGTGGTGCGGCTACTGAGCACGGAGATCCCCACCAGCTGGCGCCTGAGCAATGGTCCCACACATGGGTTTAGGGTTTAGGGTTTAGGGTTTAGGGTTTAGGGTTTAGGGTTTGAGAACTCCAAGCATACTTGTGGTAGGCCATTGCTGTAAAGCCCTTTTATGTGTGATTGGCAGGTGACCAAAAGAGGAAAGCACGTTTTGGGTCTTGAAGATGGATTGAGGGGTCTTGGTGCTCCAGGGGCTTGCAAGGCGTGAGTCCTAGGGCTGAGGGCTTAGGTCGAAACCTCCTCGTTTTAAACCCTCAACTTGCCCTCAACCCCAAACTCCTACCTAGAAGCCACCCGTACCGCATGGGGCCCTGAAGGCCGTGCCATTGCCCTGGCTGCAAAGATCTGCGGAGTGCCAAAGAAGGCATTGTTTCATTCCATTTCATTTTTTTTGGGGTGTGGGGGTGGGGGTTCAGGGTTCAGGTATGCAACCTTCTGAAAGGTACCTGTAAGGGTGCCCTTAGATTTAGCAGCTACGAGTTTGAGGTTTTTGGTCGGCCGCCGATCTCGGCCTTTCAGGCCTGGACCTCAAGTAAGCCTACCATAAACCCTAGACCCTGATCCGTTTCTGCTCTCAAACCCTGGTTAAACCCATTCCCAAGCCTCAAGTTTTGGGGAAATAAGCCCCACCCTCGAAAGTCCAGACTAGAACAGGCCGCCCATCAGGGTTTATGGTGATAGGCTCCTAGGAAAATGATTCTCTGGATGAGATTCTGCTGCCGGGAGGCGCTGTTTGACGCGCTGCACTCGAAGCGTTCGCGCCCCATCATGGGTTTAGGGTTTAGGGTTTAGGGTTTAGGGTTGGGGGCTGTACATTCAGGCTGCTTCGAGGTCGTGGTTGTAGTAGGGGGCCAGTCGGGTTTTGCGACCTTGGTGGGCATCGAAGGCAGCACCATCGCACAGATGCCTTGCCGAACGAGATTCATGTTCACATGATAACCAACCCTAAACCCTAAACCCTAAACCCTAAACCCTAAACCCGAAACCCGAAACCCGAAACCCTAACCCTAAACCCTAAACTGAGTGAGCCTGGGGCCGTCGAGCAGGGCGAACGCGCCGAAGCCGGCAGGCGAGGCGGCTCCGGAGCCAGAAGCCCTCCGGCGGGCGACGGAGCTCCAGTCCCGCAGGCAGCTCCGGGCTGCGCGGTGGACCCGGCGAGAAACCCGTCAGGTCGCCCTAGAATAAGATACCCCAAACCTTCGGGTAAAACATGGCAACCGCCAAGGCCCTGGCCCTGGCCCCTGGCCCTGGCCCTGGCCCTGGACCTGGTGTGGGAGGATGTGTGCTTACCAGAAACCTTTAAAAGCAAGCCTTGGCTGGTCTGAGGTCTTTTGCAAGGGATCCAGATCCCAATCAGGACGCAGCATCCAGGGCGAAGGCGGCAGCCAGCCCCAAGCCCAAACCTTCGGGTTTTTGCACTTTTAGAAAGAATTGCTGGGAGGCTGTGGCCCCCTGCCTGGGACTGGATCTCCTGCTTGCCGGAAACCTTTTGCCTGAACCCTGCCTGAAAAGCAGGCCTTGGCCTGAGGCCCCTGGCCCTTTCAAGCAAGGGATCGAGATCCCCAACCAGGACGCAGCATCACCAAGGGCGAAGGCAGCCAGCCCCAAGCCCAAACCTTTGGGTTTTTGGCACTTTTAGAAAGACTCACAAGGCCACACGAAAGCGAAGGCAACAGCAACCGCCCATCCCACCCCTTTGACTTCAGGCGCGAAGGCGGCAGCCAGCCCAATCCCAAACCTCTGACCTTTTGGCCCTCCCAGAAGCCCTCGAATGATGCAAACCTCTGATTTCACGCCCTTCCAAGCAAGTTTTCCAAATCCCCACCCAACACGCAGCATCGCAGAGGGCGAAGGCGGCAGCCAGCCCCAAGCCCAAACCTCTGACTTTTGGCTCTCCCAGCAGCCCTCGACTGATAGACATCTCCCTTGCAATGCCTAGGGGCTGCGAGCTTCAGGGTAGTTGATCTGCGTCGATGCCGAGCTTCTAAACCCAACCAATGGATAAGAGAAAAATGACAAAAACACGATCAGAGTTCAAAAGAACCCTAAACCCGTAGAGGTTAAGGCGAGGGTGGAGCGCCAGCGGGGGTGGGCTTATGCAAATCGGGGCACGCGCCTGGGTGCTTTCAGCACCAGCGCGCCCACTCGAGAAACCCTAAACCCTAAACCCTAAACCCTAAACCCTAAACCCTAAACCCTAAACCCTAAACCCTAAACCCTAAACCCTAAACCCTGAACCCTGAACCCTGAACCCTAAACCCTAAACCCTAAACCCTAAACCCTAAAACCCTAAACTCTAAACCCTAAACCCTAATCTGTCTGCGGGAGAGGTGCGCTTCTTGTGATATGCATTCGGCTGGTCTCGTTCAAGGACTTCCGAGGTGGTGGAAGTGGGCGTTGGAAGGGAGCTCTGAGTATTGTAGGACTTGATGTGAAGATTCTTGCCCTAATCTTTCTCACAAACCGGAGAAACCCCACAGATTTGGCGATCATCGGCCCCCTGGCCCCACTGCCAAGGCGCCGGCTTCTGAGGAAAAAAATCCCCGGCCTGCGAGCGTTGAAGAGCAAAGTGGGCTGCGGGTTTGGGGCGCTTCAGGGCTGCGCACAGGGTCTGCTTGCGCTTTTGCAAGGCTTAGGGAAGCTCTTTGAAAGGGTTCAAGGTTTATGGGGCTTAGGATTTGGGGTTTGGGGTTTGGGGATGCATCTCAATATTCACGTGTCCGTCTGCTTCATCTGGGGCGCGGAGTCTCTAAGTCGAAGGGTACCTTGAGTGGCAGACCTTTGCAGCCCTACAGCATCCCAAGACGGCTGTGTAGAAGAATGGGGAACCCCGAAGGGGCCTCTTAACTTGGAGAACTGGCCATCTGGCTCTTCAGCCCTTCAGCGTGCACGCAGGCACTCCAGCAGTCGGTACCTTCAGGACCCAGACCCCAAGAAGTACTCTCTGTTGAGTGACCCTTGGGAGACCCTCTTTAGCCGCCGAGGGTCCATAGAGTCACTCCTACCAATGCCCGAGCCCCCCAAAACATCCGGGACGCCCCTGTACATAGCTAGTCCCGATGATTGGCTTCGTCGCCGGCCAGTTCCGGATCTCGAAGCCCGACACCGGGCATGCGCAGAAGGCCACCAAGCCCCCATGTGTCCAAACAAAACGCGAAAATTTCGGTCCTTTCAGTTGAAACCCTCCTAGCAAAGGCCCCAATGCTCCAGCCCCCCCATTCCCTGCAAGGCTGGGGCATATCGCGACTATGGTGACGGGTCGCAGTTCCAGATCCTTCCCGCAGCAGCATGAGTCATGAGAGAAAGGCTCTAGGCCCGGGAGCTCAAAAGCGGGACCCTAGTTTAGCTAAGCTGGCCGTTTGGGGCTTCTAGGGCTTGCGAGGGGGTCATCAGCTGACGGTCTGGGGCGCCAAGTGTGGCATTTGTGGGGCTGTTAGGGATCAGGATACAGCCCCGAACCTCAGGGCTCTGTGGCGTCTGGCACCTCCCTTAGGCTTTGCTTGGCCGGGGGAGTGAAACTTCATAATACTCACTGTCCGCTCTGCTTGTCGCAGCGCATCGTCATTTGTTGGATGACCGAAAGTAGAGTTTTGCACCGTCGCCCACCCTCTGCAGAAGGGAGCGCTCGACTGCCCAAAATTCCATGCCCAAAAACTTCACCTTCAAGCATGTCTGCGCCCGCAGCACATTTCTCTCAGTTCACCCAAACACCAAGAGCACCGAGGAAGAGCACTGGCCTGGCGCGAAAGCGAACGACAGGCCACCTCTTCGAGCTTGCGTGCCAGGGTTTAGGGTTTAGGGTTTAGGGTTTAGGGTTTAGGGTTTAGGGTTTAGGGTTTAGGGTTTAGGGTTTAGGGTTTAGGGTTTAGGGCTTAGGGCTTAGGGCTTAGGGCTTATGGATTAGGGCTTAGGGTTTAAGGTTTAGAGTTTAGGGTTTAGGGTTTCAGGTTTAGTGTGTAGTGGGGCCATTCCTTCATAGTTCAGGGTGCCCTAAGCAGCGAGCAGCCCGAACACCACGGGCTTCGGGGTTTCGAGCCGGGTTCCCCGCCGAAATCCTAAGCTGCCGAGACTTCCTAAACTCCAGGAGTCTCGAGATGTGCACTTGAAATCAGACCCCAAACTCCAAACCGCAAACCCCAGACCCCAAGCCCCAAAACCCAAAACCCAAAGCCCCAAAGCCCAAAGCCCAAAGCCCAAAGCCCAAAGCCCAAAGCCCAAAGCCCAAACCCCAAACCCCAAACCCCAAACCCTAAACCCCAAACCCTAAACCCGAACCCTAAACCCTAAACCCCCCTGACGAACCCCCGAAGGCACCGCGCTCCCCCGCGAGAACTCCATCCACCGCGGCATCATCGTGTGTACCAAGGCTTGGTGCAATTTCTCGGCCTCTGGGTTCCTCAAGCCAATAGGTTTGAGGGTTTAGGGTTTAGGGTTTAGGGTTAGGGTCTCGGGTCCAGGGGTTTAGGGTTTAGGGTTCAGGGTCCAGGGTTTGGGGTTTAGAGTTTGGGTACTTTGGTGGTGGTATGGTTGCTGGACTGCCAGGAAGGTGTAACTGTAGCGGTGTGGGGTATAGGGGCTTGGGGTGTCGGGGGTTGATGCAAGCAGCGGTGTTGGGGGTTGGTTGAGGTTAGGGTTGTTCGGGGTTGGGGTTGAAGGTCTAACGGTCAGAAGCGTACACGTAGGACCCTAACCCCTAAACCCCAAACCCCAAACCCCACACCGCAAACCGAACTCCCTAAAGCCTGCATAGCTTCAACCCAAGCTTGAAGCTTCAACCCACGCTTGAAGCCGAAAGCCCATGCAGGGTTGGGGGCGGGTGTTGTGACCCAGTGTCCACCAGGAGTCCACCAATGCGTGTTTACATCCAGGTCCAATACCTGCAATTAATTATTAATTCAATTGGATAACCTTGATCTGGGGCCCATGTCGATAAACAATGAGCTGCTGTTGCAGCACTTGCTGAACGTATCGTGCTTATTCTTACAAGACCAGAGAAGATGTCATAAAACCCCCCTCGAACCCTCAACAGGGACTTCGACTTCCCAGCAACACCCTGCAAACGCTCCCTGTGGCTAAACCCTAAACCCTAAACCCTAAACCCTAAACCCTAAACCCTAAACCCTAAACCCTAAACCCTAAACCCTAGACCCTAGACCCTAGACCCTAAACCTAAACTCCGAAACTGCCCTAGAAACGACATCGGGGATGCCCTTGGAAGCCTTGATGTCCCCAAGCAACAGCCCCCCCCCAAGCCCGAGAAGCCTCCCTCAACTCCCGACCCCACCCCAACTCCCAGTAGACACGCAGCGCCTACAACCATTCTCCCAAGTGTTCGGGGTTCGGGGCTTGGGGCTTCGCGCGCGAGGAGTATGGAGCTTTCGTCCAGCTTGGCCACTTGCCGGCAGCCATCCTGGCCCTAAACCCTGGTGGAATCTGCTTTCCTCTAGCATCCTTAAGGGAGGGTCTCCAGGAGTACGCTTTTTTACGGAATGCTAGGTAACATTGGGTTAGCTATGAAAAACCTGCCACCCGTTCGGACAAAGTGTCGGGAAGATCTTGAGGGCCCAGACGCAAGGCACTGGTGGTTTTCATCCAAGCTACCCGAAGCCCTTCGAGAACCCTGAAGAACCCCACGCCCTATAACCCCCAATAAACCCTATAAAATCCCATAAACCCTAGAAATCCTAAAAGCCCTACAAAAGCCGCATAAATCCCAAAAACCCTACAAAAACCCGGTAAAACCCTCCCAAACCCTATAATCCCCCTAAACCCTACAAACCCAGGGAAAGGCGAGAAGTACAAGGACGGCTTTCTCCACATCGGCTGCCTGCCAGCGCCTCCGGGTGTGGAGAGGCTGGAAGTGGCTCCTGGGACCCACAAAAGGGGTTCCGGATGTTTGGCGATTTTTTGGGGTTTTTAGGGTTTAGAGTTTAGGGGCCTTGAACGGCCTTCTTCTCAGGCAGTTTGCAGGCGTTCTTTCCCATGCAGCATGGCAAGGCTGCCTCCCAGGGCCTTCCGGGTTCTAGCCCCGGGGCAGAAGCAACAAAGGGTGCCCGGTGTAGGCTACTCGTGTAATCGCGGACATCTTGAACACAAGGGGCGGGGGAGGGAATGAGGGTCGATGAGTGTAGGGGCTTAGGGGAGTTGAGGGCTTGGAAACCCTAAACCCTCAACCCTCAACCCTAAACCCTAAACCCTAAACCCTAAACCCTCAACCCTCAACCCTCAACCCTAAACCCTAAACCCTAGACCCTAAACCCTAAACCCTAAACCCTAAACCTAGCTCTAGCAGAGCCTCAGAGGATCAAGGCTGGGGCACGCCCAGCTCAGGTGAACTCCGTCGTCCGGGAGGGCGACAAAGTCTGGGCTGCTCGGACCGCTTCGCCGGGTTTCGACAAAAGAGGGGGGGGGGGGGGGCCCTTTGCGTTCCTCTAGTCATATACCCCCTTGGGAGTTGTGATTGATTTGTTTTTATTAAGGTTCTAAGGGGAGTATCGTAGTAAGGAGGAGAGTATATCTTGGGGTCTAGCAGGGAGGTTCTCTGGGATGTAGGTTCTGCAGTATGGCCGCCTGCTAGGGGTCTCTGGCTTCATAGGATTTAGGGTTTCCCTGTATTAGGGTGTTTTTGGGGGGGGAGAGGTGTGGTCGTGGGCTTCGGATAGCAAAGTTTATTGGGGCTCCACAGGTTTTGCGTGTTTCGGCTTGCTTGGGCTTTCAAAGCCTTTGTGTGGACTGGGATGCTTCAGGCGCCAAGGCTTTGTATGTAGGGTTTGGGGTTTGGGGGGGGGGTAGGCAAGCAGTAGGGGTATTAGTACTTAGCCCCGAAATAGAGACGACCGCTTGTGACTGTAGTTACTTTATTTGTAACCCGGCAAGTCCGCCCCTATGAACCTCCCCAAGCCCTGAACCCCTGAACCCTAAGCCAGAAACCCCCAACCCTCCAAGTGGAGCTTTGCCATCACAGGTCAAAGTCCGCGACGTGGATGCCACTTGCCTTGAAACGAAGACCCTGCGCTGTACACCCCAAACTCCGGACCCCAAGACCTGCAAAACATAAATCCACCTCCAAATTTGCCACCCTCTCAGTTCAGACCACACCCAACTAGTGAGCGAAGGTAGTTCGTTGTGTTTTCCTTTATTGCCCGGGAGTTCGGTTATCCGAGGTGCCTCGCCAACCCCACTTTACCTAAGCAAATGCCTCAGGCTACATACGGGATCTTGTGACGAAAGGTAGATCCTTTAGGAAGGGGCATTTGGGTAAGCCGTGTCCGCAGAAGGGCCCCTCTCGCCCCTCGAAAGTGAGGGGTGGTCGCGTTTAACTAGAGGGTTCAGTTTCGAGCTCGAGGTGCCTGGCCCAGGCATTCCCAAACCTAGCCTCCCGAATGTTGCAAGGGAAGGATGAGGTCAAGGTCCATGGCGGGTTGGCTGGCTCCGGCTGACCCGGTTTCATGATACGAGTTAAGAGCTGTTTCTCACCCATTCAGAATTACCCTAAACCCTAAACCCTAAACCCTAAACCCTAAACCCCAAACCCCAAACCCTAAACCCTAAACCCTAAACCCTAAACACATGCGGATCACCACCGGACTTCCCGACTTTGCCAAGCGAACGTCCAGGAGGACAACGGCAAGTACGCCTTAGACATGCGGCTGCCAAGCAGCAAGTGGAGGTTGAAGGCATCCGCCCTGCAACTCCAGGGTGGTGAGCTCTCACCATGAACCCCTGAAGCCCCTGAACCCATCAAGCCCTTCAACCCTCCCTGAGCCCCCTGAGCCCCCTGAGCCCCCTGAGCCCCCTGAGCCCCCTGAGCCCTAAGCCCCCTGGGGCAGCCTGAGCCTCCTGAGCCCTTTGACCCCGCATCCCAGCAGCCCAGCGAGGTTCGTCCACCAAGAGGTGCGCTGGGGCCTGTGGATTTAGGGTTTTAGGGTTTGGGATTTCGGGCTTTAGGGGTTTAGGGTTTATCTGCTGGCATCTCTTTATGAGACTCTGACGAAGCCTTCTTGGAACTTTGTGGTCCCCTGAACATGCTCGGTGTTGCGGGAATTGGGTGTCTGGGAATGATTCTTGATCAATCAATGCAGTTGTGGTAACAAGGTGTATGCGAACGAACAATGTTAGCTCGCCAGTTTGCTCAGATGCACTTGTTCGTCATAGCAAACGGCGCAAAATCGCACGTAACTGCGTTAGAGGCGTGCCACCTCACACGACAGAAGGGGGCAAGGGCCACATCTGGGGTTTCAAATGCTCAGCAGATCCTGGAAGACATCTCAGAATGGGCAGCGCTACTCCTGAACCCCCCCCCCCCATGTTGGTGGTCCGGGCCATGTAGGGTTCGAGGTTGACCAAAGCGGTTTCGGGGAAGGATGGCAGAGACCTGGATCCCTTCAACGGCCGCGGCCGCGTGCCCGCCGATGTGGGTTGGGTGGCGTCGGCGGCAAAGGGAGGAGTCAAGGGGCTGCCGGTCAGAGTCGTTCTAGGGCTTGCGTCGGGCTTTTTCAGCAATTCATGGTCTCTTAGCCCTAAACCCCAAACCCTGAACCCTGAATCCTGAACCTTGAACCCGATGTGAAACAAGGCCTTAAAGACAACATGAGGCTGCCCAGGATGTGGAACTTTGTTGTGCTTTTGCCTGAGTTTTCTGGGACCTTCTAGGCCTGGAGAGTGCCCTAGTCCTAGGTTGAATGAGCTCCAGACTACGAGCTGCATGACAGTTGACATTTGCCAGTCTTCCCAGCACAAAAATGGGGGGTTTACGATATTAGTGGTACCTTCTTGGGGTCCTTATTATGAGGGAATCCTAGTATTAGGGGTCTATTTAAGGGGTCCCCTATTTCGTAAACCCCCACATAAATTCATGAGGACTTGCTTGGGACTGGATGTGCCAAACTCTTGAGACCTCCTTTCAATGTGCGATCCCCCAGGTGCTTTCTATTAGGCCCCGAGTATGTTTCATTGACGCTGGGAGCGGTCACAAATTGGCCGTGTGCTTTTCAGTGTGGAGCGGATTCTAAGTCAAGATTTAGCTGGTGTGACGGTTCGTTTTTGCTTAGAACATCTATGAAATTGGTGGCTGAGGCTAATGTGTACCTTGAAGCCTACCGGTTTGGGCATTGTGGTTTGGGCATTTTGATTGGGTTCCAAGAGAATGCAGTACGTGATTGATTGGCAGTTGGCACCACGTGACAACATTTTCTCCCATCTTCCGCGCCATTGCACCGGTTGGATTTGACCATCTAGATGCTTTACAGCCAAGAGGAAACAGAGTTTTCCGGCTCAAGTTCAGCGTAGGGAAGACGCAGGAGTATGTATTCAATTTCAGGTGGAGGGTGTCCGGTTGAAACGTAGAGGACTCCTGGCCCAGAACCCCACACACACAGACGGTGCTGGATGCATAGTTGGGGAGAACAAAGGGTATGCGGGAGAAGGAGGGTTTAGGGTTTAGGGTTTTAGGGTTTAGGGTTTAGGGGTCAGGGTTTAGGGTTTAGGGTTTAGGGTTTAGGGTTTAGGGTTCAGGGTTCAGGGTTTAGGGTTTAGGGTTTAGGGTTTAGGGTTCAGGGTTTAGGGTTTAGGGTTTAGGGTTTAGGAGGTAGCTGATCCCAGTAGATGGACCCTTCTCAGTCCCTGCTCCGAGGTCTTCCCCAAGCAGCAGCTGAAGCACATCCAGGCACTTCCCCGCCTGCCTCCCTACCCCCCCCCCTTCCCCAAACCCTAAACCCTAAACCCTAGACCCTAAACCCTAAACCCTAAACCCTAACCCTAAACCCCAAACCCTAAGCCCTAAACCCTAAGCCCTAAGCCCTAAGCCCTAAGCCGGCTCAGGAGGGCAGATGAGCATCCTTACAGTTTAGGGTTTAAGGGCTTAGGTTTGAGGGTTGAGGGTTTGGGGTTTGGGAGGTTTAAGGGTTAAGGGTTGAGGGTTAAGGTTTAGGGTGTTTAGGGTGTTTAGGGTGTTTAGGGTGTTTAGGGTTTTAGGGTTTTAGGGTTTTAGGGTTTTAGGGTTTTAGGGTGTTTAGGGTTCAGCATGCCTCTCCGGTGTCTTTGGTGGCCAGGGTGCTGCTGCGGCCATCACCGCGGCCAATGGGGGCTTTGGCTCAGACTTCGCATGGAAGGATGAGAATGAGGCTGGTGGTCCTAAACCCTAAACCCTAAACCCTAAACCCTAAACCCTAAATCCTAAACCCCAAACCCTAAACCCTAAACCCTGAACCCCAAACCCCAAACCCTACACCCTAAACCCGGTTTAAGGGCTGACGGGTTGTCAATGTATCAGAGTGGAAGCGCCTTTTTAGCAGGAGGGCGGTGTGTGTGTGTGTGTAAACGCCTGAACATGGTGATCGCTGTGACTGACATTTCCATTTGCAGGGGGCAGTGACCCGCTCATAAGCTCACTGCCAATGAAGCTGCTTATGAGTTGGGAGGATATCCAGGCTGATCACCTGGACGTACCTGCATGTAGAGTGGGATACCACACTGCTTGTGACATCATGTACCCTGAAGTCCCGAGGCAGGCAACCATGCTCCTTTTCATTCTTCCCTTCTTCTTGACTCCTCTTGAGTGTGTTGTGGGTCTGGTGGTTGGTACATGTTGGTACCGTGATCACTGCATCAGTTCATGCCAAGCCAAAGTGTGTACCAGTTCTGGTTTTTCCCGACATGGGGCCAGATCTCAGGGGCATGTGCCCGAGCCCGCGATAGCGGATGAGTGAATCACAACGTTGCAGACGCTTGTTCTCATCCATCGGGATCATCTGCAGTAGGATGACATGTGCCCACAGTGGGCTTCATCGGGATCATCGGTCACTGCACGGTCAAGGGCCGCGGTCAAGGGTTGATCAGTAGAGACAGCTTGCTGAACATGTGCTTTCCCTAGGAGTGCAGGTAGATCGTCTGTGCATGTGCAGGTAGGAGGACCAGGTAGGCACGCGCTCAAGGTATCCGGAATCCTTAAACAGACATGTCATTGACTGTCCTCCCATGATGCTGTCTGACCCCCTGTTTTGTTGTTTTCGCGTTTCTTGTTGCCTCCTGGTGTCGTTCCTGTTTTGTTGTCTCTGCCTCCTCTCTTGTTGCTGTTCATGACTGGCTTGCTGACACCAGCTTGCTTCTTCGCGTCCTTTTCGCCCTTCGGGGCGTGTGTGTGTGTGTGTAAACGCCTGAACATGGTGATCGCTGTGACTGACATTTCCATTTGCAGGGGGCAGTGACCCGCTCATAAGCTCACTGCCAATGAAGCTGCTTATGAGTTGGGAGGATATCCAGGCTGATCACCTGGACGTACCTGCATGTAGAGTGGGATACCACACTGCTTGTGACATCATGTACCCTGAAGTCCCGAGGCAGGCAACCATGCTCCTTTTCATTCTTCCCTTCTTCTTGACTCCTCTTGAGTGTGTTGTGGGTCTGGTGGTTGGTACATGTTGGTACCGTGATCACTGCATCAGTTCATGCCAAGCCAAAGTGTGTGTGTGTGTGTGTGTGCCACTGACACTGGTGCTCTTCTCAGAATCGAAAGTGACATGAGTCCCCCCAAAACACCCCTTGTTTAGGGGGTTAGGCTTTACGCAAAGCACATGAAGCCACATGAAGCTGCAGATGCGGACTCAGGTGTCCTGGGCCTTAGGGGCCTTAGGGGCTCCTGTGTGGGAGACGGGTGCGGGGGTCTCTGGTGTCGAGGAGAAGGAGGAGGCGCTAAAGAGGATGCAGGTCGAATCCTCGGACGAAAGTCGCTAAGCGGCAAGAGGTCAGGGCCCTTTGGTATCTTTTGGGCTGAGTGAAGCCTTTTAGTACAAACCTCGAAGAATCCTGGTGCAGCCTCTCTGTGCTGCTGTTGCACCTAAGGCGATTCGGCCGAGATGACAAAGAAAGCGAAGAAAGTCAAGAAGAAACTCGAGAAGCAGAAGAGACTCGGGCGCTACTCTAGACCCAAACCTTTCGAACGGCAGTGTCTAGCATGCGTTTATGGCCCATCCTCATAATCATTGCCCCTGCCCGCGACATAGAGCCAGGCAACTGATCCCTGTCGTGGATAGCAATGCCCGAATGTTGTGCCTTAGTTCCCTGGGAGTCTTAAACCCTAAACCCTAAGCCCTAAACCCTAAACCGTCTAATTGGAGCTGAACTTTGGGGAACCGTGGTTTTCTTCAACAACTTCTGAGAAGCCGAGGAAGAAGCTGGAGCAGCTCAAGCAGCTGTCCGAGCAGAAGGAGCATCCAAGCGGTTTGGAGTCCAGGGCAAACCCGAAACCCCGTTTAGGGTTTAGGGTTTAGGGTTTAGGGTTAAGGGTTAAGGGTTTAGGGTTTAGGGTTTAGGGTTTAGGGTTTAGGGTTACCCCTGAACCAACCCCAAGGCCCTAACTCCTAATCATCTGGGAAAGGCCTTCAGGGGGGGTGTTGAGATGGTTGAGGTGGTAAGCTCTTGAATCGCGCGGGTTCAGTGCTGAGGTTGAAGGGTCTAGGGTTTTAGGGTTCAGGGAGGTAGAACCTGCAGGCCTCATGACACACCCCTAAACCCAAGCCCTGGGCCCTAAACCCTGAGCCCTACTCTAAGCCCTAAACCCTAGCCCTAAACCCTAAACCCCAAACCGGAAGCCCTCCGCACCATGCCCTCAGCAAGAACCGCAGTCCTTGGAAGCCCGCAGCCAGGAGTCCAAAGGCAAGGAGAAGAAAAGCAAGCCTCCCGACTGCCACAACGACTCGGAGAAGGGTTTTAGGGTTAGGGGTTTTTTGATTCTAGGATTTTAGGGTTTAAAACTTTTGTGGTTTTAGGGTTCAGGGTTTTCGGGTTTTAGGGTTTTGGGGTTTAGGTGGACGGTTGTGTGTGTTTGTGGGGTTTGGGGTGTTTTGGGATTTTAATAGGCTTCGTGCGGATTAGAGGCCGCGAATACGGATGCAAGACACTGTGCTCCTCCTATTTCCTTTAGCCTAAACCCACCCTTTAGCTGGTCAATGTAAACAACGGTGGCGTGTTGTGTTCAGTATTCTCTCAGTTGATCCAGAATCAGGCTGCGTTCCGCGCCCCGCCTTGGTGAACTGTGGGGGTGTTTGGGAATCAAGGGCCTGCTTGGAGGCTCCTGGGTAGTTAGAAGTAGGGTTATAAGTACCTGAAATACGGTTATAGCCAGTTCTAGCCCCACTTATGACTGAACCTTCACGTGGGGTGCTAGCGCAAGGAAGCCGAAGAAGGAGAAGAAGAAAAAGAGCGCCTCCGACGAAAGCTGATCCTGGCGGCGCGAAAATCAGGGCGACCACTGGCAACCCTAAACCTTAGACCGAAACCCTACGGACCTTAAACCCTAAACCCTAAACCCCAAAGCCCTAAAGCCTAAACCCTACATCCCTAAAACCCTAAAACCCTAAAACCCTAAAACCCTAAAGCCCTAAACCCCTAAGACCCTTAAACCCTAAAACCCTAAAACCCTCAAACGCCCTAAAACCCTAAAACCCTAAAACCCTAAAACCCTAAAACCCTAAAACCCCCCCTAAAGCCCATCCCCAGGCCTTCCAACTTCCCCCCCGAAGCCGACCACCCTCTTAGGGTTCAGGGTTTAGGGTTTAGGGTTTAGGGTTTAGGGTTCAGGGTTTAGGTTCAGGGTTTAGGGTTTAGGGTTTAGGGTTTGGCCATCTACAAGCCGTCTGAGCTACTATAGTCTGTGAGTAGCTGAGTGAGAACACTTTATACACTTCTTGGGATACTAGAATGCCCTATAGAACTGACAGTGTACACTTTTTGGGGGCTCATGAACTCAGCAACTAAGTAGTGAACTCCAGAAAGTTGGAACATGGGTTTAGGATGATTAGTGCTGCGGTTCCCTGTACTTTACCTTTAAGGGCGTTAGGAGAATGACGTTCCAACTTTCTGCAGCTTACTATACAAGCCCCAAACCCCAAAACCTCTAACCCTAAACCCTTGTCCCTAAACTCCAAAACCCAAATCCAGAATCGGTGGAGCTCTGGGAAGCTCCCAGAATCAATGGGCTCCCCTGGTATACCCCAAGTCACTGTACGGACTGTTTATGGTGAGGCAACTCTTGGTTTAGGGTTTAGAGTCTAGGTGCCAGCGTTAAGAGTCCTGGAGCTGCTAAAGAGCCTAACGCCCCGCCTCGGTCAAGTACATGACGTTTGCATTCAGAGCAAGAGCCTTTAGACGGTTTAAGGGGAAGCAGAGTGCCTCCCTAAGACTACTTCTGGGTTTGGGGCACAAGTTTGGGTGTTAGGGTCTAGGGTGCACTGAGGGAACATCCTAGACCCTTACTCCCTACCCCCCAGCGATTTGTAGCATGCACCTAGTAGTTGAGGGACCTCTCCCTTTCTTGAGACCATAGGTGCTCGAAGCCCTAGAACCTATAAGCCTGGCTTGGCAGCTGTGTCTACTGTAGAGCTTCGGGAAGCTCATGTGGGGTTTGAGGCCGTGACGCCCGAGTTTCGGGGTGTCGGGGGGGAGGGGAGGGGGCGGGGGGCGTTTGGAGCTTCGACGTCTCGCGCCGTGTGCTTGGAGTAAGGCAAAAGGCTGGTGACTCACAGCAGTGCCGAAGCATGCTGTGCTCCAGGTCCCCCTGCCAAAGAGCCCATGACCCTCCCATGGAGTGCTTCAGCAAGGAGTCCATCTTCTGGCTGTTCGGCGTGGCTGTGCCGATGTTCATGGCCTACAACGGTGGGGCGACGGCTGCCACAGTGGACACTCTCCAGCAGTCAGGCGGGTGGAGTGAGACATCACTCGGCTTCCTGGGCGCCATGGACAAGATTGGAATGACCCTCTCCGCAGGGATCTGGGGCTATGTCCTTCAGTCCGTGTCTTCAAAGGTCCTGCTCTCCTTGGGCCTTCTCGTCAACGTCCTCGCGAGTGCGGTCTTTGCCATGACCATGAACAGTTACGTCATGTACTCAACGAAGCTGTTGATTGGGATGTCTGAAGGGCTGCAGTGGGTGTGGGCCCCACTTTGGGTGGTGAAATGGGCAGACGAGGCATCCTTGCCGCTCTGGATCAACCTCTCCGGCTGCGTCGCAGCCGGTGTTGGCTCCGGCCTCGGCATGCTCGTCGCTGGGTTCAGCACAGCCCGTGGCCTACCTTACGCGGTGCCTTTTCAGATCGAGGCGGCAGTCCTCTTCCTACTGCTTCTTCTCATGATGCTCACGCCCGGCGCGCGGCTCGCCATCAGCAGTGCTGGCACACGCGATGGGGTGAAGCAAGATATGCTGCAGTTTGAGAGGCGCCTGATTCGTTCTTTATCAGACTTGCCGACTGCAGGCTTGATGGAGTCTCAAGATGAGCCTCGGCCCCGAGCTCGTGCTCGAACTGGTAGCTTCCTTACAACGATACGAGTCTCAGAGGACCTCACACTCTGCCAGCAGCTGGGGATTCTGTGGAGCAACAGCCTTTTCTGCCGAGCAACTGTGGCCTTCGCTTCCTCGAACTATATCAATGCTGGCCTGGCGTTCATTTGGATCCGGCTCTTTATTCAACTCTGGACGATGGAGAAGCAGATGTCTGTCGTGAGCTTTCTGGTGATCACTGGTGTAGGTGGCGCGATCGGGATATGCCTCAGTAGCAGCATACAGCAGGGAAACAACATGCGGCGCATCCTCCTCTTCCTCCGGAAGGCTATGGCGGCCTCTTGCCTCGGCGCCCTCGTGACAGTGGCCGGACTGCTACTGCAGCTGCACAACTACACCAACTACGCGCTGGCGACTCTATCTCTCACCTGGGCCGGCATGGTCCTTCTTTGTATCGGCTTGGGGGCCACGACGGGCCTGATCCAGATCGTGTGCAACAACTCCGTGGAGAATGAGAAGGTGCGCAGTCTCGGGGTGGGTCTCGTGCAGGGCGCGAACAACTTCATCGGCAACTCACTGGGCCCGTTGCTGCCGCAGATGGTCATGGAGTTCGTCATCGTAGCTGGGATGTTGAGTGGTGTCCTTTCACATCTGTTTTTGTGTTTAATGGGTTCGTCTCGCTTGTAAACTTTGTCAACTTCATCAAGCGCAGAGTTGTCAGTTATCCTTTGGAACCTAGGTGTTTGCAGGTGCCTCGGAAGGCCAAGCTTTAGTTTCGGGTGCCGTCAGCATCGTTGGCGCAGCTCTGCTCGTCTTTGGGTGCGTGACGTCCGCGCTGGCCAGGGTGGCCCGGAACACAGAGTCATGACCGGGAAGAAAATGCTGGGACCGACCGGTGGTACCCTTCTTCCCTTGTGTACCGTGGCGCCAAGAGTTTAGCCCTTTCCAAGCCACACTAGGATTTGGGGTTCAGGGTGAGAAGCCCCCTCATGAAGACTTCCAGACGCCTACAACCCTAAACAGGAAGGGTGTTGGGGTTTGAGATGTGAACTCGACGGGCCTGAAGCCCTAAACCACACGTGAATGTGTACCGTCTCGGCTTGAAAGTCAAAAACTCTCTAACCCCTGCCCTATCACTCTGACAGGTTTAGGGTACAAGGCTTATAGTGTATTGGAGCCCTGGAAACATGTGCGAGGAACATGCCGACCTATCCGTCCTAAAGGGACTCTGGGTTTGTGGGACTACACACAAGAGGGGTTACCCTATAACCCCCTCAAAAAGGGCCCTGTTTCGGGTTGCTTCTGGGGATTACCCATCCTGGTGAGCTTTCCCTGCGCGCGCGGAGAGCCCATGATCCCCGCGCCGCTGCGGCTGCCCCCTGGGCCGATGCTGGCTCAGCCTACTCGGGGAGGCGTCCCGTGTGTGGGTTTCCGACATGACGGGTAGGGGATCCTACTATTTGGGCATCTCAATTGGGGGGTCCCCTATGCTGCAAGACTGTGGGAGCCAACTAAAAGAGGACTGTCTCAGCAACTGGGGCGTGCCATTGTTGCCTCAGAGTCTTGGGACCCTTTACATGGAGACACCCAAGACGGCAGTCTCTTGCAACCGGACCCCGAACCCGAAGAAGCCCAAAGACTCCCAAATAGGCCCCAACCCAAAACCCTAAACCCTAAACCCGAAGCCCAAAACCCCCAAATTTCAGGGGCCGTGGCCGCCCCTCTCCGGACCCGTGCCGTGGCGCGGAGAGCCTGGGAAGAGGCCGTTGAATACAGGGTAGCCCCCAGGTTGACCCTTTTGGTCCGCATTTTTTTTGGTTCCAGGTTCGCTTCATGAAGTGACCCCCAAAAGAGGGCACCCTTCTCATAGCATCTCCACCTTACAATCCTCATCTTAGGCCAGAAGCTACCCATCATGACCATCTTAGCTGAATAGGCCCCAAGGCGCCTGAGACCCTCAAGCGGTTTTAAGTTTTACGGCCTTTAGTTAAAGGGCTTAGGGGCTATAGGAGGGACTTTCGGGGCTTGTGGGGGCTCCAGGAGCTTTTGGGACATCAGGGGCTTTAGGGCCCAATCCCTGGACATGCGGCTGGGTCTGAAAGTGCCTGGAAACCACCCTTCCTGGCGAGACCTCAAGAGATTCGAGGGCCCTTCCCTTTCGCGTCGAGCCTCTAAACCCGAAACCCCCCAAAACCCCAATCGTGGGTTTCCGAGAATAGGGGTGCCCTCCCAGAATTCCTTTTAAGGGCTAGATTTGGGGGTCAAGAGGGGTCTCCCAACAAAAGAAAACCCCCATATAATGTGGGTATTGCCCTTTCTATGCCCCACATAGAATAGCATCCCCTAAAAGGGACCTCCCCAAAAGGGTACCCCCCCCAATTTTCGGAAACCCCTTGTGAAGCCTAAACCCTAAACCCTAAACCCTAAACCCTAAACCCTAAACCCCAAACCCTAAACCCTATACCCTGTAAACCCCAAACCCTCAACCCTAAACCCTAAATCCTAAACCCTAAACCCTAACCATGTAGCATGTTGGGCACGCCGCCGAAACCATGGCAGGCGCTGCCAGCTGTTCTGGGCCTCGCTGCGGCTGCCGCCTTTGCGGCCAACCGCGGCCCAAGCAAAGAGGAGGCGACCTTGGGGCGGTTATTTAGGGTTTAGGGCTTGGGGTTTAGGGTTTAGGGTTTCGGGTTTAGGGTTTAGGGTTTAGGCTTTAGGGTTTAGGGTAGCTATTTGCACCCTGAATAGGGTCCCTTACCTTCTTCAAAGGGTTCTGATTTACGGGTCCTTGGGTTGTTTTGGGTATGTACGGGGTATCTAGTTAGTGGATACCATTTCCATTTTCATTTGGCACCACCCGATGCCCCCCCCCCCCACGGCCAAACACCAATTTTTCAATCATTTTTACATATCATTTTTTCAATCCGCATACCATTTCAAGTAAAAATCATTGAAATCTTCCTAGAAAAATTCAACCAGCATACCATCGTAAAATTTTCATTTTTTCCAAAATTTTGCCTCATTTTTGACCAAAATGAAAGCACTAACCACTTTCACCAAAAACGTTAATTTCGCATTTTCTACAAGCATACCAAAACCATATTTTCACCTCAAAAATGTCAATTTTTACCCCTACATTTTTGCTACTCATTCGTTTCATATATTAAACCAGTCAAAGTATTTTCAACTATTTTTGAACTATTTTGAAAGCACCTAAACATTTCAACCCAAATCTCGCCCAATAATCCAAACTCAGATATTAAAAATGAAAATGGAAGTGGTCTTCTCTAATGATATTTCGCAAAAAACAAATTATTTTCTCATTTCAACACAGACCTTTTTCAACAAGCATAACAACATAACTTTTTACTTTCAAACACTTCAATTTCAACCCCGTAAGTTTTGCTACTCCTTCGTTTCAACCATTAACCCACAAGATGAAACCACCAGAAGACCCACACCAACACCCCCATAGAAAAAACCCATATTCCCAACCTGAAAACCCTAACCCTTGAAAATGGAAATGGTAGTCTCTAATAAAATAACAATAATAGGAATAAGGTTTAGGGATAAGGTAGTAGCTTTGTGTTACTATCGCTGTGTGTCGCCGACCTAGGTCAATATCTATACTAACCTAGGTCAATATCCCAACTACCACACAAACCTAGGTCAATATCTATACTAACCTAAGCTACAAACATAACATTATAAGAATAGGTCAATATCCCCACCAACCTAGGTCAATATCCCCACCAACCTAGGTCAATATCCCCACCAACCTAGGTCAATATCCCCACCAACCTAGGTCAATATCCCCACCAACCTAGGTCAATATCCCCACCAACCTAGGTCAATATCCCAACTACCACATAAACCTAGGTCAATATCCATACTAGCCTAAGCTACAAACATAACATTATAAGAGAAAAATAATGTTATGGTTGCGAAACTATAGCGAAAACACATACTCTACATACTCCATAATTTCTTCGGTTGTGGTGTTATAATAGTCCCTCCAACCTACCAGCCAAAAATCAAAACATTCGCGTATTATTTCCTTTACTATAACTTCCTTTCTAATTTCAAAACCGTTAAATCTAATAGTAGCGGTTTTAATCTTATAATATGCGATTTCCTTAAAAACTTTTGTGTCTGATAAACGGCTTATGACACTATATAATAAACTAGCATGACATACACCGTGAAACATAAAACGCTCCCTGTCTGAATGGTTTCTGATATTTACAAAGTGCTTCATTATCTTTCGCAGTGGGTTATTTGACCTTTTGATGATGTTTTTGTATTTGCGCCTGTCCATAATTGTATCAATGTCATGGTTACGATATAGAATGTGTATTATTATCTTTTGAACTTTGTTTAGTTTTGAAAATCTGGGGTTTTCATCAAAATCTTCCATTTCTATTATCTTCTTCCTACACTTATCGCATTTATCATATTCACACACACGATTACATATATCAATCGGCAACTTGCTATTTAACACCCTTACCTTGTTCATTTCTTCGCACTTCCAACAACTTTCAAATTTGAACATTTCCCTGTGAATATATATAGGCATTATTTCTTTAGATGGTTTTTTCTTTAGAAATTGAATTCATAAGATTATTAAACTTTTAACAACTCAAATCGTAAATACTGCCTATCAACACCCTCAACTTTGTAATAATTTTGACCTAATTTGTTTTCAATGCTTTCTATGGTATAAATATTTTGGCTGTAATTTCCCACCCTTTCTTTTTCATTTGGTTTTCGCTTCCTAAATATCTTAACCTCGTCCCCTACATCTAGTTCGGGATATACGCGGTTCTTCTTGCCCTTCATCGTTAAATTTAGTTTCACTTTGAATTGATTACTGGGTTTTCGGGCTTCTTTTGGCGTAAATCCTGTGGCCGAGTGTTTCATTTGATTATTATAGGTCAATAATATTTCTAATATGTAGTCTGGCCATTGGATGTTCTGTTTTCCTTTTTTCTCATCTGCTTCAACTCTCCTATACAACATATCTTTAAAAGTTCTGATGGCTCTTTCGCTAAGATTTGGGTGCGCCCTCGTTCTATGATGTTCTATGTTCTCATCCTTCAAATACTTTTGTATTGCTTCCTTGTTCATTGCTCCCTCGTCGTCTGTATAAATTATCTCGGGTTTCTTTCCCATCTTGTTTAAACACTCAATCATTCCACTCGCCAAATCCTCTTCCTTTTTTCCTTTTATCGGCACCACACACATAAACTTATCAAATACATCAATCATTAGCATACCTACCCTAAACTTTTGTTCATCCATATCGTTTATAAAAAACAAATCCATTTGATACTCATATGCGGAATGAGGGGCGATAAAACTGTTTTGACCTACCGGCCTTCTTTTTTGTTCAACATTATTTTTAAAGAACTCGTTAATATCACCCATTGTTATGGTTTTGTCCTTCTCCCGTGCTTCGCTTAATGTCCTTTGCTTTGAACCATAACCGGCTCTATCAAAATATACATCATTAACTATTTTCTGCTTCTCGCTCATATAAATAAGTAACAAAAAATAATGATTTAATATAAATAATTAAATCATCATTTTATACAGCATTTGGCATAATTACTTTGTATTCGTTCATGTCGTATTTGGGTGCTCCGCGCTTCTTCCCGCTAGGTTTCTTATCTGTAATGATTTCATTAATCTGACTTGGTGTTAGTTCTTCCTCACTAATATTTTTCTCTTCTATGTATTCCTTAAGCTTCTTCTTCTGGTTGTGCCTTAAGCTTGCTTCGCGCTTCTTCAGCATAAATTGCTCATCTTCTTTTCTCTTATTGTATATGAGCAAAAATATTAAGCGTAACACGAGAGCACTACAAACAACCTACGACAACTACAAGAATCGTTTAACACAGGGCACCAGAGAAAAAATACAAAATCTAATTAACTTTTATGAAGACCGTAAAATAGCAGAATTCACCACCGCGGATAATTTAATCAGACAGTTTATAACCGCAAAAACCGACAAACAAAAAGCGAAAGCAAACACATCATACGACAAAATCCACGACAAACACCACGACAAAGAACCACTCGGGCAACGAATGCGGGAAGCAAAGAAGGAAAACAAAAGACGAAATAGCACCAGCATCTACTCTATAGATGTAATGTTCTATAAATTAAAGTTAGAAAAAGACAACGCTATTAAAACCGCTTTCAAAGATGCTAAAGGCCGGCAGTTAATTTATTTTTGGAAAGAACCTAAAAGCGCAAATGTAACATCCACCAGATACATAGAGGACTTGGTGGGGAAACGAATTTTTAGATATGATAAGGAAACTAAAAACATCTTTAAAAAGTTAATGGATACCTTCAACACAGACCCAGTTTTAGAAGATGACCTATATCATACATCGCAATATATGGAATGTATTCAAATTAAGAGCCTTGAACGGGTAGATGGTGATACAGACTTTAAGCCGGAACAGGAGAAACTAACAAATACCGCCAATTTAAGTATGTATAACATCTACATTCAAACGCCTTTAGACCCCGAGTTTGAAACCTTTAAGGAAGCAATAAATGTAAAGCATTACAAAGAAAACGAGTGCTGGTTTAACACCATAACCGATTGGTATAAGGATACACTAATGGGTGAAAAAAGACGAGAGAAGAACAGATTAACAAAAGAAAGTATGTTAAAACTGATGAATAAGACCGAAGATGATTTCAAAACGAACGGGGCATCAATACAGGATATGGTGCCGGTGTTTGAACACTATGGCATTCAAGTTAGGATATTTAACTCCTTCATAAAGCCGATTTTCAAATACTCACCAACTAAATACAACCACCATATACCAACATTATACGCCCTAGTTAAAAATAATCATATCTACACAGCAAACGACAACCTACAAATGTTACGACAAATGGTGGCCATCTGCGAGAATCAAGATGTAGCTGTTAAGGCTTCCCCCGATTACCATATAAATGAGAAAGACGAACCCACAGAATGTAAAATGATACAGTCATTAAATGACCTTAAGAAATTCAGAGAAAAAGACGATTATACGCTAATATATGATGGTAATGATTTAACCCATTTGTTTTACGAAAGCAAGATGGCAGGGTATGAACCGCAAATCCAGTTTAGTGGGTGTATCGTTTCCGATTTATATTTTAAATTCTACATAAAAAAGAAGAGCATAAGATACAGGATTAAAACCCAAAATCTAGTGACGAGCTCAGTTGATGGAACTATAACAGTAAGGACGGAACAGATTTACAACAATATGTCTAAAGCAATGTATGAATTCAATAAGGCATTATTTAACCCCTTACATAAATCCTATTACAACGAAACCGATATACAAATTCTTAAGGAGTGCCGAACAATCCCGCCCGTGGGAGAACTAAGCAAGTTCTACAAGGTGTTTAACCAAAGAACCGAGAAATACGACAAATACGGGTTTATGCCTGAAACCACCACCGAAATAGATGTAAGAAAAGCTTATACCCACGCCTTTAACCAAATTACCGAAATCCCCGTCTTTAACCAGTTTGATATATGGAAGCGTTTCAATTACAAAAACCACGATTACAGCAAGTTTCACGAACTGACTTTGTTTTTAGTTAAACCTCAAGAACAAGCGTTATTTTTTAATAAGGCATACTGTTTAGTGTATGGTAAGTTTTTAAAGCACTATGCCGACAAATGCCAAATCCTGTATTACAAAGAGCCTTCTAGAGTGTATAAGGTGAATTACACGAAGCTTATTAAACAGTTATGGGCAACCGAGATATCAGACCACTTTCCAGAAGATGCTAAAATCAAGAAGCTTATAGCAAATGTAAATTTCGGATTGTTAGAGAAGGGAACGAACAAGAAATCTAAAAGCTTTGCCTTTGACAGCTTAAGAGAAGCATTATATTATCAGCAGGAAGTAGGAGGCAAGATTAATAAAATCACCGGATACGACGAAGACGACAAGGAATTGGACAGAAAATATTACTGCTTAACGGTGACCGATAGAGTGGCATTAAGAAACGGATACACTTACATAAAGGAGTTACTTCTACAAATCCACAACCATCAAATACAAGAGGATTATAATAAATTAATAAATAATGGTGTTGATGTATGGAGTGTTAAAACTGATGCCTTTGTAATTAGGCACGAGCACTTAAGCAAGGCGAAGAAAGCAATAACATTTAACGGTAACATCGGAGGATGGCGACACGAAAAAGGTAAGTCAATAATCCCACCGACAGAGCAACACAAAATGAAAAAAACTACCTTAACAAAAATACCAGAATATACCAACAAAACACTACAAATTAAAGACGAGTGGGACACCGAAAGCATAGCAAAACAAATCACGCAACATAGCCCACTTATTATAAGAAGTAAATACGCTGGTGGTGGCAAATCCCATATAGCGAAGCATTTCAGCAAGTTAGGTTATAAAACATTGTTTGTAGTCCCCCAGAACAGCTTATCGCAAAATATAGACGATGAAGCCATTACCACTAACAAGTTTTTCGCAATACCTGTCGGTGATGGAGAGAAACTACCGGAGTTTGACCATAGTAAATTTAATTGTATAGTGTTTGACGAAATCTATATGAACAGTTTATATATCCTAAATAGAATACGAGAGTTTGTTAAGCAACATCCCGATAAAATCATTATAGGCGCCGGAGATGTTAAGCAACTGCCACCGATTGAAGACCTAACCAATACCAGAAAGCCCGATGAATACGCCGACGATTGTATCAACCAAATATTTAAATATAATATGATGCTTAAGATTTGTAAGAGGTTAGGGGCGAAGGATGACCCAAAAGCAAATGAGAACCGCAACACCTTAAACCGTATGTATGACGACATGTGGATAAACCGCATTCCTATAACCGACTTTGTAAGAAAATATTTTAAAACGACTGCCGACCTAATGGCGTCCGAGAAGAACATAGCATACACCAATATAAGGTGTAAATATGTATCCAACTACATAAGAAGCAACCTAGGTAAAACCGATAAATACGAAGTAGGGGAAACGCTTATATGTAGGAAGTATAAGAAGGTAGGAAATACGAAGTTTAATGTTAATTATCGGTTTAAAATAGTTAATATATCAGGCAATGTAGTTACATTAGAGAACATAAAATCAAAAGACAGATACACCACCGACATTTACACTTTAGAAAATAATTTTAGATACGACTACTGCGCCACTTGCCATTCTGCGCAAGGGGCATCAATCAAAGGAAAAATAACTATCCACGAGTGGGAGAAGTCGTATTTAGTAAGCCGTGAGTGGATATGGTGCGCCTTAACGAGAAGCACTGATTTTAATGATGTTTTGTTTTATGAAGGTGCGACTAACAATGGAGAGCTAAACGAAGAAAATCTACACCGATATTTAACAAATAAAATTAAAAACTATAAGCTACAGGATGAGGCGAAGAATAGAAAGATAGATGAGACTAAATATGTTGATGCCGAATGGTTTATGAAGAGGTTAAACGGAAACTGCCAGAACTGCGGTTGTCGCTTTGAGTTTGACGTGGTCAATGGCTATTTAACGAATAACATAACTGCCCAGCGAAAAAATAATGAAGTCCCGCATTATAAAGAGAATTGCGAGGCTTGGTGTAAGTTATGTAATTGCTCGGCGAAATAATTACTAAAAAATAGTTTTTAATAATTATTTCTTGTTTATTGGTTAAAACCATAATCTATTGTTGATGCTACGCTTGTTGAACTACTTAAAACTGTTGATGGTCGCGCGCTGTTGCTACTTCTTCTTGAACTATGGACGCTGTGAGGTGGCGAACTTCTTACACTTTGTGGTTTGGAACTTTGAACGCTTTCGGGTGGTGTTACTGTTTGATAAACTGGTAGTGCTGGATTACTTGAACGCCTTGACGATGAAGATGAACTACTAGAATGTGGAGGCGTTGGATTATTCTTATTACTTGCTTGAGCTTCTTCGTTTTCTTCATCGTCTTCATCTTCATCAGCACCACCACCAAAACTAAAAAACTCTCTTAATCTCCTTAGGTCTTCCATCATTTGACTAGGTCTAGGTTCTGAAGTATGGGATGATTTGGAAGTGCTACGACTTATATTGTTTGGTAATCCACTCGGCATTGAACTAGGTTCTGATTGTTCCGATGGCGATGAGATACTGTTCTGTTTCAACATATACCTAAATGTTTGTGTCATTTTGTTTCTTCTATCCTTTAACAAACTTTCATAATCTTTAATTTCACTATCAAATATCCACCCTATACCTTCAAAATCTGGATAATCTGCTAAAACTCACTTTTCTGCTGTTGTTATGCCACTTTCTCGTATATCTTCAACTTCATAACCTGTAGTATCTAAAAATGGGTTATACATACCTTTAATATAAACATCATCATCGGATACTCTCCTTTTCCTTTTTGGTAGTTTATTTTTATATAAATTTAGTCGTTTATACATATATTATAAGATAAGAAAAATTAAGTTCCTGTCATGGCACCTATTGCTCCCTTTACTGCTCCCTTTCCTACCTCCTGTAATCCTGCCGAAAGCGCAGATGATGCCGCCGACCCCGCACTTGATAAAAACTGACGAACAACACCACCACTACTACTTGACCGGTTTCTCTTAATATTTTTCCATTCATTCTTCTTCGTTTTAAGTTTATTTGCGTCTGCTAATGTGTTCCAATTACCATCTTTAATTAAATCATCAATTAATGTTAATAAATACAGCTTTTTTGACATATCGTTAGGTTCATTTTCAACTTGTCTTGTTATTTCATCAGTTAATAAATCACGATAAAATAATTGAAACATTATACCATCAATAGTTATACTTTTATTAATCAAAACAGATTTCCAATCATTACTGAAATTGAAGACTCCTTTCTCATACATCGTTAATTCTTCATATTCATCGTCTGGTATTAATTCTTCTGTTGATACATCTTCTTCTTCTGGTGGTGTTTCTAGTCGTGGCATATCTAATAAACCTGTAAATCCACGATTTAACATGTTATGAGTAAGTGTATCGTTTAACCTATTTACTGCTTGACTATGGCGTTGTCCCACCTCTTGTTGTCGTTGCTCTGTTTGTCTTCTTCTTTGCTCTGGTTCTCTTGCTAGGTATGTTCTAAAATCTACATCTGAACCTATTGATTGTGGCGTAACCATTCCCGAGTCGCCTTGAACTGTCTCAATGGGTGTAGCACTTCCTGAAGCGTCGCGGTGTTGCTCTACATGAAATGTTTGTCCGTTTTGTTGTGACTGTCGTTGTAGCATCATCTGACGCATTTGTCTATCCATTATTCGGTTTTGTTGTTCCTTTAACAATTCAACATGGTCGGCACCATCAAAGAAACTACCTTGCGGACTGTTCCTAAATAAATGGTCTTAATAGTTGTTGGTCTTCACTGATTAAACCTAAAATCTCGTTGAATGTAGGTTTTCGTTTCAATCCGTAACGACTGTATGGATTGATAAGCTCAAATCTTGCTGTTTTAGTTGTCATTAGTTTATATAATTATATTTAGATTAAAATATAATTAAACAACTGTTAATTTCTTGAGTTCTTGTATTCTTTTATTCATATGCTCTATGCTTGAGTGTGGTAAGTTTGGTCTATGTAGTTCATTCATTAAACGGTCTAACTCTTGTTGGTAGTTCTTACGCTTGTTACTCTCTAACAGTTCATGTCTTTTAAGAAGACTACCCTCGTAACTTTCACGTAACTTTAAATGCTCTCTTAAGTGTTCTAAATAGCGTGTGTCTTGAAGTTCAAAGGGACTATATTGTTTAGTTGATGTGCTTATCTTAAAACCTTTAACATCATCAGGGTGTTGTTTCTTTTTCAGCTTTTTATTATACTTCCTAGAAAACATTATATATTTACTTTAGATTTTAATTAACGTCTTTTACTTCTTAATCCTCCTACAAACATACTCTGCGTTAAGGCATTTGCCTTCTCTCTTCTTTTATTCATATACTCTTGTTGTATAAGTTTAAAATTTTCGTTAATAATTTCTTGTGTTGATTTAATAACTGGTGGCGGTTCTGGTGCTCTTACTTGTTGTTTAACCTGTTGTAAATACGCCGGTTCGCTTTCCTGTGGTATAACTTCATTAATTGTAGGTGGTGGTTGTATTGCTACCGCTTTAGGTTTTGCTCTCGGTTTGCTCTGCGCCTTTATCGGTCGTTGTTCTAGGTGACCTTGACAATTCTTTTCGTGTTTATACCTATAACTTCGTAAATTCATTGTCTTATCGCATTTGGGACAGGTGATTTTCTTTTCACTAAGTCTGCTTGTCTTGTTTGTTATTTCTTCTTTTGTTTCTTCTTTTATTTCTTCTATTGGTTGGGTATTTGTTTCCTCTGTTGTTTTACTTACTATGTTGTTTTGCTTTACTGGTTCATTTTGTTCTTCTGGTTGGTTGTTGGTTGCTTCTTCATTTGTAATTTCGGGTTGGTCTGACATTCTATATATTTATCTATATTTTATTCTTTTCATTTGTAGAAAAAAATATGGATACTAACTTTAAGGTTGGTCTGTTGGCTGGTTTAATGAGTTTAGATATTGTTGATGCTTTTGTGATTTATTATGTCGGCTCTTCTTGCCTATTGTTAAGGTTATACCACATTCGCAGGTATAGGTTTCTTTTCGCTTCTCTTTAATGGTTTCAGCATTATCTATACGATACTGTTTCTTTTTCTCTTTCAAACATTCTTTGTTTTGTTCATTGTATTCTTTGTGTTGCTTACTCAGTTTGTCTTTATTGTCTTGATAATATTGTTTTCTATACTCTTTAAGTATCTCTTGACGACCTTCAGTGTATTTCTTTTGTCTGGAAATAACGTAGTCTCTATTTTCTTGATAATACTCTTTATTGGTTCTTCCTGCCACTTGTTTATTCACGCACTTACTATTTCTAATGTGGTGCCCTTCGCGCTTTTCTAGTTCCATTTTGCTATTACAAGGGAATGTCTCTTCTAATTCAATTTTACAATTATCTAAACCGTATTTATCAAATAATAAATATACAGTTGTATCTGGTCGTTCGCGTAATCCATTCTTAAACTGTTTATATAGTTTCCTATGGTCTGCCATTCTCATAGACAATTCTTGTATCGTGCTTCCTACATAACATTCTTCATAGTTACTGTCCCATATTTTATAAATCTTACCTTTTTGATAGTCTGGCATTACTATGGTTATATAAGGTTATATTTGTTTAACTATGTTTATAAATTAACAAAGAGGAGTGAGAAACTTATTGGGAACCCGTGAAAGTCTATTGTTTTGCCCCTCGCATCGGTTATTCTAAATCGTAAGCGCTTAAAACTTCTGTTACTAACATCTATAAAATCGTTCATCAAAGGAGGTGAGCTTGAAACCGTAACGCCTCCGACATTATACATCATGTTAATTTTCTTTATGATGGCGTTTGAAAAACTATTAGGCGCTGAATAGTGGTAGTCGCTTAACTCGCTACAAATGATATAAACCGAGTTGAAAGGATTTAAGTTAAATAAACCACTTGTCCATGATGTGTTGGTCATTGCTTTAATTTCATAATTGCCTATTAGTTTGTTAATACTCATTGGGTCATCAATTATATAAGACGGGTCACTGGGTGTTGTATTGTGCCATAAGATGCCCTTTAGTTCTTCATCAGTAGGAATTTTAAAACTAAAGGTGTTAAGTGTTATTGTTATTACTGCGTTTCTTTGGTCGCTGTCATAAGATGAAGTAAATAAGTCCGCTTGAATGTCGCTATTTAAGGCATTAAGTTGTGTTATAATATTAGCGATTAATTGTGAGGCAAAGAAGACCTGATTTTTAACGTCAATCTTACAAAACCTTTCAATTTCACCAGTGCTAGTTTTATACAATATTAAGTAAAAGTATTGATAAAATCCTTCAGGGGTAGTATAATAACTTTGAGGTATTACTTCATCTGTTACATACATAACGGTATTTGGGAAGGTTTCTAAGTTTTCATTTAGTTCAATTATAAAATCACTACTGCTACTGCTTTGGGGCAGTCTTTCTCCACTATCAACAAACACCTTTGAATAAGTCAATTTACGATTTGAAAGCATTATTAATTAATGTTAGAAAATTTATAATTAATATTATAATTAATGGCAGGTGTTAATGTAGGTGTCAGAGTAGCAGAAATATTAAGAGGGTTACAAACAGCAAGAGCAGGAGGTGGGATAGCGAGAGAGGCGACTATGGAATCACAAGCTTTAAGAGGTTTTCAAGACGGGCGAGGTAGCATAACAAACATTCTAGAAGATGCTTTACAAGGACGAGGGAGAATTAATAATTTAAACACAGGAGCGGGAAAGTATCTAGCGTCAGAGGCAGGTAAGGATATGGAGAGAGCAAGGCATGAAAGAAGGGAAAGAGAGGAAGAAGCAAATAAAGAATTAACGCGAGAAGAGTTAAGAAAGAAGAGACTATTAACTAGAGCAGAGGATTTTAACAAACATTTTAACACATCGGTGGCACGATACGACCCTAAATACAGAGAAGTCGTTAATGTTGAAAATAAAAACAGCATTGATGATGTTAAGGGATTACAAACTGCCTACGCTAGAAACACAGGATTATTCAAGCAAGGAAACACGCTATATATTTCAGGCACGGGTGGTAAATCCGGTTTTGGTTCTAAAGTAAATGATGTTTTCAGTGATATATTTTTAATACCCTCTCATAATGTTCAAATGTCGGAGAAATACAAAGATGTAATGGCAGAGTTGGAGAAAAACCCAGATGTTACTCGTTTGGTGGGACACAGCTTGTCGAGTAGCGTAATACAGGAAATAAACAGCAGGAACAATCAAAAACACATTACAACAACATATAACGCCCCTTTTATTTCCTTTGGTAATCGTCAGAAGAACCCACATGCGTTAAGGTTTTCAAATAAAGGGGATGTAATCAGTGCTTTAGATAGGAACGCAATCAAAGTTGAAACCGGAACAATAAACCCATCGGAGGCGCATAAGTTTAAAAATATGACTACACAGGGAAGTTTTGAACAGGGAGTGGATGATAGCGCTCAAGTAGCAAGAAATATTCAAATACAAAATTGGAACAAATAATCTAAACAATATTAATGAACAAATCTAAGTATCAGCCATATAAAGAGTTAATACTAAGCGGGAAGGCAAATAAGTTAAATAACATAATACAAAGGGATATTAACAAAAAAGACTATAATATGATTAAGGACATGCTAGAAGAGAAACAAGAAATTATTATAAAAAATAATGATATTAAAACTAAAAAGATTTTGCCACCTGAAACTGATAAAAAGAAATCCAAAAAATATTAAATCTAATCTAGTTTATATAATGGATAATTTAGTAGCAGAAGCAAGTGATGTTATGAGTCCAGCGTTAGACTTTGGATTACCAAAAACAGCTCAATACGCCGTAGACCGCCGACACGTAAATTATTTTCCTAGCGGTAGCAACGTCTATAAAAGTGACGGAAGCGGAAATTTAAATATTAGGTTTTACATTACAGGCGAAGACGGGACTTATTTAGATTTGTCTAGTATCCGTTTATTTGCTAACTTAAAGAACAATGATGTAGAAAGTCATTTCTTACGACCCCTGTCTGGTCTTCACGGTTTCTTCGCTCGTTATAGATGTTCCGTAGGAGGTCAGTTAGTTCAAGACATTGACCAATATAATAGACATTGTGAGTTATACAACTCGTTTAAATCTGCCGATGCTAGACACTCTGATGATATTGAAAGCGCGGCTAATCCTCGTTGGGACGATGACTGGCGACATAAATACGCTAATGGTTTGGAACAGTTTGTAGGAATAGATTATGACCCTACTACAACTAATCCATCTACAAGCACCACTGTAGAAGCGGCGCCCACTGGAAACAAAAATTATCGTGACTTTAACGCTTTTGGTGATATTGGCAATAGATACACTCGTCATTCTATGTCAGGAATTCGTGGAGGTGAATATGTAAGATTAGGTCATAAATTTAAATGCGGTTTCCTAGAGAGTAATTATTATCTACCAGTTCGTTATGCTCCTTTAGAAATTGAAGTCACTTTATCATCAGACCCAGAAGCACCAATTATTAAACCAGTTGTAACAGCAGGTGATTACAGCGATAGTAAGGGGGATAGATACGGTCATTATTTCACAACGGGCGACACAAGCACATTATGGGAACTGAACTCGCTGATTGTAAGAGCAGAAGTAGTAACGCTAGACAGTCAAGTAAATAATAATATTTTTCTCCCATCTTTTACAAGGTGGTTCATTGAAAATTGTTTATCCTATGTATCACACACTAAGTCAAACTTTCAGCACTGACGGAAACGAGATTAATATGAATGTTGTTAAATCAGCAAGTAAATTAAATGGTATGTTTATCACTTTATATAGACAACAGCGTGGAGCATCTTTAGGAACAGGAAACACAGCAGGAATGGAAAATGGCTACTATTTACCCGACAATTATGTTTATAAGCGTTGGAATTACTTTTACAATCCGATGATTAACGCTAGACTTAATGACCTTGGAGCAAATGCGACAGAAGCAGATAAAGGGTATGGTTTTGCTAATAAGAATTTAAATATTTCGTGGCAGGTTCAAATACACAACAAAAAATATCCAGAATTTGAATCACAAAGTTTAGCCGAGCATTGGTATTTCTTAAACCGTATGCTTTCATACATTAACCCAGACCAAGACGCATGTAGTATTACCTATGAACAGTATAGAAGTGATAAATTCATCATTGGTATTAATTTTGAAAAAATGAGTGAGCAACATATGACAGGGGTAAACACAAAAATGAGTGGTTTATCTAATATTAAAATAAAACCATTTAGAACATTAGCTGAAGCAGAGAAAATCCAAGAGATCTTCTGTCATATTATATCAGAAACCGTGTTAGAAATCCGCTCAGATGGGTCTATAGTCTATGATTAAGTGTAAAAATAAGCCATAAGATGTTATAAAGAAATGATACTTTATAGTATATTATGGTAAAAAACGGTAAAGATTTCTCTAAAGGAAAAATATATTGTATAAGAAACAATATTGACGATGAAATTTATATAGGAAGCACGACGCAACCGTTAAGTAAAAGGTTTCAAAAACATAAAGGTAGTATCAGCAATTGTAAAAGACAACGGCTTCTATATGATAAGATGTTAGAATTAGGGAAAGACAATTTCTACATTGAACTAGTTGAAGAATACCCATGTGAAAATATTGAACAGTTAAACAGAAGAGAAGGTGAGATTATACGAGAAAAGAAATCAACGTTAAACAAACAAGTAGCAGGACGAACCATAAACGAATGGAGAGAAGACAATAAAGATTACCTTCGTGAAGACAAAAGACTTTATCATTTACATAACAAAGAAAAATTTTATGATAGATGTAGGAAGTGGCATGAAGATAATAAAGAAAAAGCAAAGGCATACAAAGCGAAAGTAATGGAGTGTCCATGCGGTGTTCATTTTACACAAAGTCATAAATCAAGACACCTAAAATCTAAACAACACCAAGCATACGAACAATCATTGACCGAAGATATTTAATATTATTATTATTATCTAATCAATAATAATATTAACTATGTTAAATCAAACAATGAGTTTAGATGGGGCAACAACTATTTACGCTAATGATTTTATAAAAGTCTATGAAACAGGAACATCAACCATTGAACAAGACTTCGCAACAAAAACAGAATTATCAAACATAAACACAGCAAACGCATCAAGCATTCAAGCAAACACAGATGCTATTGATATTTTGAATACCAAACAGCTTCAAAATTTTAATAATATTAATGCTATTAATACTGATTTAACTAATAATTACCAAACAAACACAGTTTTAAGGAGCAACTTTTACACTAAAACGGAGGTAGATACAACATTTACTAACTATTATACATCAACACAAATAGATACAAATTTATCAACTAATTACCAGACCAATGCCCAATTAGGGGTTAATTACTATAATAAAGGCGAGGTGGATACATTAATAGCAGGTGCGGGTGGTGGCGGTTATACGGATACAGAAATTGATAATTTATTAGCATTAAGAGTTCCATTGAGTGATTTTACTGATAGGTTTAAAACAAACCCAGTTATTGATTGTAGCGCTCCAACTATTATTCATACGGGCTTAACATTGAATAATGAAACAATAAATATATCACCGACTACTGGGTTATTATTTAGCAATCAAACGGGAGGAGGGGATAAAGTAGTAAGTGTGTTTAAAAATGCTACTAATTATATAACTTTACAAGGAAATAAAATTGTATCAAACGCTACATCTGATGATAGTGTTGTAGATTTAGACTTAAACCCGTCCGGAAATGTTACTATTACTAATGATTTATCAGTATCTAATTTAACAGCAGACGGCATTAATTTAACAAATAATGTTAATATCGGTGGAAATATTGAATTAACAGACGCTAATACAAGTATAGAAAGATATAATAACGCTACTAAATCAAATATATCACTGGATTTTAGAACAGACCAAGAGGCAATGAGATTAATGTTAGGAGCACCAACAGACGCAGACACTAATACATTTATTGAATGTAATAATACAACAGGAGGAACAACATTATTTAACCCAACTTATTTTAAGGACACTATAAATTATGAAAACGACACCTTAAATATTTCTAATAACTCAGGAATTACATTTTATAAAGATACCACGGATGCCTCTAATGTAATGTGCGTTAAGAATGCTCAAGGATACTTAAAATTTATTTCTTTTGGTATTAATGCCTATAACACAAGCAACGACAGTTCTTCATTACTTTTATTAAATACAGCAAACGGAAATGGTGTTTATTGCTTATCGTTAGGCATTGGAGTTATTCAAGGTTCAAATAAACTAAATGTATCGGGAGGCAATGCTAATTTTGGAAGCACAGCATCGTTTCAAAGCACATCAACATTCAACGGCGATATTTATGTAAATAATTCGGGTAGAATATTTCAAAGAGCCGACGCTAATAATTCATTAAATGTAATATCAACAGAAAAAATAAATTTTTCATTACAATCAAATAGAACAACCGACCCGACAACTGCTACTATTGCTTTACAATTAAATGACACTAACGGAATTACATTAAATAGAGCCGTTACAAATAACCTCACTTTTAATAGCATTGGTAATATCGTTGGTGCAGCTGATGTAATTAGTTGGGGGCGTTTTATGTTTCAAAATAGTAGCGAATTAAAAGAAGTATTGGATACTCAATATAAGTTATATATTAGAAATGGTGATACATTAGGAGAAATGAACTTAACAATAGGTTTAGAAAGTAGCACGCCAGAAATTCAATTAACGGATGGAAAAATAAATTTATTAGGCAATCTGGAAATAACTCACACTGATGTATCAGGGTCGCAACGAGTATTAATAAATAACCCAGATACTGATGGTTTCATTAGATTAAGTAATAATAATTTATCAAGATTAGACGCAACAAATACAGGCGTAGATGTTTATGGTTTCTTTACTACAACGAATAACGCAGATATTGGAGGAAATGTAACATGTGTTGCTTTAACTGAAACATCAGACGCTAAACTGAAAGAGAACGTTAAAGAGGTAAATACGAAAGAATGTTATAAAGCCGTTAAGTATATCAAACCTAAAACATATAATTTTATTAAAGACGAAGATAAAACGTCAAACTTGGGTTTTATAGCTGATGACATAAAAGACGCTAAGATGCCGAAAGAATGGGATAACATAATATATTATAATGATGAAGGTATAAAATTATTAGCGTACAATAAGATGACTGTTGTTCTTTGGGGTTGTGTTCAAGAGTTACAAAAAGAAATAACTTCTTTGAAAGGTGAAATAACAAAGTTGAAAAAGAAAATTAAAGATGATGATGATTAATAATTATGTATATTAATATATAATGCCATCGTTAGACGAGCAAATTAACCAAAAACTAGACGAGCAGTTACAAAGGGTAAAGAATGAATTAATCACCTTCAACTCCATTCAAAACATCATTGAAAAGACCGAAGCATTAGAAAAAGAAGTGGAGGAACTTAAGAACAAAAACAAATGTAGTAATAATGGTAAGTGTATGCCTTGTAACTTATGCTCATTTAGTTTATTTTAATGATAATTAATAATATTTTTGTTATATTATTAATCATCTAAAGAATTTACATAATCTATATGCTTCTTTGTTCTTTCGTGACGCGCTTTATGAGCATAAGTGTAAGTGTCACCACATATACACTTACATAGGCGGTTGCGAGTTTGTCTTCTTTCTTCAATATTGTCTTGATAATATTTTTTACACTTTGTTAAAATTTCCTCTCTGCGTTCCTGATACTTGTCTTTCTTGGTATTGTTTATTCTATCTTTATTTTCACTATGCCAGTTATGTTTGTATTCTCGTATGCTCTCCCAGTTGTTATTAGTCCATTGTTGTTTAATCTCTTTTTTCTCCTCTTTAGTTCTAAATGGAATTACTCTGTTTAGACTTGGTTTTAATTCTTCAATAAGTTCTCTTTCTCTTTTGGTTGCTTCTAGCCCATCGTTTAAACATTGCTTTTCAATTAATATCATATCAAAATTATCCCATCCTTTGTTGTCTCTTATAAACTGATATATTGGTAAATTGTGGTTTCTGTCATTAGAATTATTACAAACTCTTTTATGACAGTTCTTTCTTGTCTTGAAATCAGTAGTGTGACCTATGTAGAAATCTTTTTTTTCTAGGTCTTTGCTTACAATCTTATAAAAATGAGTATTTGAATAGTCTATTTTATTTCGTGGCATTAGGTGTTATAATATATTTAGTCATCATTTCTTTAAACCCTTTCATCACTATCAATTTCAAAGCGTTTTTCAAAGCGTATATAAAACATGTGATTAACATCTTTAGCATTTGTGTTAATATAGAAGAAAGAATAAGGAGCATCGTTGACCGCCTGCTGATACATATCATATAAAGCCTTTTTATCCACTAGGGCACTATTTTCATCCAAACAACTATTGACTTCATTCATATTCTTAAGCCGGAAGATGAATAAAGCGCTGCTATTTAAGCGAATTATCGGCGCCAATACATTGTATTTCTGTGTGGATAAGATGACGCTCACTGCGTTGTGTCTTCCGCGAGTAAATAAACCATGTAAAATATTTGAATATCTTACGAACCGCGGGTCGTCACTAAAGTCATCCACCACGATTAAAATACTAAATAAATCCTTTTGTTTGTTTTGCTTTTGAAAATCAATGACTTTATGCTGAGTGTCTATTATCTTCTTTAATGCTATTGGGTCATAGTCTTCATAATATACCTGTTCCTTTTCAGTATCCACCTTCATTACATCGCTTATATATTTCTTAACTGCCGTCCAAGTGTCATCAACATGAACACTAGGTGAGAATATGTATATCCTTTCAAATGAACCTCGGTAGATTTTCAATATCAGATTTTGAATGAGCACCGTCTTTCCTCCAGTAGAAGAGGCGACGCATAGCATCCTAGCGGGTAAGTTAGGCATCATTTCGTATTTGCTGTTTTTATATTTATACTCGGGTATGTCTATCGGTTCCACTTTTGGTATTGTTTCACTCATTATTAATAATTAGAAATTATATGATTTAAATATATAATGGATACAAAGTATGATACTTATATTGAAACCATAAATGGTTTAGAAGTAATAGAACAACAGGTAATAAGCGATAATAAACTAAAACGATGTTGCTATTTGTCATTAGAGTTTGTAAAGTCAGTTATTATTTGTTTGAAAAATAGTAAGAAATCTAAATAATATAAATGAGTGATAATGGTAGTGACAGTGAAAAAAATAAAGGTCTTTTCATCAATACTAAAGGTGTTTCTTGTATCCCTTGTAAGTTTAAGCGTCAGTCATATCATAAAGAAACCAAAACTGTGAAAGAAAACAACATAATAACAACTAACATAGTAGAAGATAGGCATAATTTAAAATTTGGTGGTCGCCATGTGTCGCCTGATGAAAACGGTATATTTAAAACCGAGAAGCAAATGGGAAGCGTTGAAATATGTGATACTGGATGGGGCACCGCAAACAAAATAACACCTGAAGAATGCGAACAAAGAGTAGAAGAGAACACTACAGACATTGAAACCATCAAAAAAGACATAGAACGAATAGAAATTGAAATTGAGGAGTTGAAACATCGCATTCTTAAAAAGTTGAATTAATATATATGTAATATTAATATGGATTGTTTGTGTTTTAAGAAAGAGAAGAAAGAAACCACGAGTGCTTGGTTAATTGAAAGAAGAAAGATAAGAATGTATAATGCTAGGTTAAGTGCTATAATAGATGAACTGGAGGATTATCAGCATTTAAGTCAGTGTAAGAAACGATTTAAATTGTTGTTTGAGTTTTATCAATTACATGAAATATTAAAATAATCACTTAAAGTATTATGGATATGTATATTTGACAGTGTAAAGTTTTGCGTTAAGTCCCAGACATCATTTCTTCACCCCGCGTGTTTCGCTATACCATAAGCGTATCATAAGAGTGCGGTAATGGTTAATTAGTTTTGAGTTTGCGCCCTATTGCCCATTGCTCGTTCAAATGTTCTAATATTAATTAAAATATTAGAACATTTTTTCAGTCTAACCATGTATAAAGACTAGACTTTTTCATATGTTAAGATGGAAAAGCGAGTGTGTAAATCGTGCTGTGCTACAAAGGATGATGAAGAGTTTGACGGCTTTAAGACTTGTAATAGGTGCCGTGAAGCGAAAAGAAAATGCTACGGTAAAAACAAAAACGATTATAACCAAGCGAGAAGAGAGGAGAGAGCAAAAGGGAGCCAATTATGCGAAGAATGCGGGCACAAAATAAAAAACGAAAACTGGGATGCCCATTTCCATTATGCGTTACATCCGAACTCGGAACTGAATGTATTGATGAAAGGTTATTTAACGAAGATAGGTAAATTAAGGAAAGAAGGCAAACTAAACGACGAATTACAAGCAGAGATTAAGGCAGAATACGAAAAGCAGAAAAGGCAAATACGCAAACGATTAAACGAACAATTTCCTAATAAATTTGTTGATGAAGAGGAAATACCAGAACCGCAACTTGAACCCGAGAAACCTAAGCCCGATATAGATAAAGTGTTTAATCACGTCCATCAGTTGTTATTTAATGACGAGTTTCTAGAAGACTATTTTATGCTATTCGGCAAGCATAAGGATAGGATAATTATTGAAATTCCTATAGATAGGTCTTAAGAAAAGAATTTCTAAAGAAAAAACATCTAAAGAAACAATGCCTATATATATTAACAGTGAAATGTTCAATCAGAAAGAACAGGATGAAATAAGAAATAACTTCTTGGATGCTGTCAAGGTTGGTGACTACCTCAGGGAACTCAAGGAAGAGCGACGGAATTGTAAGTGTAAGGATTGTAAGAAACACGAACGTTATTCCACTCTATACGAATTGTCGCTACCAGAAAATATTATTAATAATATTTATGGATTTGCTTATTTTTGCCGTAATTGTGAAAAACGCCAATTTGACGAAGAAAAGATAGAGGGAATTATCAGACGTAACATACTACACGTATATGATGTAGATAGGCTTATTTTCTCAATTAAACATGACTTTCCCACTTATGACAGGCTTAAAAATTGTTTGTTCAAGACTTTGTCAATAAAAAGATATAACCGTTTCAGATGGGTATATGCTGATTGGATGATTATCAAAAATATTAATATTCGTAGCAAGATAAACGATTTTGGTTTTGAACCAGATAGATTTATTAGGGACTTTAATAAAATTGTTGGAACTCTTATGAATAAACCTGAGTTTGTCTTAATGGATTAAGCAACTATAATATTATTTCATTATAATATTATGTTTGTTACTACCTTATTACCTAAACCTTATTCCTATTATAGATATTTTATTAGAGAATACCATTTCCATTTTCAAGGGTTGGGGATTTAGGGTTGGGGAATATGGGTTTTTCTATGGGGGTATTGGTGTGGGTCTTCTGGTGGTTTCATCTTGTGGGTTAATGGTTGAAACGAAGGAGTAGCAAAACTTACGGGGTTGAAATTGAAGTGTTTGAAAGTAAAAAGTTATGTTGTTATGCTTGTTGAAAAAGGTCTGTGTTGAAATGAGAAAATAATTTGTTTTTTGCGAAATATCATTAGAGAAGACCACTTCCATTTTCATTTTTAATATCTGAGTTTGGATTATTGGGCGAGATTTGGGTTGAAATGTTTAGGTGCTTTCAAAATAGTTCAAAAATAGTTGAAAATACTTTGACTGGTTTAATATATGAAACGAATGAGTAGCAAAAATGTAGGGGTAAAAATTGACATTTTTGAGGTGAAAATATGGTTTTGGTATGCTTGTAGAAAATGCGAAATTAACGTTTTTGGTGAAAGTGGTTAGTGCTTTCATTTTGGTCAAAAATGAGGCAAAATTTTGGAAAAAATGAAAATTTTACGATGGTATGCTGGTTGAATTTTTCTAGGAAGATTTCAATGATTTTTACTTGAAATGGTATGCGGATTGAAAAAATGATATGTAAAAATGATTGAAAAATTGGTGTTTGGCCGTGGGGGGGGGGGGCATCGGGTGGTGCCAAATGAAAATGGAAATGGTATCCACTAACTTATCTAAGGGTCCCCTTTTAAGGGGCCCAGACTAAGGAAAAACCCTGCGGCTACCCTAAGCTTAGGCTTAGGGTCACGACCGCGCAAGTAAGGCATCGGCTCGTACCTCAGTTCAGCATCCCTCGGTGCTCTCCAAGATGAAGGTCACATCTTTGGGTCCCTGTTCGAATCATGCGGCCTCTATTCCACAAGGTATCCCCCCTGTAAACCTAAACCTAGAGGGTCTCGGGTTTGCGCTTTCGGTGGGTTTTTGCGGGTTTGAGGGTTTGCCTTTGGCCAGAGTCTACTGTTCAAGAAATCCTTTCCTCCGACTCCTCCGTTCGAGGGCCTAAGCCCTTTGAACCTTGTATCCTCCGCCCTGAACCCCTTAAAACCCTTAGGGTTTCGGGTTCAGGGTTTCGGGTTTCGGGTTTTAGGCATAGGGTTCACTTAAACCCAAACTCCAAAACCCATGAGTCACAAACACAAAACAATGAACCCTTGGCCAGGAGGAATTCGAGCGGAAGCGTCTCGCCAGGCCGAAGCCAAAACCCCTTGCCCTCAAACCCTAAACCCTAAAACCCTAAAACCCTAAAACCCTAAAACCCTAAAACCCTAAAACCCGAGAACCCTAAAACCCTAAAGACCCAAACTCGAAATCCGAACCTGCCTAAACCCTACATGCACGAGGCTGGAGGAGCGAAGGAGGAAGGCATACCTTCAGCCTCGTAAGGCCGAAGGGGAGGGATTTTTTCTTTCTTTTTTTAGATATTTTTTTGATTTCTAAATTTTCTGTTATTTTTAAACATATTTTTTGATTTCTAAATGGTTTCATTATTCATTTGGATGAGGCGGGTTTAGGGTCAAGGGCTGCGGGTCCGAGGCTTTCGGGTTTTGGTTGGAAACAATGTTTACACACGGCCTCAGGGGCAAGAGTGGCACGCGAAGAAGGAATGCGATCGCTTGAGATGCGCTTGGCCTCTGAGCGAGGGCTTTTTTTTACGAAAATCAGGGGCCCCTAGTAGAGTCCCCCCAAAAGTAGGATTCCCTGACAGTAAGGACCCCAAAAAAGCACCCCTAGTTCTGGAAACCCCCATGTCGGTCGCAATGCATCGGCTCTTGCAACTGCCCCATTGCATGCTCATTGGACTTGGGGGAAGTCAGGAATCCAAGGGGTCTGGGGCCCTAAACCCTAAACCCTAAACCCTAAACCCTAAACCCTAAACCCTAAACCCTAAACCCTGAACCCTGAACCCTGAACCCTAAACCCTAAACCCTAAACCCTGAACCCTGAACCCTAAACCCTAAAACCTAGCCCTAAACCCTAAACCCTAAACCCTAAACCCTAAACCCTAAACCCTAAACCCTAAACCCTAAACCCTAAACCCTAAACCCTAAACCCTAAACCTTAAACCCTAAACCCTAAACCGATGTACGGCTCAGGACACAGGGGATTCCTTGAAGTCTCTCCGAGAGCCCTCCTAGATGGGGTCAACGTCACGGGCGGCTCTTTTGAGCGGGTTTCTGCTTTGTTCCCCACCCTCGGTGTGGGGTTAGATTTTACACTCTTCTCCTCGCCCGGTCTACTCCTCGCTCACAACTTCAGAGCTTCCCTGAAGTGTCCAACCTGGAGTGTCCCCAGAGTGCCCAGCCCCAGAGTCTGCCAGTGCCCAACCCCAGAGTGGCTCCAGCCCAGATTCTCCCTGCAGTGCCCAACCCCAGAGTGTCCCCGAATTGCCCAGCCCCAGAATGTCCCTGGAGTGCCCAACCCCCAACGAATCTCTACCAAGAGAGGGTGGGGATGTAAAATAAATTTTTGAGAAGCTCGGCCTAACCCCCCCCCCCCACAGGTTTTTTGTGTATCCCCGGAGCTCAAGTGCGTCCATTTCCACGCTCAGGTCCCGTTTCAGTCGATGGCCTTTGCCAGGATCACGGCTCTAAAACTGGGCCACACGTAGGTCTGTAAAAAACCCCACGAAGCCCCAAGCCCTAAACTCTAAACCCCACACGCTAAACGCTAAACCCTAAACCCTAAGGACTCCCCAAGCCCGAAGCCCTAAACCCTAAACCCTAAACCCTAAACCCTAAACCCTAAACCCTAAACCCTAAACCCTAAACCCTAAAGCCCGAAACCTTAAAATAAATCCTGCTCTGATCCCCAAAGCCCGAAGCCCAGCAACTTTTCAGTGCGGCAACTCCAGGCGCCATGGACGGCTGAGGAGCTTCGAAGCTACGACGGCTCAGAGGATGAGGTTCTTGAGGGGTTTAGGGTTTAGGGTTTAGGGTTTAGGGTTTAGGGTTTAGGGTTTCGGGTTTAGGGTTTAGGGCTTCTTCGAAATTGTTGGGGATGAAATTTATTTCAAGTATTTGCAGCTGTGCTAGCGAAGTGTAATTACAACTGCTTGCTCTTAGCGTTGCTGGTAATTCTCTCTGCTTATTCTCAAAAAATGGAAGGGATGGATCATGATCCTTCCTGCACGTCTGCTGCTCCCATGGCACATGCCTGTGCAGTAGAGTTTTGCGGCTGAAGGTCCTTTGGGTATTTCAAGGTTTTAGGGTTTTGGGGCTTCGGTTGTTTTGGGGTCATTTAGGGCTTGGGATTCTAGGGCTTTGGAGCTGAAGCCAGGATGGGCCCATTCTCCTGGCCTGCTCCGGGCTAGTCTTCAACGTTTGGAAGGCCTGGGAACCCTGAACCCTGAACCCTAAACCCTAAATCCCAAAGCGCTCCAACAGCTAGTGGGGGGGGGTCAGCACTGCACATACCCTAAGCCCAACCACGAGTCTGCCATAGTAATTCCGAAGAATTAAAACATGACGAACCGAATGCGCCACCTCTGCGCGTCGGCGGTCCAAGCGGGGCACGCCGGTCCAGGTGGGATTGCGCGGGCCGACCCGTAACCCGACACCTTGAACTGCAGCGTAAACAGCTTGGGGCTTTTGGGACAGGCTGGAGGGCCTAGAGAAAACTTTAGGGTTTGATAGGGCTCAGGGATGGGGGAACGGGTGGAATGGGGGAAGGAGACCAGATCTTGGAACGCATGGCCTTTCCAAGCTTGCGCGGCCCTCCCTAAAAGCCAGTTTGATCATGACAGGGACCTGAGTGCTGTGCTGCCACAGCCCGAATCCCCAGACCCCAAAGCCCAAGGCCAAGCCTGGAAGACCGCAAAACCAACTTTGGGGCGCACGACAGCCCGCCCCACCCAATCTAGGACCAAATGGCCCTTCTTGATCTTACCTAGCTTGGGCCGCGTGCCGAGTACGGGGTAGGGGGGTAGTCCAGTCCTCAGCTACCCCCTGCCCCCAAGCTAGCCTAAGCCTAAACCCGAGCTGGTTGGGTCCCACAACCCAGCGTGCCTGCGCGCAGGGGGCTCATTTCTACGCGCCGGGCCTGGGTCTCGGCCTACGCAAGGAAGCGATGAGCCATGGGGGGTTCGAGGGTCCGACCGGTTGGTGCATCCTGGGGTGGTTCCCTCGCCTCGGCCAAGCCCAAAATTTTTGAGTCCCCCAGCCCGAAGCACGGAAATTGCTAGATTTCAGCAGCTAAAAACTTCCCCACCGGCCTTTCCCACAGGTATTCGTTTTCAGCCATCTAAGATGCATGGGATGCAGAGGATGCAGGGGTGCTAGGGTTTTAGGGGTGTTTGGGGGTGTTTGCGTGTTCCCTTTCCTGCCTTTTGGGGTCTTGAGCCTTTCCAGCCCTCACAGATCCGACGCTCCCTCAGTTTCCCGAGCTTACCTATAACCCTAAACCCTAAACCCTAAACCCTAAACCCTAAACCCTCAAGCCCTGAAACCCTAAAAGGCCTTGTGCCGCTCCAGGCTGTGCCTACCACACACTGGCCGGGCGCGATGCGACGCGCTTGCTGGCAAAGAACAGCTTGGAGGCGGCTCGCTGGGCCCGGGCTTGCTTGGGGTCCGAGGCCTTCAGTGCGTCTATGATAGGCTTGGGAATGTTTAGGGTTCAGAGGGTTGTTTAGAGAGATGCTTTGGGTTTAAGGATGCTCAGGGGAATTCTGAAGCAACAAACGCACGAGGTGCCAGCGAGCCCCGAAAGCGTTTGGGTTCCCGGGTTTTCCTTGAAGCCCACGAGCCCTGTAATCCTTGCACTCCTTCGGCACGCTTTGACTCTCTGCACCCGCATAAGAACCCCACAAGGGCCTTCTTGTGGTACCCCCTTTTTGAGGGCCAGGTGAAGCAAACCCTAAACCCTAAACCCTAAACGCTAAACCCCAAACCCTAAACCCCAAACCCCAAACCCTAAACCCTAAACCCTAAACCTTAAACCCTCAACCCTCAACCCTCAACGCTCAACTCTCAACCCTAAACCCTAGCCCTAAACCCTAAGCCCTAAATCCTGATCCTTAAAGGGCCCTTTCTGGGGGAGCCTAGCCAACCCGGAAGCACTTAAGCTCCCAGACGCCCTGAGCCGCTCAGCCATCAACAGGGTTCAGGGTTTAGGGTAGTTTAGGGTTTAGGGTTGAATCCCTAGCCCCGTAGACCTGAGACCTGGATGAATGGCACGCTCTCGGAGCCCATGCGCGTAGGGAGAGGCTTTAGGCTGCTAGGGCTCATTAGGATGGTTCAGGTTTGTATTTTGAATTGGAGGTTCAGGGGTGCGGAAGCCTTTCACGGTTCGGGGCGACCATGGGGGCCGTCTTCTCATCGGAGGCGCTCGCAGCAGAAGAGCCCCAACCTGTTTGCTACGACGGTGGGGGCGTGGTCGAACCCTGCTGGGCAGACATTCGGGGGATGGGGCGCCAGGCGCTCGAAGCATACTTGAGGCCAACGGTGGAGATCCTACGCGACGAAACAGATCTCGCAAAGTGGGCGAACAACGACACTTGCGGAGCCCAGGGTCGCTGCGGTCGCCTGCCCGTCTATGTCGGGAGCCGTGGCGATTTTCAGGTCCATCTGCCGCTGGTAGGCAAGGAGTTCCGGAACATCTTGCAGTCCCAGAATTGGGGGGCACTCGGGGCAAACCCGTCGATGGTTGACATCGCGGTCCTTGCAGAGGTCCGAAAGCTGAGGGGAAAGCGCCTGGGGTACCTGGCCTCCGAGGCAGATTCAGCCGTCGAATCGCGTGCTGCCGCGCTCATCGAGGTGTTCAACAAGCGGATTCTTTCACCTTCCCTGCTGGTGGATGGAGACACCTTCGACGCGAAGCTTAGGCGAATGCTGATGTTGGTTGCAATGGAGCGTTGTCATCATCCCTCTTTCCATTCCCCGCAGCTCATGCCCTTGACGTCGAGGTCCGACCTTGAGGCGCTCAGCCGTGACGAGCTGACTGAGCACTTGCTGCCACAAGTTGCTAACATCCTGGGTACTGAGCCAGCGCACCTGAAGGTGGTCCCAGAGGAGTTGAAGAAGAAGTGTTCAAACCTGGGAGGCCAGTATGCAAGCAAGGCGGCATGGATCGCCAATGTCACCGACCCCCCTTCAGAGCATGACAACGGGGATGCAGAGAATCGTCTCCATGTTTATGTCGGCCGACATGCTGGGCCGAAGGTGCCGGACAACGGGTATGGCAACCCCTTCGTCATTGGGCAGGACCCTGACAAGTACCAGGCCTTTTACACTGACACCAGCACCAAGGGAGGTGGAAGTTGGCCTCGAGCTTCTGATTGCCTTTCGCTCTACCAAAAGCACAGGCCTCTGATTCAAGGCATGCATGACGTCTTCAAAGCTTCTTGTGAGCTGGATGACAAAGGCACCTGGACGCGAGACAATGTTGTCGAGCTCTTCTGGGAGGTCATGGAGGTCGAACAAGCAGAGAGCATGGCCCACTATGTCGACCGTCTCATCGGGAAGCGCATCGCATGTTACTGTCAACCAGAGGCTTGTCATGGGCACGTGCTGCGCAATGTTTTCTGCAAGAGCGTCTTGCAGGACATGGGTGAGGCTGCACTGAAGGAGAGGCTGCAGCGTGTGCTGCACGAACGCAGAGCTCACAAGCTTCAACAGCAGGAGGCTTCGCAGTCGTTGGCCGAAAGCCCCGCCAGAAGAGGCAGCAGAAAACTCGCAAACCATGTCGCAGTGCGCTAGGATGATTTGGTGTTCTTGCCGCCACGGTTCGCGTCCCTGAAGCGAACTTCCCCACAAGTTCACCCTACATTTTTGGGGTTGAGGGTGGAGGGTCTGGGGCAGGAAACCCCTAAACCCCTAAACCCCTAAACCCCTAAACCCCTAAACCCCTAAACCCCTAAACCCCTATACCCCTAAACCCCTAAACCCCCAAACCCCCAAACCCTAAACCCCTAAACCCCTAAACCCCTAAACCCCTAAACCCCTAAACCCCTAAACCCCTAAACCCCTAAACCCCTAAACCCCTAAACACCTAAACCCCTAAACCCCTAAACCCCTAAACCCCTAAACCCCTAAACCCCTAAACCCCTAAACCCCTAAACCCCTAAACCCCTAAACCCCTAAACCCCTAAACCCCTAAACCCCTAACCCCTACACCCTACTCAGCCCTCAACCCCAAAAGCCTTGTGGGCCAGGAGGAGACAGAAGAGGAGGCAAAAGAGCCCCTGTCCCTGGCGCAGGAGGGGTGGGCGCTTTGGGGTTTAGGGTGTAGGGTTAAGGGTTCGGGATCAGTAATTAGGTGGAACTCAAAACCCAACCCTGCACATAAACTAACTACTGGGAATGTATTGAGTGAACTTTGTGTTTTTCTCAATGTTATGGGTTTCTTGGGTGGGTGGGCAACGCTTGACAAGCTGCTTGACTAGTGAATGCTTGGACCAGAGATGCTGAACCCTAAGCCCTAAACCCTAAACCCTAAACCCTAAACCCTAAACCCTAAACCCTAAACCCTAAACCCTAAACCCTAAACCCTAAACCCTAAACCCTAAACCCTAAACCCTAAACCCTAAACCCTAAACCCTAAACCCTAAACCCACCAAACGCCACCTACAAGAACAGCCCCTCAGTGCTCAGCCCGCGGCCTGGAGGAGGCGGCCCTCCAGGGTTGGCTCCTGACCTTGAAGTCGAAGTACGCCTCTTGAGAAGCAGAGATTTGGGGTTTAGGGTTTAGGGTTTAGGGTTTAGGGTTTAGGGTTTCATGTTGACTTCGCATTAATACATCCCCCCCCCCCCCCCCCCCGGTTGATCAATCTTTTCGGCCAGGGGCCTCCTCGATTGCATTCGCCTAAATCCTGGTAGGATTTTCTATTAGTTTCAGGGTTCTATAAGTTTAAGCAACCTGGAGCATCTCCCTGCAGCCAGCAAGCTCTAAACTCCCCCCCTTAAGCTTATAAGTTTAAGCAACCTGGAACATCTCCCTTAAAAAAAGGGGGTGATTTTATAATTGTGGGGGGCGAGATCATTGTGTTCCGGCCCCGGGATTTGATAATTGTAGCGGGAACCGGTAACGTGAAGTCAACATTCGGCTTGAGGGTTGAGGGTTGAGGGCTTATTTTGGGATTTTATACGAAAATGAGGGACCCCCAAGAATAGATCCAAGTAGTAGGATTCCTGTGTAGGAAGAGCCCCCCTAAGTTCGGAACCCCCCCCCCCCCCCTTCCCATATTTGGGGTTCAGAAGGACGGCGAGTTTGATGGTTGCTCTGCAAGGGATGGATCGTGCTTGCTCCATGCCGTCAGACGTTTCGTGTTCGATCCTGACGGTCAGCTGGGTTGCCTTTGGCAGCGCGCACCATGGTGCGCTTCGGCGCTCGCGTTGCGTTATCTGCGAGCTTCCTCGTCGCGGCGGGATTTGTGGGCTTCGTGCCTGTGTCCCCTCCGCGCTGCCACAAGTCCTTGATGCCAGCATCCGTGGCTGAGGCGACTGCGCCTGAGGCGCGACGTGATGTCCCCACAGGCGTCCCGGTCGTGATGGCCGTGTTGGCCGGACTCGTCGTGGCTTTCGCAATGCCCCCGAAGGCGCTGGCTCAGCCGGGTGGGCTTCCGGACTTCTCCGTTGTGAGGCCGGGGTACATGCAGGGGATTGACGCTGCAAATGCCGCAACGAAGCCGGGAGAGATAGATTCTGGGCTGATCCGTGAGTCTTTTTGTCTCGTCTTGTATAGTCTTGTATTTGACAAATGCGCCGTCCTGTTCTTTCAAGGTTTAGGGTTTAGGGCCCAAGCGCAGCCCAGGACTTCGTCACCCGTTCACGCATTGAGGCCGCCCAGTTCCCACAGGCAGTCAAAGAGCTTCAGAAGGAGAAAGCTACCATCGAGAAGAATGCCCCCACCAAGGAGGAGCGTCTGCAAAGGTACCGGCAGCAGGCGCAAGCTTACAGTCAGAGTGCGTCAATTGAGTAGTCTCGGGGCCTGCCCGTAGGTGTAACTCTTGTTTCGTGCCGGCCGAAGATGACGACCGGTCCAGTTCCCGACAGTTTCAATAAATTTCACTTGAGCAGAAAAGAGTTGCCGACCCTATACCCTAAACCCTAAACCCTAACCCTAAACCCTAAACCCTAAACCCTAAACCCTAAACCCTAAACCCTAAACCCTAAACCCTAAACCCTAAACCCCAAACCCTAAACCCTACACCCTAAACCCTGAAATGTCGGTTGCTCTTTCTTAGCCATGGCGGGAGTGCGTGTCCCAAGAAGGATTCTAACGTCATCTCCCGTAGGTTCAGGGCTAGCTGCCTTCCCAATGTGGGATCGGGGGTCATATAGGGGTCGGAATAGTTGCTATAGCAGTCTTCTCTTATGGTCCCTTTGTAGTGATTCTATAAGAACCCCCCAAAACCCTATTCTAATTATTCAGGCCCCTATATTAGGTTGAACCAGTCAGCCCCAAACCCAGTCCTCAATCCCCGCAAACTGCAACTATGTCGGACGAGGATCCCAACCCCAGTATTGGAGGCCAAACCCTGATCCCTCGACTCCCCGGATTCCGCAGCCCCAATCCGTCACCTCGTTTTGGCCATGCTGAAAAGGAATCATCGACTTTCATGAACTCTTCATGCCAAGCTGCTGATGCTGACGCAGCGAGCCAAGGAAATCGTGGGCACCTACAAGCAGAGCTGATCGCGACCGTGGTGAAGAGGGTTCGCTAAAGTTCAGGCTTTCGGTTGGCGTATGCAGGATTTACACTCAGGGTTTAGGGTTTAGGGCTATCCGACAAAAAAGCAAGCGTTCTCTCATCCTGTATATTCGCTTGGGTTATTGCATGAATCCTGTGGGCCTATCGCAGACGGGTTTGGTCTTTGTTGCGGTTTGGGGCCTCCGGCGTCCTTTGGAACACGCTGATCGTGCAACCCCGCATCGCCAAAGAAGCCGCAGCATGGACTCTGAGAGTTTGAAGAGCTGAGCCAGCCAGGCTTATTCAGAGCGTGCTTGCTGTAGTTGGCATTGCAGTGTTTTTGTTACCGCAAGTGCTCAGAGGTTGCTACTGTAGGCTGGGACCACCGAAAACAGCAGTTGGAGTATGAGAGCTTCTGCTCTTGCTTTGGGTGTGGAAACATGCGCATGTGTGCCTGTCAGCATTTGGAAAGTCGGTTGCTCATCTTTCCCTTGTCCAACTTGCGCACGCTCTCCTGAGAAGAGCATGATTACCAGCAGACTGTCTCCACCCTTCGCGGCTCCACGGCGGTGAAGTCCGAGTCTGGCTTCGGCACGTGCTCTGCGCTTGCCGTGTATAGCGTTGTTGATGCTGAGGGTCCACTACAATCGCAGTGAGTGCAGGGTGGGATGCGCAGTTGCTACACTTGCCGGCCAGCAGGATTTTGTCACTTCCGGATTTCGGGTGTTCCGGGATGCCGGGTTCCAAGAGTGAGCCCTTGATTTCAGCTGGGCAATTCACGGCTCGCAGCTCAGGGGTTTGAAGAGCGGGTGTGGGTCATCTACAAGAGCCAGTTTTATAGTCGCTACAGTAACATGGTTGCAAAATAAGCCACGCAAATACCCATACTGCACGGGCTGCTCTGTGGCCAGGCTCCATGCATGATCAGCCCTAAAGGGTTTGTAGCCCTCACCCCCTCACCCTTGAACCCCCAAACTCCCCAAACCCAAGTCCCTGAACACAAGTCGGGAAAGTCAGGGGTGCGGGGGTGATGGTGCAGACCTTTAGACGTCCCTTTTTTCTAGGGCAGCTGCCTCAACACACCCCAAAGCCTGACAGCCCAGGCGTGAAGCAAGAGCCGTCAAAGCCCTGAGCTATGTATAGATTTAGGGTTCAGGGGTTTGCCTTAGGGTTCAGGGGTCTGCCGTAGCTCCATGGGAGCGCTGGCGCTGGCCGTGCCTCGCGTGGCAAGCAGATGAGCGGAGCTGCTGGCGGCTTGGCAAAACCATCAGGAGCTTGGGGACTTTTTGGGGGTTTAGGGTTTAGGGTCTTAGGGTTTTGGGAGCATGTCGGATTTGTTTCAGAAGTGCGTCTCAAACGGTTTAAGCTAATCTTCTTCAACGCTGAACACCCCATACCCCCTAAACCCGAATCCTGAACCCTAAGCCCTAAAGGCATCGGGCTCTCTGGTTCCCGGTGGAGAGTAGATTCTGTGATGGTTAGGGGATTTAGTCGCTTCGTGGAGTTGGGTTGAGGTTTAGGGTTAGGTACGCCCAGGGATTTCGATTCTTCGCTTCTTTCAGGGGTGTTCTGAACTGGGTAGGACTTTGGGGTAGCACATGTATACATATACAAACAAATAAATTCATAAATAAATCATAGATAAATACATAAATAGAAATAGATATATATATATATATATATGTACTTCCATATTCAGTCCCTTCTGTCTTGGGTTCAAGCGGATCTCACTCAGGGTTGTTTAGGGCTTAGGACTCGATTTTCCGAGCTCGGGGCCCTGAGCCCCTCTTCGTTCCCCAAAGGCACCGGCAGCAGCGCCGCGGCCCCCCGACAGGCGAGGGGGTGTAGGGCTTAGGGTTTAGGGTTTGGGGCTTGCTGTGTGGACATTCTAGCTGAGCTAGCCGACGTTCTCGGCATTTTTTCTTGGCACTTTTTCCGATTGTTCAAAGTGGGAAGGCTGGGCACGGCTGGTTCAAGCGGTTCTAAGGGCAGCTGAGCTGGGGCGCGCGAAACTTGAATTTCCTGCCTCCGTTGGGGTCTTGGGCTTCTGTCCCTCAGTTTTGGATTCGGGACTTTTAGGGTTTTGCTGGACTCTCCTTCTTTTTGATTCTTCCGGTGTTGGAGGGTCCCCAGGGTTCACGGGGCTCCCTTTTGCGCGGGGGGGTTAGGACTCGGGGTGAGGCCCCTGTGGATCTTCAGTTGCGGCCCCTTTGATTCCCTTTGTGGGGTTCCTTCTGGCAGTGTGGCCCCTCGACAGATACTAGGATATGGCACCAAGGAAGGGACGGCGAGAGTGAGTGAACTGGCCGTGCAGGTTGCGGCAAATCTTAGGCTGGCGCAGATCAGAAGCAGTTCCTGCGCGCCTCAAAGTCCTGTGAAGCTTCTTCAAGCCCTAAGCCCTAAGCCCTAAGCCCTAAGCCCTAAGCCCTGAGCCCTGAGCCCTAAGCCCTAAACCCTAAACCCTGAGCCCTAAACCCTGAAAGCCCCAAACGCGGCAAGGCCCTGGAAGATGCCGAGGCACCGGATTGTTTGGCGTGGGAGCTTCGGGGCTTTCGGGGTTCAGCGTCGAAGGGGGATGTCTTCTACTTTTCCCTGGGCTTAGGGCTTAAGAGGAGCGCTGATTTAGCAAGATGATAAACCCTAAGCCCTAAACCCCAGGCCCTAAACCCTAAACCCTGAACCCTAAACCCTAAACCCTAAACCCTAAACCCTAAACCCTAAACCCCAAAGGGGGGGGGGGAACCCTAAACCCTAAACTCTAAGCCCTGCAAGGATGGAAGCTCCTACGAGACGACCTCTGAGGAGGGAGAGCCGCCTCTGCCCGCACCGGCATCGGGCGCCTTCGAACGCCTCCAGAGTTTTAGTTAGGCTTTAGGGTCTAGGGTTTAGGGTTTAGGGTTTAGGGTTAGGGTTTAAGGCTTAGGGTTTCGGGTCTAGGTTTAGGGTTTAGGGTTTAGGGTTTAGGGTTTAGGGTTTAGGGTTTAGGGTTTAGGGTTTAGGGCTTGGATGTGGCGTTCTGGGGTGTCCGGCCTTAGGGCTTTTGTCTTGGTTGCGGAGAACGCAGGCACCCCGAAGCCTCAAGGCAGGGAGCTCCACATCTTGGGCTTTGAAGTTCACCCTAGACCCTAAACCCTAAACCCTAAACCCTAAGCCCTAAGCCCTAAGCCCTAAGCCCTAAGCCCTAAGCCCTAAGCCCTAAACCCTAAACCCTTCAGAGGGAACCGCGCAAACCCCCAGAACCTCCCAGAATGTCAGGATCCTTCATCACCAGGTTATTCAAATGCGATGCCCCCAAAGGGATAGCTACCATGTCTCCTTAGCCCTGGTCACACGCATATGGGGGTTTACGAAATAGGGGACCCAAAAAGGACCCCAAGAAGGTACCCCCTCATTTCGGAAAACCCCCAGATCTTGGACAGTTCCAGGCGCTGGCACCGAACCGCGCTACCGCGATGCGAAGGTTGGCTCAGACGAGCCCTTCCGGGAACCGAGGTGCTCGGGCTGAGATAGAGAGCCCAGTACTAGGGAGCCCTTAAGTAAGGAATGTGGAGTATGCCTTGGCAAGTTCTCTGTGCGATTGTCCTCGTAGGACCCCTGTGTGGAATACGGCCCTTAAGTGTACCCACATTCAGACACAGGGCTTCTCGCCATGACGTATGGTGTATTTGGACATGAAGGGTCGTGGGCCGTGTCAGAAGAATGCAGTTGGAGGCTGAGCCAGATTGTGGGGGGTCTTTGTGGGTCGCAAGTTTGGAAATGTTGGGCCCTTCTGATTCTAAGCCCTGAACATTAGAGCAACCCCTAACATGCCCCCTTGTGGCTGCGTTGAGGGGGGAGGGGTCAAGGCCAGGGCCTAGGAGCCGTCCACCGACCAGAGGCCCGAAACCTTAAACACAACCTAAGCTTGGGATGCTCCCCCTTAAGCAGTCCTTAAGAGGGATTTTAGAGTACCCCCCTAAGCTTGGGATGTTCCCCCTTATACTAGCAGTCCTTAATAGGGATTGGGATTTAGAGTACCCCTAATTTTAACGCTACGCGACCCGCCTCGGCCCGGCCCAGCGCATCCGCGTGAGCATGGTGATTCCGCAGCGCCCAAGTCGCTGGACCCCAAGCAATAAGGGTTGGGTTGAGGGTTGAGGGTTGAGGGTTGAGGGTTCCGGGTTTATGGTTTATGGTTTGGGGTTTGGGGTTGAGGGTTAGTTTAGGGCTCAAGGTTCACGCTTTGGGGTCTGCTGCCTTTGGTCCTGGCGAACCGTCTGCTTGCGGACCCAGCACAACAAAAAAAGGGGGGGGGGGGGTAGGGGGGGGTGGGGGGGCAGGGCGGGGGGGGGGGTGGGGGGGTAGCAGGCGGGGGGGGGGGGGGGGGTAGGGGGGGGGCAGGCAGGGGGGGGGTAGGGGGTAGGGCGGGTAGGGGGGGTAGGGGGGAGTTTGGGAAAAACGGGGGGCGCCCTGCTGGGATGGGCTGCAACTGCCTCTGGTCCTGGCGAGACATCCGCTTGCGGACCCTCCTCTCCTAGGGGGGGTACCCATTTGAAGCAAAAAAAGGGGTCGAAAAGTGGCTGGGCTTGGTCCGAGGCCTCGGCGGATATTAGAATCCCTATAAAGGACTGTTAGTATTAAGGGGGAACATCCCAAAAGCCGAGACCTTGTTGAGGGGACATCCGCCGGCCATGCTTGACGTGGCCTGCCAGACGGTGATGTCTTTCTTCGAGACCCGTGCCCTGAAGAGCATCTGGGGGCTCCGGGTTCAGGGTTTAGGGTTCAGGGTTTAGGATTCAGGGTTTAGGGTTCAGGGTTTAGGGGCTTTTTGTGCTGAGGGCTTAGCAGTGGGCTGTTGGGCAGACGTGCGGCTTGAACAGGCCACTTCGAGTCCATCATGTCTTGAGCTGATGTGGGATCCAGTCCTCGTACCCAACCGTCTCGGCACCGAGGCACGGCTGCTGTCGGAGACGACGTGCCTCTACCTCCGGAGGTTCTAGGCCATGGATGGTGACGGGTATCGGAGGGTATCGGTACCCGGAGCGCGATGTACCTCTGCACGCGAGCAGCAGCTTCCCTTCTCGAGCCCAACGCAGCTCAGCTCCCCTGCTCCTGAGCTTTCCCGCCCACACCTTCCCCAACCGGCAGAATGCGCCTCCTCTGTTGCGGAATTATCGGCGGACTGCGCAGCCCGAGCGCGCTAAGCCGCTAAGCGCTTCAACGCAAAAGTGCTGCGCGGTCGTAGCCTGTGGCTTTGATAGTAGCGGCGCTTGTCTAAAAATGAACTTGGAGCCGAGAAAGCACAGCAGCTCGACAAACTACACCCCTAAGCCCCGCAATGCCCCGAAACCCCAAAAAGCCCTAAACTCTAACCCCTCGAACCCCGCACCCTGCAAAAGGCTTCCAAAGAAACCACACACCTCCCTCCTCTCACAGCACTGATGAAAACCCTCGACCGGAGCACCCCGGACAGGCTCCATTCGCCAGGCTGCCGTTGCCAGGGAAGGCCTGGTTTGGAGTTTAGGCTTCGGGGTCTAGGTCCTGGGGCTCAGGTTTAGCGGGGTTTGGGGCTTTGGGTTTTGGGCCGAGAGGCCGAGAGGGGTCGTTTGGTTTTGGGTTTGGCTTGCAATCCTTCCTCGAAGTTTTGGGTTTGGTTGCTTTGCGGGTTTCGGGTCTTGGGTTAGGGGGCTTTGTAGGGGACACCCAAAATTCAAAATCCAAACCGAAAACCCAACACCCAAAACTCTAAGGTTTAGGGTTTAGGGTTTAGGGTTCAGGGTTTGCCAGGAGCTGCACCTCCGGAAGCAGCTCGTCTCGCGGCGCGGCCTGCGCCGACTGCGGGTGACATGGATGGAGTAGCAGCTGCAGTTTAGGGTTTAGGGCTTGAGGGTTTAGGGTTCAGGGTTCAGGGCTTTTAGGGTTTTAGGGTTCAGGGTTCAGGGTTTAGGGCTAGACGTGCTGTTTTCTACACATGCCTGACTGCAGCAATGGCCTGGGTTGGCTTGTTACCGTCAGCTCGCCTCCTTGCCTCCTTGCCCTACGCTCGATGCGAGCTCCCTGCAAACTCGAAGGGCCCCGTCTGAACGCCTGGGCTCCCTAGCCGTGTATCTGTCGATCTCAACCCCTTAAGCTGTGCTTTGACATGTTGGGAGGACACCACCCCCTGGTTTTGGCTACAGAGACATGGGAGCTTTTTGTTTCTGCATAGCTTGCGGCTGCAGCTGATTTGGTGGGAATAGGCCACATGCATCGGCTGTGGGCCAACGATTCACCGGCCTGCCCATGTCCTCTGCTCGCGTAAGACGAGGCGCCGCCCATGGTGCAGACGTGCCAGGCATTGACCGACGACGTCCCGTATTGCTTTACAGCTGCAGCGTTTAGTGACGCTGCATAGGGGCCTCGAAGTTTAGGTACTCTGTAAGGGTTTCGGGATTTGTGCGGGCTTAGGGCCTTCTCCTAAGTTGTTTATGAATCTGTCAGTGTGCATACATTTGAGTACTCATAAGATTCAGCATGGGATGGACGTGTTTGGGTTTTTTGCCGGGTCTTGAACAGGGTAAGGGCAGTAGTGCACTTACTTGAGGCAGAACCCCTCCCGAACCCTGCGCTCTACGCTCTGGGCCTTCAAGAAGTAGGCCTTAAAAATGCCTTCGAACTGTCAACCAAGAAGCGGAAGCAGCACCCCAAGCCTTGAAACCACATGATGATGCTTTACAGGGGGCCCTGCACCGAAAGAAGCCCCAGGAAGAGGGAGGGGGTGAATGTAGGGGTCGGAATCATTACTAACGGTATTCCCATAGGGTCCCCTTATACTTCTACTACAAGAGCCCTCCGAAACCCTATTCTAGCTATTAAGGCCTAACCCTAAACCCTAAACCCTAAACCCTAAACCCTAAACCCCAAACCCTAAACCCTAAACCCTAAACCCTAAACCCTAAACCCTAAACCCTAAACCCTAAACCCTAGTACCCAATGCCAGCCTGGCCTCTCGATGCTTTTCGGAGGGGCGGCCTGCGGCCTGCCCAACGGGGCTGCAGAGTCCCCGAGGCGCCGATGGATCCACGTTGGGACCATGACCAACGTTGATTTCACAGGGTTTTTTTGGGGTTTAGGGTTTAGGGTTTAGGGTTTAGGGTTTAGGGTTTAGGGTTTAGGGTTGGTTTAGGGTTTAGGGTTTAGGGTTTAGGGTTTAGCGTTTACGGTTTTGTGGTTAGATTCTAAGATGTGCCAGATTGGGGGAGGGTGGTGCGCGCCACCCTGTTGGGGGTGTGTGTGTTGAGCATTTAACGCTTCACGGACAAACCTCACAGCCGCAAGCAGAAGGGTAAGGCACCGCCAGAGACCATGCCACAAGGTAGCGCAGATACCCAGTTGCCGTGTTGGACCTTTGGTTGGGGGCAAGCATGCCACGACCCAGAAGCTTGCAGATCTTTGTCAGAGCGTCTCAGGCTTTCAGAGCTCCAGTCAAAGTTCCAGAGCATTTCCTTCTACGAAAGCAATGTGTCGTCAGGAATTCGGTTTGATCCAAGGTGTTTCATATCGGTGCAGTGCCAGCTTGTTCAACCATTTACACCACAAACTCCACATCGGTAGTTTCCAAAATTGGGTCCCGTTTTGGGTACCCATTGTACGGCGGCACCCTTTCAAAGCGGATCCCAAGAAGGGACCCTAGCGTAGAGAACTATCCACGTAGGGCGTAGGGCTTGAGGGTTCAGAGCTTCCCCCTTCTACTAACAGTCCTTCATAGGTATCCACTGTTATAATCCCTTCAAAGGACTGTTAGTATAAGGGGGAACACCCCAACTTTAGGGTTCAGAGCTTCCCGGCCCTCTGCAGGGCAGATGCAGCTCCGCACGTCGAACACAAGAAGCGGAGGCCCGTGGGCGCTGATTCAGGGATCACCGCAGGTCTTGCCCTAAGCTTGAAACCCTAAACCCTAAGAGTGACCAAAGCCTAAACCCTAAACCCTAAACCCCTAAACCCCAAACCCCTAAACCCTAAACCCTAAACCCTAAACCCTAAACCCTAAACCCTAAACCCTAAACCCTAAACCCTAAACGTGTTCAAGCTTTAGGGTTCCTCGATGTGGCTACGCCCTTGGCCCCCCAAGCCAAACTATGGCCAACCAGCCGAACACTCTGCACGGAAATTTCTGGCTCCTGACCCGATACAGGTGCACCAAGGTTTCTGTGTTTTTGGGGTAGCGTTTGCGTGTTTACTTGTTGAGGTAAGGGCTCGATTCTACACCCTAAGCTTGAAATGTGAGTAACTAGGACCCACATTAGGCCCCTATTCTCTTTGTTTAGGGTTATACTACCCCTTTAGACCAAAACGGGGCACCCGTTTTATTCCTGAGTTACTCCTGGGTAACACCTTAAACCCTAAAGCCTAAACCCTAGACCCTGGACCCTAAACCCTAAACCCCAAAGCCCTAAACCCTAGACCCCAAACCCTAAACCCTAAACCCTAAACCCTAGACCCTCTTATTCCAAGCTTACTCTTAGGTCTAGGCAAAACCCTGACGCAGAAAGCGTGGCAACCTGTGAGCCGCCTTTTTTTGGCAGCGAGGAAGAAAGTCCGCGAGCCAGCGCACGCGGAGGCGCGGAGATTCCTCACCCTTAGGGTTTAGGGTTTGGGGGTTTGGGGTTTAGGGTTTAGGGTTTGGGGTTTGGGGTTTGGGGTTTAGGGTTTAGGGTTTAGGGTTCAACAACAACAACAATGCTCAACCAGAAAGCATAAGCATCAAGCTACAAAGGCAGGAAGAATCACCGCCCACGCCAAACCCCCGGAACCAACAGGTCAATGTCTAAACGCTGGCTTGGGAGCGCAGGGTAGAACAACTGGTCACCCTGCGGGGTTGAAGGGCTCTGACGGGGGGGCGGGTAGCAAGGATATGGGTATTTCCCAAAACAGAGGTACCCTTTTTCTACCCAAATAGAATTGAATCCCTTAAAGGGACGCCCCAAACAGGGTGCCCCTATTTTCGGAAACCCCCATATGGAAGTTTGAGGCCAAATTGTACCTGGCAGTTGCTGGCATGTCGCTTCCAGATATCTCTAGCGCATGCAGAGCTTCTAGGAGGTCCCGCCCATCTTCTGTTGCCCTACCAGCTGCCCCGTGTGGATGCTTGCCGCTTCGGCCATTCGAAGGGGCCTGTCTCATTCATGGATTCATCACGATGAGTACAGCACTGAAGTCCCGAAACCCGAAACTCTAAACCCTAACCCGAAACCGGGTGAGCAAACCCCCCAAGCCCTCAAAAATCATGGCCAACCCCTACATTGGACAGCAAGTATCATCATTCTTACTTTTCGTTGGTTCTTAACGAATCGGGGGGACCAGCGGTTCGAAGAACGTTGACTATCTCCAAGCTTCAGGAACCCTAAGCCCTAAGCCCTAAGCCCTAAGCCCTAAACCCCAAACCCCAAACCCTGAACCCTGAACCCTGAACCCTGAACCCTGAACCCTAAACCCTAAACCCTAACCCTGAACCCCGAACCCTACACCCTGAACCCTGAACCCTGAACCCTGAACCCTGAACCCTGAACCCTAAACCCGAACGCAGCACGGAGGTTGCCACGGCGGAGCCCTCTGGCCCAGGCTCGCCCTGGTTGGGCTTCTTAGGGCTTCTTAGGGTGAAGAGGGTTTTGAGGGTTTAGGGGTTAGGGTGTAGGGTTTTGAGGGTTTAGGCTCGGGTCTGTTGTTCTTGGGGCGGGGGAGTGCCACGCTACACCCTAACTCTAAACCCAACTGTTGAGTGTAAGGTTTCCCTAAACCCTAAACCCTAAACCCTAAACCCTAAACCCTGGGTATAGGGCTTCGGGGGTCCATGGATCTTTGCCTTGGCAGCAAATTTGAAAGCAATCTCCTCTATAAGGGCCTTAGAACGGATGCATCACAACACTGGCAGCCCCACAATATCGGGAAAACCCTAAAAAATAGACAGCCCTGAAATCCCAGACCCTGAACCCTGAACCCGAAAACCCCTTGAAAACCCTAGAGCCACGAACGCCTAGTATCCTAAAACCCAAAGCCCTCAAAACCTAGAACTTGGCATGTGCTTTTCAACGTTTTTAAGGTTAAAAACGTTGAACAGCGCGGCGCGCGTACCCCCCTACTAACGGTCCTTACTACGGATTCTAGTAGGAGGTGCTAGAGCTCCTACTTTCGGGACCGTTCGTATAAGGGGGAACATCCCAACCTAGTAAACCCTAAAACCCCCGAAAAACTGGCCTTTGAAGCCCTAGTACCACCCCAGAAACCCAACAGCCCGAAACCTTGAAAGGCCCGAAAGCCCTATGGCCTTCCCCGAAAACCCCAAACGCTAGACCCCCTATAAAACCCTAAACCCTAAACCCCCTAAACCCCCTAAACCCCCTAAACCCCCTAAACCCCCAAAACCCCCTAAACCCCCTAAACCCCCTAAACCCCCTAAACCCCCTAAACCCCCTAAACCCCCTAAACCCCCTAAACCCCCTAAACCCCCTAACCCCTAAACCCCTAAACCCCTAAACCCCTAAACCCCTAAACCCCTACACCCCAAAAACC
>CAJNDS010002081.1:97500-141375 GCA_905221605.1 Symbiodinium natans | reverse complement strand
AGACCCCCTAGACCCCCCTAAACCCCCTAAACCCCCTAAACCCCCTAAACCCCCTAAACCCCCTAAACCCTCTAAACCCCCTAAACCCGGGCCTCAGAGGAGTCCTGGGTTTGGCCCCCCGTGGCACGGTGGACCGGAAAGAGGCGGAAGGAGCTGCGTTGGGTCAGCGGCTGTTTAGGGTTTAGAGTTTAGGGTTTAGGGTTTAGGGTTTAGGGTTGAGGCCTTAAACTCTAAATCCCAAACCTAAAACCCTAAACCGGATTTTTTTTTGGGGGGTTTTGGGGTTTTGGGCTTCAGGTTCCATAAGTTTGTCCACTCGAGAAGGAAACCCGCACCAGCAAAGTCTTGTAAGTTGCCTTGTGAGAGCTCCACAAAGGTCCTCCGCACCAGGCACCCCAGGTGCCCATTTGAGCAAAAATCATACAAGACTTTCTCCATTTTCGGTTTGGGGGTGCCGAAAAGCACCAAAACGGCTCCAAAAAGCTTTCTGAATCACACAAAATTCACACTGGCCGCAGAAAGCATTCTGAAAGGCCTCGCAAGAAGCTTTCGAGACTTTAGGGTTTGGGGTTCAGGGGCCCTCAAACCCTTTCAAACCTTCAACCCAAATTCAACCCTAAACCCTGAAGCCCTGAACCCAGACCCTAAACCCTGAACCCCCAAAAGCCTGGAGCCCGAAGCCTCGCAGTTCCCAGGCCCCAAACACCGCGAGGCACCCGAAAGCCGTAGCGATCTCGAGCCATATCCCCTTCCCCAAAAGTTCATTCCCTCCCCACCGGCCCCTACATACTGTAGGATGTGAAGCCGAAGCCTCAGGCTGTTCAGTCGTGGCCGTGGCTGCAAAAACTCAGCCCTGAGGAGCTCGGGCCGCGGCATCAGTTCCTGTGCGAGCCACCGAGGAGCGGAATGCCCCAGGCTGGGCCATGAGAAGGGGAGCAGCTCGGGCAGTTGGGAGCCTAGAGGTTGTGGTGATTCACGTTCGCGGGAAGCCGAATGGGAGGCTCTGGGTCATCTAGGGTTTTTGGCTTTGAAAGGCTTGAGTGATTTCGGATTGAGGCCACAAAGCAGGGCGCAGCAGGCACTGAGACACTCAGGCGCTCAGACGCTCAGACACTCAGACGCTCAGACTCAGCGCGTTCTTCAGCTCTGCTCTTGTGAGGACGCGCCTGCTGCTTTCAATTTGGGGCTTCCACCGCAGGGCCTCCCAAACGCGTGCCTGCTGCTTTCGCCCTGCAAGATCGCGTTCGCCGCTTCGCCGACAAGCCTTCGACTTCGCGTCTGTTGTTTAGCAGTTTTGCAGGGCCGTGCTGCAAACCGTGTGGCTGCACCTTCCCCTTGGCATCACCTGCATCCAACTTTGTCGACGAAGGGTCGAGTTGCAAAGTGTTGTGTTTGGAGGTTTTGCTTGGCTCGTAAGAGTTCTGGGGGCGAGGGCAGTGCTTCTTGCTGCGCGGCTGTACCATCTTTAACTTTCCATAAGTGATTTGCGGCGGTTGCTGTACTTCAGCCCCCCCCCCCCCCTTCCCAAACCCAACCTACAAAAGCTGTGATGCTGTGCCAGCACCTTCCCCTGTGTATCCTTTGGTGCCACCCAGTCTTCTCCGATGAAAGCTCCGAGTGTCATTGTCCTATTGCAAGCTGCTGTGTTTGGAAGCTCCCCTTAGCCAGTATGGCTTGTTGCTCGTAAGAGCGAGAACGCTAATGGAGGCCTTCACGCCTGGCATGTTGATATCCAGCTTCGCAGTTCGGTTGGCTTGGTTAGTTGGGTTCGCCAGCAAGGCCCTGAGCAAATCCCCCCCCCCCCCCAAAAAAAAAAAAAATGGCTTGGACGCGTCTTAAGTTGAACCTTGTTGGGCGAAAGATGAGCACGGTAAATTCGCCCTTACCTCAACTCAGAGGGAGTCTTAGGTGAAGCCTAAATGCGGCTTTCGTTATGCGAAAGATGAGCAAGCCTGGGCCAACTCAAAAGGAGCTTTGGGTGAAGCTGGAAGGCGAAGATTGTTGGGCAAAAAGTATGAGCGCCTGTTTGTCCTGTCTGCTTCTCTGTTGCTCCCGCTGATATACGGCTGGTGGAGAGGGTCACGAAGTTCTGCTTCGTTTCTATCTTTTGTCAAGGAACCCCATCCGCAAGGATACCTTGCAGGGCACCCTGCCCGGTTCAGTACAATCCAATAGAAGTTGCTCTGACCTAAATCCTAAACCCTAAACCCTAAACCCTAAACCCTAAGCCCTAAGCCCTAAGCCCTAAACCCTAAACCCTAAACCCTAAACCCTAAACCCTAAACCCTAAACTCAGATGGCTAGCAGGGGCAAGTTTAGAGTTCAGTTGGTTGCAATGAGAGGTGCGGCATCCAAAAAGGTGCTGTGACTAGCAGTTTCCGCAGGCGACTCTCTTGCTTCAGCACCCCAAGCACGGGGCACGGTGGATAGGCTCGTGGTCCCAAGCGAAGGCCAGGGCCCACTTCGTTCCGGGTCTTCGATTTCGGGTTTCAGGGTTTAGGGCCTTTGCGGTTTAGGGTTTAGGGTTTATGGGTTTAAACCCTAAACCCTAAACCCTAAACCCTAAACCCTAAACCCTAAACCCTAAACCCTAAACCCGAAACCCTAAACCCGAAACCTACCCTAGCTGTAAGCTCGCCCGAAAAGGAGTGAAGGGTTGTTAAAAAAAAAAACCCTAAACCCGAAACCCTAAACCCGAAACCCTAGGGTTAGTGATGGCCGATGTTTCACGGTGGGTTCAAGGCACTTTGGAGGTCGACTACGAGGAGTTGAGAAACACCGCACCAACGCTTACTTCCGGGCGCCTCGCGCTAGGTTTGCCGCGCCAATGAAGACCGTCATCCTAGTCTGGTTGTGGGTTGCTGGCTTGTGTCTAAGGGTAGTTTCACCCTTAACATGGTATATAAGATAAGGGGTCCCTTTAAGGGGCCCATAACTAAGGGACCACCCATATTAAGGGACCATGTAACATGCGTTTCGTGCAGAGCAGCCTTCAACGACTGTCCTACGCGTAGAGCGAAGCCACCAAAGCACAATGCGGTGATTTCCAAGCAACACTTCGTGTGTTCCCCAGAGCAAAGCATCTTTTAGACTCAAACACATCCTAAGTCTTTAAAGCCTAGCTGAAACTCTAAACGCAAATGCTGAGAGCACCGCAGGTGCGCGGCCTGTGCCGTCACCCACAGCTCCTGGGCGGGGCACCGGCGAGGATCGCGAAGCTACAGGCGAGGGTGCTTTGGTGTTAAGGGCTCCTTTTTCCAGACACCTCTTAGGTTTGTCTGTTTGCGCCGCCTTCAGAAGCTAAGGTGTTATTCAGGGTTGCGCGCTGGGAGGACGACCTAGTAGGGGGAACTTGGGCTTTCTGTTTGTGGCGGCACTAGAGTAGGTTGGGCAACCGAAGTTGCTTTGCTCTGGAGATGTTGCGTTGTTGAACCACGGGATAGTACGAAGAGAAGCTTATGACCGTTTTTGTGAAAGGCTTTCTTGCTTTGGGTGTGGCCTTGGCTGCTCATGACCCACTTTCCATCTTCAACCTTCAACCTTCAACCTTCAACCTTCAACCTTCAACCCTCAACCCTCAACCCTCAACCCTCAACCCTAAACCCTAAACCCTAAACCCTAAACCCTAAACCCTAAACTCTAAACCCTAAACCCTAAACCCTAAAACCCAAAACCCCTCAAAACCCTTAAACCCTAAAGCCCTCAAGGGCGAGACTCAGGTTCTCGAGCCCGAGCTCTGTCGCCGGTTGGTCGCGGGACCACTGATGAGCACACTGCAGGCGTGCGGGACTGTTGGGGGCTTGTGGGGCTTGGGGGGTTTTGAGAGGCTTGGGGGGTTTTGAGTTTGAGATTTTGGGGGCTTGGGGGGTTTTGAGGTTTTGAGATTTTGGGGGCTTTGGGGGTTTTGAGGTTTTGAGATTTTGGGGGCTTTGGGGGTTTTGAGGTTTTGAGATTTTGGGGGCTTTGGGGGTTTTTCGTCTTGGGGTGTTGGGGGCTTGGGGGGAAATCGCTCCTAAACCCAAAACCCTAAACCCTAAACCCTAAACCCTAAACCCTAAACCCTAAACCCTAAACCCTAAACCCTAAACCCTAAACCCTAAACCCTAAACCCTAAACCCTAAACCCTAAACCCTAAACCATGGCAGATGCAGGAGCGCGCAGCCCGCCTCGGGAGCGTTCGGCCACGGCCGACCGGGCTGCAGGCGTAGATCCATGTGATCCAGGGTTTGCCGATTCAGGTTTTTGCCGATTCAGGTTTAGGGTGCTTGGTTGAGGGGCTTCAGGTTTGCTGTTTAGGGGCTTCAGGGTGTTCGGGTTTGCTGTTAGGTGCTTCAGGGTGTTAGGGTTTGCTGTTTAGGGGCTTCAGGGTTTTGGGGGTTTGCTGTTTAGGGCTTCAGGGCTTTTAGGGTAGCTGTTAGGGCTTCAGGGTTTTTGGGGCAGCAGTGTTCTGAGTTGCTAGGTTCGGAAGGGGCACTTTTTTTGGGAATTCGGCTCGGGGGGTCCAAAGAGTTACTTCACAGCTAAGCAGTGTGTTGTAGTGTGTGTCACGTGCTGCCAGCCAATGTCATGAACACCCGAATCAAGTGCAGCAAGACGGCCCGCCTTGCAGTCACCAAGCTTTCGCCAAGCTTAGCCTTCAGGTCTCGATGCGAGCCCTTGACGCGCACTCCAAGCCAACAAAGGCTTGCTGCCTCGCAGCTCGTGAAAGCAACATCGGGCCACGAGCGCAGGATGTGAGAGGCAGCTTGGGGGCATCCTGGACACAGCTTGGAACAAGGCAAGTGAACCTCATTTGCGCACATCACGCGAAGAACAGCTTTCGGTCGACACGACCAACTGTGCCATGTACTTTGCTGGGCAGCCCATATCGTTCACGACTGTTGCGGGCAAGCATGTCTGCGTTCTTGTCCGTTTGGCGGCATGGGTTGGGCATTCGGACCTGCTTTGCATTGGTCCCAGTTGATGAAGGCAGTTCAAGGCATTCGCTGTGGCAAAGCTTTCGGGAGTAGCAAGAGTTTCCCATTTTGAGGTTTTGTGTCGCACCAGCTTTTGTGCCAAGGTCATCGCCATATCTTGGACATCAACCTTTTGACTGAATTCTGCGGGTGCTATATACCTTAGATGCGCATGTGGCCTGTTACATGCGCGGGCCAGCCGATGTTTTCTACCTGTCCAGCCCATCAGGCTGAAGGTGTGTGAGCTCTGATTTGGGTGCCTGGCATTGTGCCTCGGGCAGGTGTGGGAAGACGGTGCTTCTCGAGCTTCCTTGCATCCGAGACACGTTCCCCAGGTTCTCAGCAAAAATGCCTGTCGCAGGCTACCCAGGACCTGCAGCAGCCGGGCAGAATGGGCTTGTTTTTGGAAATCTCGCCAGTTGGGAATTTGAGTGTATTGTCTCCAACATCACAGGTGAAAAGCTCATTTTGTTGAAGCCCTGTTTTCCCAACGCTGCTTGAACAACCAACGCCATCAACCATTTCATCCTCAGCATTCTACTTCTTACACAAATGTGTAATATATATATATATATATAAATAAGTAAAAACATATATATGTGTCCGTAGATATAAAGAAATCAATCCTTTTAAAGGCTGGCGGTTCAGACAGACATTGTTGTCTAAGGGAAACAAGGTCTTGCCCAGATCCCAGCTTGCACCCTGCACCCTGAACACAGAGCCGCCAAAAGCCCGCATAAACCTCAAACCCTAAGCCAATTGCCCCAGACCCCGAAACCTTGAACGCGCAACCCCCAAATCCCCGGGCAGAAACCCTGAACATTAAATTCTGAGACCCCTATAAGCCCTAAATAAACCCTGGTCCCGCGTGGCAGATTCCGACAGCTCGCCCCATCGGAAAGCTGCCGTGCCCTCTGGAGAAGTGCCGGCTACCGGGGAAGGCCTAGTCTTCTACGCCTCAAAGTCTTGGGGTTCTGGGTTTGAGGGATTCTGGGCTTTAGCATTTTGGGTTTCATGGTTTCAGAGAGTTTTGGGATTTAGGGTTTCACAGTTTCGGGTGCTAGGGTTAGCGCTTGGGGTTCAGGATTTGGAGGGTTCCAGGATTTAGGGTTCAGGGCTTTTCCCCAAACAAACCCTACACCCAAATCCGTCAAACCTCTCTCAATCCCAACCCCAAGTGCATTCAACGCAGAAACACGACGAGATCCCCAAAACCCCAAAAGGCGCACGGGGAGGGGGCCCGGGGTGATCCTGGCACCTGCTCCTGCCACCGCCGTCATGCATGAGCTCAGTGCAGTTGTGTGGAGAAGTCTAGCCACACTCCCGATGTAAAGCTCTGAGCGTTGCGGCCCCAAGTCTTTAGCAGGTGAGACACGCGAACGCAGCCGCAGCTGCGACGCCCGCAGTCCCAGTGGAGAAGCGCACAGTCGCAGCGACAGCCCACGCAGTCACAGCCGCCCACGTGGGCGGAATAGCCACGAGGCGCGGCGCTGAGTTTCGGGGGGCGGCATTGGGTAGGGATCGTACATGATCGTACAGTGTTATCTTGCTGTTATAAATTCTTCGTGCCGGCTCCTATGCCTATGCCACGAGGTCTCTTCAGAGCTTTGCCTTAGTCGGGTTGGCTGGCAGTGTTGAGATTCACCCCAGGTCATGTCAACAACATGTTCATCTGTCATGTCGTGAGACACAACAGTTTCTTGGCCTTCAGAGCAACCGCTAGCACAGCTTACAGCTCTGGGGGGCTCAGTCTTTCATTTTGACATGTGCGCTCAAGCCTCCATGCTACTGCACAGCCAGGTTCGGCGTTCACAGGGCGGGCAGTCGCCCGCAAGACCTTCGCCCGCCAGAGAGCCCCCAGCCGCACGCTCGCCAGCCAGAGCTTCGCCGGCCAGAGCTTCACCGGCCAGAGCTTCACCGGCCAGAGCTTCACCGGCCAGACGTTCACCGGCCAGAGCTTCGCCGGCCAGAGCTTCCCCGGCCAGGCGCTCCCCACCAAGACGGCGATCATCGCCCAGAAGGCGTGCGCACCAATGAATGACACAGATTCATGCACGAAGACATAGTGACACAAGGTGACTGGTGAGTGTTAGTGATGGCTCTAGTCTTCCAGTTAGGTGTCGGTGGGCCTGGTTGGTTGGAGATGTTTGTTTGGTTGCTTGATCTTCGCTTGCTTGTGATGTTTGTTTGGCCGGTTGATACTTTTTTGCTTGCGATGGTAGCCATCAGCGTCGAATCAGTGGCAATGGCATTGGCAGGGAGCAACAGCGAACAGGCTGTTGCTTCCCTCTCGTCTCTCAGAGAGGCGGACAAAGCCCCGCGCTACGCACCACAAATGCACCCAGCAGCCTCACCCGCGCCCCCAACTGCCCCACCAGCCACCAAATCCCATGAGACCCCGAACCCCAATCAGAAACCCAGCGCCCTCAACCCTAAACCCGAAACCCGAAACCCTGAACCTCTCTTTCATATATAATTTAAATGTTAAGGAGTTACTGGGCAAGGTCGCCGTTTTACTGGGCAAGGTCGCCGTTTTACTGGGCAAGGTCGCCGTTTTACTGGGCAAGGTCAGTTGGGTCAAAAAAATCGACCTTGCCCGGTAAAACGGCGACCTTGCCCAGTAAAACGGCGACCTTGCCCAGCCCCTGCCGAGTAAAAATGCGACCTTGGACCCCGAAGGTCGCCGTTTTACTGGGCAAGGTCGCCGTTTTACTGGGCAAGGTCGCCGTTTTACTGGGCAAGGTCGCCGTTTTACTGGGCAAGGTCGCCGTTTTACTGGGCAAGGGCAAGGTCGTTCTATAAGAAAAATGTTTTCTTAATGTTGTGGGATTCTTTGGGCGGGTGGGTATTTTCCTGGAGTAATTGCTTGACTAGTGAATGCGTGGACTTGAGATGATGCACCCAGCAGCCTCATCGGCGCCCCCAACTGCCCCACCAGCCACCAAATCCCATGAGACCCCGAACCCCAATCAGAAACCCAGCGCCCTCAACCCTAAACCCGAAACCCCAAACCCTAAACCCGAAACCCTGAAAACCTAAACCTTAAACCCTAAACCCTAAACCCTAAACCCTAAACCCTAAACCCTGAACCCTGAACCCTGAACCCTGAACCCTGAACCCTGAACCCTGAACCCTGAACCCTGAACCCTGAACCCTGACCCCAAACCCCAAACCCTAAACCCTAAATTCTAAACCCTGAACCCCAGACCCTAGCAGGGAGCCGCGCAAAGAAGAGCCCCGGCGCTCGGGGAGAGGCCTGCCGCAGCTTAAGTTGGTAGGGTGCTTAGGGTTTAGGGTTTAGGGTTTAGGGTTTAGGGTAACCCCAACCAAAACCCTTCAACCCTCAAAAAGCCAGTCTGTGGGACTGTACCTTGTGAGAAGCCTCCCTCCTAGAAGGTTTGTAGCTTGTCTGTCTTGCTCCGCGCTGGGCCAGATCTGGGGTACCCGAAATGCAGAGGTCTCAATTTTTGATGCAAAGGTGGACCTTCAGTTCGCCCAGGAAGCTCATAGTTGAACTACAAGCCCTTCTTCTGCTCTTAGAGTGCTCGAAATCCCAGGAGCAGGCAGAGGGTCCAGGATTTCGGATTTAGGGCTTCTGTTCTAACGCTAAACTCTGTTTTCGCGTCGAAACCCTAAACACCCTTAAGCCCCAAGCCCCAAGCCCCAAACCATAAACTCCAAACCCGAACCTACTACCCTGAACCCCAAACCCTAATCCCCAAACCCCAGGCCCCCCTTAATGGATAAGGGGAGCCACTTCGGGCAGAGGTTCCAGGCGGCGACCCGGTCGCCGCGCCCGAAGTCAAAGGCGCCGGCAGCGCCCGACGCGGAGGACAGGGTTGAGAGTTTGGGGTTTGAGGGTTCAGTCTTAGGGTTTGGGGTTTAGGGCAGTTAAGGATGAGGGTACAGGGATTGTGGGCTTGGGGTAGGTTTTCTTCCTAGACCCGTACCGGAAATCATTGGGTTCCTGGGTGTAGGAGGGGGTGTCTGTTGTTTTGTTCCTAACTAGTGTGCCACAAAACCTGCAAAACCCTTCAGGGCTCTAAACTTTAAACCGCATCATCCACCTAGGCCCCAAACCAACATTAAAACCCCCCCCCCCCCCCAACAAAAAAGCCCTCAATCCCGAGCCTGAAGCTGTGGCCCCATCACCTGGGGACCCCAGTGGGGTCTTTGACTTGTCTAGATGGCCCTACTGTGGTGCCCTGACGATGGAGACTGTTCCGAGCTCACCCGGGTCAGTACCGACTCACGTGTCTTTCGCCTCTGACCTTGTTCGGTCATTGCAGAGGTCGCGGACTCGAGGACTCTGAGCAGGGGAGACCTGCGTGAAGCTTGGTGGCGGTGCAGAATCGGCGGGGATCGCTGCGCTACATCCTGCCTACATCCCAAGCCCAACGCTCCGGGACAACCATGGTTGCAGAAGCCTGCCGCTGGGTTTAGTGTTGAATTTCTAGCGGCTTTTTAGGCCAGAATTACATATGTGTACCCTGTACTATATATATGTATACATACATACACAAATCTACTCCAAGAGCGTGTCATCCCGTACCCCAAATACCCCATCAAGGAAGGCATCCTGAGCTTAGTTCGAGCTACTTGCTGTTGGTCAGCAGGGAATGAGGGAATTAGGGCTATGTATATATATATATATATGTATACACCCTTTAAGGGATGTATACATATATATATATATATACATACACCCTTTAAGGGATGTGTATATATATATATATATCTGTATACACCCTTTAAGGGATTATATAGGGTACCTCACTTCCCCCATTCCCTACTAACCGACGGCAAGGCCACGGTTCTTCCCTGAATGCTGGGCCTCAAAGACCCTGAGCCAATGCCAATACTATCTGGTTTAGGGTTTAGGGTTTAGGGTTTAGGGTTTAGGGTTTAGGGTTTAGAGTTAAAAAGAAGGCCCAAAGACCCATCCAGCGGGCCCTCATTCTAGACCCATTCTTGGAGGTTCATTTAAAGAGTGGGGTTATTGCCTTATTTAGGGTTGTTGTATCCCCACTTCTAAGCATGAACATTCCCCGAAACCCTGAAACCCTAAGCCTAAACCCTAAACCCTAAACCCTAAACCCTAAACCCTAAACCCTAAGCCCTAAACCCTAAGCCCTAAACCCTAAACCCTAAACCCTAAACCCTAAACCCTAAACCCTAAACCCTAAACCCTAAACCCAAATCCCCCCGCTCTCCCCGAAGCGCGTGGAGGAGAGGCGAGCACCGGCGCAGCCGCAGCCGGCGGGCTCCCAAGGGCCGCTCTCCCAAGGCGAAGCCCCGCAAGGGACTTTGAGGGTATCGGGAGGCTGCTGGCAGAGCTTGTTTTTATTATTATTATGACTATTACTATTACTATTATTATTATTATGATTATGATTATGATTATTATTACAGTTATTATTAGTATTATTAGTATTATGATTATTAATATATTTCTTTCTCCAGTGTTCTTTTGTGTTTAGTTGTTGGGTTTTTGGTTGCTGTGCCTTTGGTTTAGTTTTTGGGTTTTTGTTGCCGTGCCTTTGGTTTGGGGTGTTTGCTGTCTTTTGGGTTGGGGGTTCGATTGTTCGATGAAGGATGACGGCCAGTGTATGTTTACTTGGTAGATCTTTGTAGCTGTTGTGCTTAATACACACATATACATGCACATTATGAGTGTATTTTGATGCCTCAGAAAAAGCTTCTTCTTACACGCTTTACACTCGTTGTGCACTCTCCTTCTCCAACACTCTTTTGCACACTCCTGTTGAACACTTTCGGGTGAACCGATGTCACTTCGATGGGGGTTTTGGCCCTGGCCATTCGATGTAGGAGCGCACGACTTGGGGCTTTACGAAAATAGGGGGCCCCGAATATAGACCCCCTAAATAGTAGGATCCCCTTATAATGAGGGACGTTACTGAGGTACCCCCTAATTTCGGGAATCCTCCAGACTTGTGGATGGATTCCCAGGAGCCCATCCCATTCGTTTGCGTGTGTCACGCGTTGGAACTTCATCAACGGTCACCCCAGCACAGGATCGAGCAAACCCCCGACCCACACTGGGCACCAGTGTTGGTGCACAGAAAGTGAGCCGTTTCGCTGCCTGTGCGCGGTGCAGGGTTTTGGGTTTAGTAGGTCGTTGGGTTGAGGGTGATGGTAGGTCTCAGCAGGGAGAGCACATGGCGCTACTGTGTTGGGCTTTGGTGGCAGAGCCCCAGGTTTCTGTTTCGGCCCAACCGAAGCCCTGGGCCCTGTAGACCCTAAGCCTAGACCCTAAGCCCTGAGCCTTGATGTGTCGGGTTCTCGGTCAGGCTAGAGACGCGGTTCCCACAAGGTGCGCATGGCTACAGCCCCCTTGCCCGAGGTTCCGTAAACCGGGATGTTAACCGAGGCCTTCTCACAACTGCAAGTTGTAGGCAAACTAAGCCCGAGGTTTTGAGCCCCCCCCCCCCCCCCCCTTCCTTCGAAAGCCTACAAAACCCTGTATGCATTGAACCAAAAACCCTAAACCCTAAACCCCAAACCCTAAACCCTAAACCCTAAACCCTAAACCTTATGCCTAAACCCTCAGGGGCTGCGGCTCCGATCGGCGCACCCGCACCGCAGCCCGCGAGCGAAGCGGGATCTGGCTGTTTCCGTTTGTGGTGGTTTCTAGGGTTTAGGGTTGAGGTTTAGGGTTTAGGGTTTAGGGTTTAGGGTTTAGGGTTTAGGGTTTAGGGTTTAGGGTTTAGGGTTTAGGGTTTAGGGTTTAGGGTTTAGGGTTTAGGGTTTAGGGTTTAGGGTTTAGGTTTTCGGTTTTAGGGTTTAGGGTTTAGGGTTTAGGGTTTTTGTTGCGGTTGCGGGCGGTTGAATTCGGGTTTCGAGCGGGGACGTTTGCTGCATCCTCCACCCCAAGGGAGCCCAAAGCACCAAAGCCTCAACCATGGCCCACCCGAAGCATCCCTGGCAGTCGCGACCGCAAGCGCAGTCGGGAGCGGCCGTCGGATCCTCCGAAGAAGGCATCCCGGTTCAGGATTTCAGGTTTGGGGTTTAGGGTTTAGGGTTCAGGGTTTCAGGCGTTCGGGGTTTCCGGGCGTGTTGGCTAGCGCTGGCGACACTTTTTCCTGCAGCCTTGCCTCTACGAGCCTTGCAGTTTGCTTCAAGGGGGCGCCAGGTTCGATGATATGTGTGGGGGACGTAGCCGGGAGGCAGCATGCACAGCAACATATAGGTCGTTTTTGCAGTCCGATAACGAGAACACCAGATCGTCGTCCCGGTTTGCCCCACGCATCTCTGTCATCGCCGGGGTCTTGGTTGAGTTCATTCCTCCAGGCTCCGAAACTGGACAATGCGATCTCGCCGCAGGTGCCTTTTGGGAAGGGTCCAGAGTTTTCATTCAACCGGGCGTTGAATGCGAGACAGCCAGTTAGCTTGAGAGCATTTGGAAGCTAGGTGTTTTGTGGGAATCAACGTTCAGTGGAGCAGGTGCCGCAGCGAAACGCTGAAGATTGTGTTGTGCCGGAGCTTCAATCAGCCGAGCAATCCTAGCAAAGCTTCAGCTCAGTGCATGTCCCCATATACCCACCCTAAACCCGAAACCCTAAACCCTAAACCCGAAATCCCTCAACCCTAAACCCTAAACCCTCAACCCTCAATCCTCCTCAACCCTCTCAAGAAGGCGAGCAGAAGGCGCAGCCGCTCTCCTCGACCTCGGCCTGCCCGGCCCCGGCCCCTTGGTGGCGCAAGTTTCGTCCTTGCTGGTGGAGTGGTGCCCTTGGGATATCTGAGACCTGCAGGTGTCGAAGAGGATGCCATTTAGGGTTTAGCGTTTAGGGGTTAGGGTCCGGGGTCTAGGGAGGGGGGTCCGGGCTTTGGCGGGCCAACCCCCCCAAAATCCGTTCGTAAGGAAGACGAAGCCTGAGGCGCATACAACTGTTCCGCTGAAGTGTGGGCCCCCCGAGGCCCTGATATTCTTTGAGCTCTCTGTTGGGTGAGGCGCTGTTGATCAACAGCAAGCCCGGCTTGCTAAGACAGCCAGGTCGCGAAGTCAACCCCCGCGGCAAAGATCGCCCTTCGGCGAGGGCTGAGGGTTGAGGGTTGAGGGTTGAGGGTTGAGGGTTGAGGGTTGAGGGTTGAGGATTGGGTTGAGGGTTGAGGGTTGAGGGTTGAGGGTTGAGGGGTGAGTGGTTGAGGGTTGATGGTTGAGGGTTGAGGGCACTAATTTGAGAGGTTGATGCCTTAAAGAAAGGGTATTGGCCTCTTTGTGTTCGCGAGCATCTTGGGTGCCCCCGTGCCCGCAGCGAAAGCTGCAAGGACTGCGCCCAGCCCTCGAACCTCCAAAGTCCTCTCAATACACCTTCACCCTAAGCCTCAGACCCTGAAGCCTGCGTCCTCAGCCCTTGAGCAACCTTAAGCCCTGACCCTATAAGGCCCCTGAACTTTAGACCAGGGCCTTCAGCCCTACACAACCTTTGCAGGGCTCATAGGGTTTATAGGGGTTACAGGGTCTATAGGGCTTGCAGGGCTTATAGGGTATGTAGGGCTTCTGGGGTTTATAGATGGATCGTGCCTTAGGCCTGCCTCCAAGCGCGTCCCCTCGCCTCGACCGGCGAAGTCCCCGCGGGCGGCGCGATCGTGGCTTGGACAGATTCAACCCCTAAACCCTACACCCTACGCCCGAACACCCCAAACGCTAAACCCCAAACCCTAAACCCTAACCCTTTACCCTAAACCCCAAACCCTAAACCCTTTACCCTACCTAAACCCTGATTATCAAGGGTTTGTGGCTGAGGATCTGGGCTTCGGGGTTCTTGGGGCTGAGGGTCTTGGGGGGTGCAGGGCTTCAGGGCTCACCGTCCGAGCCCGGCCTCCTTCTTCGCAACATGGGGGCTTGCGAAGATCGGGGTATCCTTTCGTGGGGGGGTCCCTTTAAGGGGATTCTATCTTATTTTGGGGTATACAAAGGGGTTCCCCTATTTTGGGAAATGCCCATGTTGTAGGATTTCTAGGTGAAGAGCAAGGATTTCGGGGTAAGGTGGGGCTGAGGGTATGGGTTCGAGGAGTGTGTTGAAGCTGAGGGTATGTGAAATTGCTGGTGTGCTTCCTGTACCTGCAGACTGGTGGATTTGGCAACGGAGCCCGAAAAATCAGAAGTAGATGAATTGTCGAGGCTTGTCAAGAGGGCTGGAATCCCCAGAGGACTCAGGACTGCAAATGCGGAGAGGGATGGGTACCGTGGCTCCCTAAACCCTAAACCCTAAACCCGAAGCCCTAAACCCTAAATCCTTAGGCCACAACATGGGGGGCTTGCGAATATCGGGGTACCCTTTTTTTGGGGGCCCTTTAAGGGGATTCTATTTTATTTGGGGTACAAAAAGAGGTTCCCCTTTTTTGGGACATCCACGAGCCACCCTCCAGCCTCGAATGCGCGCAGAGAGGCCGGTGAAGAGCCGGGGCCCCTCGCCACTGAAGCCACACCAGCAGTCAGAAGGCAGCTTTCGTGGGGCATAGGGGGGTTTTACCCGGGGGGGGGGGGGGGGGCGGGGGGTGTGCCTAGCCGAAATAAAGGAGTCCCCACGTGCTTTTGTCTTGTTACGTTCAGCTTGGAGGCAATTGGTGAGTTTTCTTTCACCCTGGGCGCGGATTCTTTGGGGGTTCATGGGATATTGTCATCGAGGCTTCAGGCAATGTAGGGTTCAGGCGCGCAAGCAGGGGTTCATCCTTGAGATGTCGCAGTTCGAGGGAATCCTTCAGCTGTTTCGGGACGTGGAGCTTCAGTGCGGGATCTTCGGGTTTCAGTTTCCACAAGGGGGCTTCAAGCTTCAAGTTCCGTAATTAGGGGCTTCGTGCGGAGCGGCTTTTTGTTGTGTTTGTTTGGGACCTTAAATACAATAACAATCTATATATGTAATATATCTATACTATCATAGTATCTAGATATATATATATATATCTTTATTGTTTTATCAGGTTCCGAACTATCATCGGGACTGTTTACAAGGGGAGGATCCCGGGGCGATGTGGTGGAATACTTCGACTTTGCAGGGCGCCCCTAAACCTTGAAGCCTTAAAGCCCTTCGGCCCTAACACCCTAAACCCTACACCCTAAACCCTCCTAAGCCCTAAGCCCTAAAGCCCTAAAGCCCTACAGCCCTAAAGCCCTAAAGCCCGAGAAGAACCCCGCAGTTGCCCCAGCCCTACTCCTCAAACTCCTTAAAACTCCTGAAGCCCCCTAGACCCCCCCCCCCCCTGAAGCCACTACCTTGAGGTGAGGTGCAGGCCGAGACCAAGACGAGCTCCCCAAAGGCGTGGCGCCGTCCTCCACGCTACGCTTGGGGCAAGGGGTAAGGGCTTGGGGTAAGAGTTGAGAAAGTGGGCAGCGACTTCTTCGTTCGCTGCGTGGAGGCCTTGCCTGCTGCCACGCCGGCGCAGCCCACCCCGCAGCCGCTTCGCAGCATTGCCCCTGTCTGTTCTTCGCCCCCCCCCTGCGCAGACGCCTGGGACAAGTAGCTGCAATAGAAGCTGATCCTGACGCAGCACTGTGAAGCGTGTGGGCCAAGGAAATCCCCGCAGAAAGCCGCGGCGGCGGCGCCGCCTCCAGCAAAGGAGTCTGCGAAGGAGAACCCTGGGAAAGAAAAAGCTGCGAAGGAGAAGGTTGCGAAGGCCCCGTGCCTTTTCCCCCAAAGTCGTCTCGTATGTAGGGTGTCAAGACAAACGCAAGGAAGGATAATTCGGTTCCGGTATTCAATACCTCTAAATAGGTACCCTACTTTGGCAACTCTTGTAGTGCGGCTTAGGTCTTTTAGGGGTTTAGGGCTTCAGGGTTTTATGTTTAGAGCTTTTTCGAATTCGTCCCACTATGCAGCGCCATCAGAGGGCAATGGTACCCAGAGGGGATTCCAAATACGGGAAATCCACCTGTGCGTGCTTTTCTTCTTCACATTGACATAGTCCTTCTCTGTAGGGCATTGGGATGTCTGGGCCACGCCGCAAAAGCAGAAGAGCAAAGGGTTTCGACAAACAGGGTTACTTGTCAGGCTTTGATAAGGTGAGATGCACTGGAGCACGTGTTGCTTGGGTTTTTGTCGTTTGTCGTTTACAATTTGTGCACCTGCTTCTCAGGTTCTCAAACTGTTGTGTGAACGTCTCCTTTCCTTACTCCGGTTTTGAGACCTCATCCCTCAGAAATGCTTGTACCTTCACAGCGTTGTCTTCCGTCGCACGATGGCCTTATTATGCATGCTTCCAGTCGCGATGACTGCGGCCTTGAAATTTCTCCAATTGCGACCTCGCGAGGCTGCGGAAGAGGAGGAAGACGAGCCCTTTGGCTGCTTTTTTCGCTGAAGCGCCACCCTTGGGTTGCCATATGTTTAAGAGGGCCCTGCCCGGTTTAAACCACCCTTGTAAGAAAGCGTTGTTGCGAGGCGGTCGTGCTGACCGGCTGGTGTAAAGTGGGTTGCCGGCGGGTGTGAATTCTCATCTCAGAATGTCATGCTGGCGTGATGAGGAGGCGCAGAACCCTAAACCCCAAACCCCAAACCCCAAACCCTAAGCCCTATACCCTAAACCCTAAACCCTAAACCTCAGCAAGCCCAGCCGAGGTACGAGTACGAATCGACCACCAGCAGCTCCGCAGATGCCAGGTGTGAGAGCATGAGGGTTTAGGGTTTAGGGTTTAGGGTTTGGGGTTTAGGGTTTAGGGTTTAGGGTTTGGGGTTTGGGGTTTGGGGTTTGGAGTTTCGGGTTTAGGGTTTAGGGTTTGGGGTTTGGGGTTTAGGGTTTGGGGTTTGGGGTTTAGGGTTTAGGGTTTAGGGGCACAGCCACCTACAGCCGATCAGCTGTTCCACAGGCCGAGCCATGTACGCACACATCGATATAGGGCCTACTTTAAGGGTTTAGGGTTTAGGATTTAGGGTTTAGGGTTTAGAGCGACTTTAAGCTGGGGGTTCAGGGTGTGTGGCTCAACGAGTGTTGAGGGCTTTGAAAACGAGATGGCAGTATTGACAATAGCAGCAATCATCAAGTTAGTGGCAACAGTTAACGATTGAATATCTGCTTGCAGCTATCCTGAAAAATGACCATGAAATGCTCTTTCTCGACCAATTATGGATGTCTGGCAGAGGTAGCTAAACCCTAAACCCTAAACCCTAAACCCTAAACCCTAAACCCTAAACCCTAAACCCTAAACCCCAAACCCCAAACCCTAAACCCTAAACCCTAAACCCTAAACCCTAAACCCTAAACCCTCAACCCTAAACCCTAAACCCTAAACCCTAAACCCTAAACCCTAAACCCTAAACCTAAACCCTAAACCGTGTTCATCATGTAGAATCATCTGACAGGCGGCGGCCGAAGCGGGACGACCGAAGGCAGCAGGCCAGTGGCATTCCCCAGAAATTCTTCGTGCACCCGAAGCCCTAAACCCTGCACTCGAAACGCTACACCCTACACCCTAAACCCTAAACCCAAAAAACCCTAAACCCCAAACCCTAGACCCTAAACCCTAAACCCTAAACCCTAAAACCCTAGACCCTAAGCCCTAAAAGTGGAAACCCCAGAAGATGCTGGTAGCCCTGGGGCCCTGAAGCCTTCAAGGGAGCTTCGCTTGCCAGTGTCATGTGCTTCCCTAAACCCTTGGTACTTGGAGGTTCCTGAACAATAAACCCTAAACCCTAAACCCTAAACCCTAAACCCTAAACCCTAAACCCTAAACCCTAAACCCTGAACCCTGAACCCTAAACCCTAAACCCTAAACCCTAAACCCTAAACCCTAAACCCTAAACCGCAAAACAGGATGCCTGGCCGTATGCGGCTCTGGGAGCTGCCGCCGGATCTTTAGCTCCCGTGAAGCACCGAAGCACAGCTCATGGAGGGAGATCCCGTGTGATTGCTTTTCCTCGTCTTTCCCAAATTGATTCAGGGCTTTCAAAGCCCTTATTTTGAGGGGTACCTTAAGGGGTGGGAAGGGGCATCTGAAGGGCGAAGCCCTGGAAAAAAACCCGAGCTGAATGGTCCTGCGCGGTTGCGCGGTTAGAGGGTATTCAGGGTTTAGGACAGCTTGGCCCGACGCCCTGAAGAGTCAAACCCGGCCCTGCCCTCACCATCGGGGAGCCGATCTGCAACCCCAAACTCCACAAACTCAGCATCCTCTTGAGCAGGGGGGCTGCTCCTAGGCCGGGAGTTCTGGTGGTCCTCGCCGCGCGTGGCCTCTCGGTGTTGAGCCAGGCTCGTTACTCCCCCCTCGGGACTCCTGTCGTCAGCCCCAGGTCTTCTCGCTGGCATCCTGGCATCTTCCTCATTGGACAAGCCGCTTCAGGTGCTTCATCCGCGCCAGCACATGTCATGCGCCGCCCCAGCCTGTTGTTGCGGGCAGGAATCGTAAAGGTACGCACCGACACCAATCGCCGCCCCCGCCCCCTCTCCTTCTCATGAGGCCCGAAGGGGGCCCCCATGAGCCCTCTCTGATACGCTCGAAGGCAGATCACTCAGCGGCGCGAACCTTTCAGCCACCCCTCATTGCTGTCCACATATGCTTCCTTAGTTGGGCAACCGTCTCATCGCCCCGTGGTTGGAACCTGAGCATCTCAAACAACCACCGTGGCCCAGGGATGCCCAGGGGCAGACCTCGGCTCCTCTTGAATGGCCCGCGACCGACTACCAACGCCACCGTTCAATCTCAAGGCCTCGACTCAAGATTGCATCATGGCCCAGCTGCAAGCTGCATGTCGCACAACAACAGGTGGCGCCAAGGAGTGAAGCGCAAAATGGCAGACGAAAAGCAAGACCGCAACCAATGCATTGACGTCGTTGTTGTTGTTACTGCCATGCTGTGATTGGCGCGGGCTCCAGAGTATTTGGCCCAACGTACATATAATCATATAGTAAGATTGCTGCGCGAAGAGACGGAGGCTCCAGATTCATCAACGACAGCATCTGGGAGCATCGTTTGGCTCTTCGATCAAACTTGTGCGATTCACACTGCTGCCGCAGTTATTTTGTGGCGCGCTCGCTCAGCTCAGAACCCCCCTTCTGAGGGCTCGCCCTCGAGGTCCGCCCCATCCACGCAGTTCGCCTTCAAGCAGCGTGTCCGAATCCCTCACGCGACACCCCCCTCCCCTACCCACACACAGCCACACCCACAGACACAGACACAGGACACGAAAAGGATGATGCTTTTGGGCTTGACAGTTTGAGATGGTGGCTCATCTCCAAGATTCAATTCGGTTCATCCAGCTCCTCCATATTTTGACCAACAGATGCCTATACGGAGCCTCAGATTCAAAGTGACCCACTGGGCCTTACTGCGACGAAATCCCAACACGAGGGCCAGTACCTGGTTGCAAACCCAACGGCCTGATCGGGATCATTGCTTGAGGGTTTAGGGTTTAGGGTTTAGGGTTTAGGGGTCTAGGGTTTGAGTGCAACATCGCCCGACTGTATGGCCCGCTCAAGCGCAGCTCCCACAACCAAACCTGATGAAGCATTTTTGGCTTCCATTCTGGGCCAATGGCAAGACATCGCGTGTCATCATTAAGCGGAAGCCAGGCTAGGTTTGTTCCGTACTCGCCGTGCGCGAACTTAGATTACTTCTGATCCGTCTATGGCGTCAACCGGCGGTCGTTTCGCCGGTCGGATCCGGGACCGTTATTGAAGGTGGCATGAAGTTCCCCCAACGAGAAATGCAGTCTGCAAGCTGTTGGCGCATCCAGCGCAAGTGACCTTCCGGCAGAAATTCAGGCTTCATTTTCCGACCCACTCGCTCTTCCTTTCGAAAGGAGGTCTCTCTGGACTACCTGAAAATGGCGGTGTTGTCCACCGAATGCGTCAATCCATGGCGTCCATGGACATGTGCATATTCTATGACTTTGTAGACTTCATGCAAGGCCACCGGCCACCGGCACCCATGGCTTTACATCTATCTGCCTGTGGGAGACGGCAGTTCTGAGGCCAAGCGATGAACAAGAACAACGTCGATGCGGGGAGATTTCTTTTCCAGCCCTGGCTCCGAAACATGTACCAAAACATGAGTCGTTCCATCGTTATGCCCTGGTGGTTCCTTGCCACCTGTCATGACGTGGCACTTCCACCAGCTCGCCAGCCGTCATATCCCCAACAAGCTGCCGCGCAGACGTTGAATCTCCAATCTCGTCACCTCGTCCGACCAGATGGGGTGTGGAGTGCCTAGGCCTAGGCCTATTTCCTACTAATTGCTAAAAATATTCTTCCTTATGAAGGGTAATATAGGGATTACTGCTTTTTATTCTTTTGGGGTTCTTAAGCAAATAGTAGTTTCAGCTTGGTGGACGAGGCCCAGGCGCCAGCCGCTCGTACAGGCCTGACTTCATATGTTGCTTCAACTCCAAAGTGGCTGAGGGGCCCGGCCAAGCCCTGAGCCCCATCCCCAAACTCTTGAATAGCATCTAGATCCTTCAGCCCGAACCCTGACTGGTAATATGACTGAAAAAATGTGTATACATATATATATATATACATATGTATATAGAAAATTAAATAAATAAATAAAAAGAACTAACTAAAGAAATAAATAAACAAATTATATATATATATATATATATATATATATGCATTCACACAAGAATCTGCATGGGAATACCATGTCGGAAGCCCAGGCTGCAGCGCAGGCGCAGGCTGTAGCCGCCCAGCAGGCAGCAGCAGCCGCCTTGCCCGGACCGCAGACTCCCTACTCAGAGACTCCAAGACCCCTCAACTAAGGAGTAGTTAAGGGTTTAGGGTTTAGGGTTTGGGGTTTAGGGTTTAGGGTTTAGGGTTCAGGGTTTAGGGGTTAGGGTTTGGGGTCATATTAGGGTTCCTATTAGAATTTTAAGGGCATGAGGTTGCGGGACGTGTAGACCTGATATTCCTTAATGAAGGGCTTTGGAGTCTCTGGGTGAGCCCTTCATCCCTCAGCTTTTGAAGCCCCTACACCCTAGATTCCCTACTAGGAGGCTCATGGGTACTCCTAACCCCAACTGGCACTGTACCTCTACGCACCCTAAAGTCCTCTAAGTGGGCAAAAGGTAGACGTATAACTGGGGTTATACGTACCCATGAACCTCCAAGTACATTCCGCTAGAGTCGGCGACAGCCTGGCTTGGAGAGTCGTTGTCGACCTGAGGGTCCACAGAAGTGCGAGCTGGAGAGCGAGCGGTTTAGGGGTTTAGGGCTTAGAGCTTCGGGCTTAGGGCTTAGGGCTTAGGGTTTAGGGTGATGGGTTTAGGGTTTAGGGTTTAGGGTTCAGGGTTTAGGGTGCACAGAGATCTGTTGTTACGTAAGCGTGCAGCGCAGTGTACTTTCTACCGAAGAGCTCGCTGAGGCCCGCCTACCCACCCGGCAACTTTGGTGGCTCCTCGATTGCTATAAGGGCAAAAATCGCTGATGTTTAAGCCCTAAGCCCTAAGCCCTACGCCCTAAACCCTAAGCCCTAAGCCCTAAGGGGGGGGGGAGGTGCGGCCATGCTAAACCCCAAGCCCTAAGCCCTAACCTATAGACCTTAAAGCCCGAAAGCCGAGGTCAAGGTGATTGAGAGGATTCTGGTTTCTTAGGTCCATGCGTGTTAGGGTTTGGGGTTTCGGTTTCGGGTTTCGCCAGCGCCGCTGGCGCCCCAGTCAGCTCGTGCGGCCACATCCCCCGCGAAGCCGGACTACGTAAACACAAACGCTAAGATTTCCAAACCGTTTGAAGCTTTCTGGGATGGGTGCGGAGGGGCGCTAGGCCTCTTGTGGGCCTTTGGCCTAACCCCCCCCCCCCTCCCAAAAGGTTCCCAACCGCGATTTGCAACTTTCCCAAACTCGACCCTTCAGAGGAGTAGAGCTTGTTGTGCCAGAGCACAGTTTGCTGCATGAAAACAGGCAAGCAACCATAAGGAGACTCGAAACGGCGCCGCGCAAAGGGCACCCAACCTCTCCGCCACACCCAGAAATTCTTCGCCAGTGCCACCCTTCACCACCCCCCAAACCCCAAGCCCGAAGCCCGAAACCCTAAACCCGAAACCCTAAACCCGAAACCCTAAACCCGAAACCCTAAACCCGAAACCCTAAACCCGAAATCCCACATCTGAAGTACGCTTTTTTGAGGCTACAACGGCACCTACTCCGCCTGGCCCAACTCCTGGCCTGGCGGCCACATGTACCCCGAGTATTCCTCCATGGCGCGAGGACCCCGGCGCTGAGGGTTTAGGGTTCTAGAGGAGTTTAGGGTTTAGGGTTTAGGGTTTAGGGTTTAGGGTTTAGGGTCTAGGGTTTAGGGTCTAGGGTTTAGGGTTTAGGGATTAGGGTTTAGGGTTCTAATGAGGTTTTTTTGGTGGTTCATGAGGGTGTCTTGGGGTTTGGGCATGTTTGGGTTCGGGGAACCCAGCCCTGCCCCAGTGTGGTTGCTTTAAGTTTTGACCCCAGTTCCACTTAGGGGAACTGCACAGTTATGTGTACCTACGAATCTCCTTGAGGGCCTGCTGGGTTCAGAGAACATGCATAGGTTTCTACACTTTCCCATCCCCCCTTTTAGGCCACTCTGAATCATGATGCCCAAGCCCCGCCCCCCACCCCCCGCTAGGACGCTTAACGTCCATTCTGCGCGTGCTCGTTGTTCTTAGCTTGTTCCCGAAGACCTTTCTGGGTTCTTGTTGAGGGCTTCAACGCGGAAGACGCGCTATCGGATCGCGTTCTGCATGACGGAACAGGCCGCGAAGGGGAGACGGACAACAGAGGAGGGTCGGACGGAATGATTTTTGAAGGGGGACCATGGAGAGGACATGGTCAAGGGAGGGGGGTCGGAACACTTTGATCTGAGAGGGGCGTGGGAGGCGTGGTCGCGGGGGAAGTGAGACGTGCGGTTGGACGGCAGGTTTCGGTGTAAGCCGGTTTGCCTCTGTGCTCTGCGCCCTCCGCCCACCGCGCCCTCTGCGCCCGTCCGCGCTCTTTGGGTCTCTTCCGCGGGCGTGCTGTGTCCATTCTGCAGGTGTTTCGTTTACAAGAAATCTCTTAAGAAGGCACGCACGTGCAGCATAGTGTCCATCTTACCCCCCCCCGACGCCTGAGTTCACTGAAAGCAGGAATTTGCGGCAAGCCAGGGGCCCTTTGTAAGCACATTTTTTGTCCTTCTCAGAACGTTGGAAGAACGAAACTTGAACATGGAAGCTCCCTCACAAGCCTCAACGTCCCATACATACCTCCTGTCGTACCTTCAAGCGTGGTGAGGTCGGGGCCGCCGCACCGTGGCAGCTACAAAGGCGGCCGCCGTGATCAGCTCCCTGACGAGTTAAGATTGGACGTGTGGTTTCTTCGGACGTATGCGGCTATGCACGTGTTTTCTACGTGTGACTTGCCTGACAAGTTCAAAAGCGGGTTGTATACCAGCAAGAGCTCCATGTGAAGCTGAAAACGACACCTGCCTTCAAGAGACCGGGAGACGTGTCGTACCCATGTGTGCTTGTGGTTTTTCACGTGGTGCGAGTACTGGTATCTTCGATGGCTGCACAGTCTTACTAGTGTTTCGGGACATATGCCACCTACCAATTTATGTGCTGCGCGAAGTTGAAGTCTTGGTGCATTGTTAACCCATGCAAAATTGGGCAGCGGAATCGATGCCACCGTCAGTACCTGCGTTTGATGCAGACTGGCTGTGAATGCGCGAGCTTCGCCTGCCCCCCCTCCCCGAAAGGGACAAAGCCGGAGAGAACGAGAGAGAGATTGACACCGTGACTTTTCTGCTACCCCTAGCCCGCAACATCCGGCAACACTAAATCCTTACACGCTGACCCTAAAAATTGAAGCCCACAAAAAAACAACGTAGATGCTGACCTCTTAGCCGTATGCGTTGAGGCATCGTGCCGGCATCACCGCCCCGCGCTACCGAAGGCACCACTGGTTTAGGGATTTAGGGATTCAGGGGTTCAGGGGTTAGGGTTTCCCGCATGCCTTAGATGCCATTGTTAAAGCATCCGTGTGGCAAGATATCTCAAAGGGGCCTGACAGCCGAACCACCCAAAAACACATCCCGAAAGGCTTTCAGGCTCTGGCCCTACACCAATTTTTGGAAACCTCAAAACCACTCCTGACCTTGGCCGGGAGAGCCTGTCGATGATAGATAGTCAGCATCTTGAGGGACGAGAGTCCGTGAAAAGGGCGGGAGAAGGGGTTACGACCGGGGAACCTGAATTTGGAAGGCCGAGAGGGGGGGGGGGGGGGGGCCAAAGCCTTTGGGGCTTGTGGGCGGGGTGCGGGGAAGGCATCTGAAACCGAAACTCTCAGCCTATTTGGGCATCTAGAGGGCTGCTTTGAATCGAGGCCCCACGGCTCCAGGATTTTTTGACCGACCGCAATCCGGCAAAGTGTGGTAAATAACCCAAGTCTGCCTCTCTCCAGGCCCCTTCCCGAGCCGCCCAAGGATGTGAAGGAGGCCAAGTGGGTTCTGTGGTTCTCGGGCTTGGGGCTGTTCTTTGGGGGCGGGCTCTTTGGGCTTAGGGCTGGCTGGTTTGGGCTTGTAATACACCCTAAACCCTAAGCTCTAAACTCAAGCGACCTATGGGCTGCGAAGAGCCGGGCGTGGAAGCTGGCGACGGCTTTGGCAGCTCCCGGAGCTGGCGAGACAGTTGCTGCGCGGGAGCTCTGTCAGCGCCTGGAAGGTGCCGGCGCACGGCTCCAAGCGCGCTGGCAGGTTCCGTACCCAGAGACTCCAATACTCCTTAATTATGAATTATGGAATACTCCTTAAGGTCCTTAAGCCAGCTACGGAACCCTTATTTAGGGAGCATTCCTGTTTTTCTACCGGGGGTACTGGGGACCTTGGGTAGGAGCTTGACCTTACACCTTCAGAGCGCCCTCCAGGGCCCGGCCTCAAGCTTTGGGGCCTCTCTCAGGAATCCCCTCCCCCTAATATTGAACCCCCCTATCCCCCAATATTTACACCCCCCCGCATATACTATAATAGAACTATACTGGGGGGTAATTCATATTAGGGGGCAGGGGGGTGGTTTAATCTTGGGGGAGGGGATTCTTTTGCCTTCTGCCCGAACGTTGGCAGCCGTTCGGATTTGGCTGCATCTACGGCAGACCCCGGCCGGCCAGAGTCTTGATGTTTCTTTTGTATTGAGCCAGTGGTGCCTGCAGGAAACCGAGCAGCAGGTCTGGCCTCAAGGGTTCGCAGCCCTCGTACTCCGAAAACCACTGTTTAGGGTTTTAGGGTTTAGGGTTTAGGGTTTAGGGTTTAGGGTTTAGGGTCCCTGAGCCCTAAGCCCTAAACATGGACTGGGTGGGCGAGTTGCGAGGGAGCATGAACCTTGGCACACGCCACAGCACGCCTTGCATGGGTGCATCTGACCTACCCTCAGCCAACCCCAAACCCTAAACCCCAAACCCTAAACCCTAAGCCATAAACCCAAAACCCTAACCCCTAAACCCCGAAGCCGTAAGCCCTAAGCCCTAAGCCCTAAGCCCTAAACCCACACAAGTGCCTTGAATTCTGTGTGACGAAGAAGCTCTGAGGCCATCAAAAAGACTCTCCAGGCCTCGCAACCCCCCTAAGAAACCCGATTTTTCACCCTAGTTTTCTGGCCTTCCCAGTGTAGCGGACTCGGGGTTGGGGTTTAGGGGCCTAAACCCTAAACCCTAAACCCTAAACCCTAAACCCTAAACCCTAAACCCTAAACCCTAAACCCTAAACCCTAAACCCTGAACCCTAAACCCTAAACCCTGAACCCTAAACCCTAAACCCTAAACCCTAAGCCCTAAACCCCAAACCCCAAACCCCAAACCCTAAACCCTAAACCCTAAACCCTAAACCCTAAACCCTAAACCCTAAACCCTTAGCTTCCCTGAGCCCTGGCACCGACAACCTCCACGCCTTGCAGGCCGCTCCGCTGAAGGCTGAAGGCCCTGCAGCCGCAGGCGGGGGGGTGCTTCTTCAAACCTCAGGGGTCGGGCCTGAGTTTTAGAAGGTTTAGGGTTTAGGGTTTAGGGTTTAGGGTTTAGGGTTTAGGGTTAGGGTTTAGGGTTTAGGGTTTAGGGTAGGGCAGGCTACAACAAGGCCATGTTTTAGGAACCTTTGAACCCCAGGGGCAGACCCCCTCTCAGCGCTAAAGTTTCCCCGAGGCCTGATTCCCCAAAGAGTCTTTACAGGCATTTGGGGGTTTCCGAAAAATGGTACCCCTTTTTGCAAAGCTTCTATAAGAAGGATTGCACCCCTATGTTGGGACCAGACCTTAAACCTTGAACTATAAGCCCTAAACATGGACGAGCCTTGCTGAAGACAGGCTCGAACACCAGAACTGGAGTGTCGTGAATCCTAAACCCTCTTAATCCCCAAGCGTGGTGGCCATGCGTGTCTCCGTCGGGCTTGCTGGCAGTGGCGCATAGACTCGCCGACGCGGCTTGGAAGGTGTCGTCCCCGCGCGCGGCTTCTTGTGCCCGGCGTTGCATGTGGGGTTTTCTGCAATTAGGGGGGTGCCTTTTAGGGGAATCCGACTACTTGGGGGTCTAGTTTAGGGGTCCTTTCTTTTCGTAAACTCCCATGTGGCCCGGTGTGGGTCGGGCGACGACGATGGGGTCGCGCGATTCCTCGAGATGGAGGGTCGGCGGGACTTCCTGCACACCAAGCTGGCCCATCTGCATCTGCGCTCCCTGCGCTGGCGCCGTGGATCTGGAGCTGCGGGGCTCTGCGTCCCGTGCAGCCCAAGCCCACTCCAGAACCATGCACCTTCAGTGCTCCCGCGCTTGGAGCGGCAGGCACGGTCGGTAGAATGCCGACGCCGGGCGCCTTCTGCAGGTCAGAAACTCTTCTGCGCAGAGATGCTGTTGCAGGCCGCAGCCAGCGCTGGCACGAAATGCTCTGGGAAGCTTCGATGACTTCGGCCTCGGCGATGTTGGGACGATAGCCGCGTTCGCGGGAGGTTTGCTTTCTGGGTTTTAGGGTGCCAGTCCTGGCCCGCATTGGTCGTCGAAGGCGACTACAACCGCTGCCACCGCCAGTGCCAGACCTTGGCCGTCGGCAGATTGCCGTCAAGCCTACAGCTTCCGCTGGCATCAGCGCTTCGAACTCCGCGCCCGACACGCCTGCGTTACGGGGGGCGATAGGACTTGGTGGTGGCGTCCGCTGCATCTACGGTGCTCTGCAACTCCTAGTGCAAGCTGAACCACACCTCCGTGGCTGGAGGCTGTACGGAGGATGCGCCAGCCCAAGGGCCAGTGTTTCCTCGCACTTGGGTGGAGCGTTGATCCCTCTGCGCAACGACGGTCTCAAGCAGCCTCGCAACAACCCCTGATGTCTGAAATCCGAACCCTAAGTCCTAAACCTTGAACCTTACCCCTTTTACTTGAGCCCTGAAGCCTTAAGCCCGAAGCGCAAAGAAGCGCCTCAGCGTTGCTTTGTCCCCGCTGCGTCTCAGGGCCAAGCGCCGGGCCCCAACCGGCCCTACCAGCTCCCGAGCCGAAGGCCCGGCAAGTCTACCATAGGGGCCTGAATAATTAGAATAGGGTTCAGGGTTTTGGGATGTTTAGGGTTTAGGGTTTAGGGTTTAGGGGTTAGGGTTTAGGGTTCAGGGTTCAGGGTTTAGGGTTTGGGGCTTAGGGGCCTTCATAATTAGAGTAGGGTTTCGGGGTTCTTACAGTATAATACACAGGGACCATAAGGGAATACTAGAAGTAAGTATTCCGACCTGTATATTGGATCTTCGAGTTTTCAGGCCTTTGGGTTTAGGGCTTGGGGCCTAGGAGTCTAGGGCTCAGAGTGTTAGTAGGGTTTGGGGCTTAGGGTCCTGAACGTTGAGGGGTTCAGGGTTGATTCTGGCTTCAAGATTCAGTGTTTGGGGTTCCTTATGAAGTTGAGGGAGATGAAGGGAAAAACGGCTTATCCAGCCTTGAGTTGGACTGCAGCTGGACGGCGGAGTTTGCTTTGACAGTTCCTTGTTTGCTCCGGGCCCCCTTCGCCCGGCTAATCGGCGAAGCTAGCACGAAGCCTTTGCTTGAAGGATGTCATAGGCTTCTTGGACATTGGACCCTCGCACAATTGAACTCGAGGCCAAATATGCCGGAAAGAGGGGACGGCTTGTTGATTTGTGGACTCTCAAGGGCTTAAGACTCGTACTCCAAGGTGCATCTGCAGAGATCCTGCAGAGCTCCCGAATTTAGGCAATTGTGGCAGAAGGGCTTAGGTTCTGTGTTTTTCGGGTTGTTCTTACAACGCCCCTTGTCACCTCCACTACAGAAGGTTAGGGTTCTCAATGGACAGGGTGCAAATTTTATGAACCCAAACCCTAAACCCTAAGCTTCCCTAAGCCCTAAACCCTGAACCCTAAGCCCTAAACCCTAACCCTGAGCCCTAAACCCTAAACCCCAAACCCCAAACCCTAAACCCTAAACCCTAAATCCCTAAACCCCTAAACCCTAAACCCTACCCCACAGGATGCCGAGGCCAAGCAGGAGGTCACCAAGCCGAGTCCGACAGCTGAGGCACCGAAGGAGGAACCCGCTCCGGCCGTCGTGGAGAGGGCAGACTGATAGGGTTTAGGGTTTAGGGTTTGGGGTTTAGGGTTTAGGGTTTGGGGTTGAGGGTTTAGGGTTTAGGGTGCAGGGTTTAGGGTTTAGGGTTCCTCAACCCGGCATCACAAGCAAACGGCTTATACAAGAGCATAAACGTGACCACCTCTCTATAAGAAGTGTGAGAATAAGTGTGAAAATAGTTGTCTGAACTGTATGGTGTTGGGGTTTGACGCTCGTTGGACAGTGCTGTTCTCTACCACGACGTGGCCTGCAAGCCTCGCTTTCTCAACAACGGCTTGACAAGCGACGGATAGGCTCAGCTCCCGGCGAGCGCCAGGAAAGTTAAGCAGCGTCCTGTCTGAGCCAGCAGGTGCCTAGGTGCCTTCTTGGAGGGTCATGGGTAGTTACAAAGTGGGGTGTAGAAGTAGGGTAACTACAGCTATGACTGGCTATAACCTTAGGTAGGGTACTTATAGCCCTACTTGTAACTACCCATGAACCTCCAAGCAGGTGCCTAGGTCCTAGGCGGAGAGGGGTCAAGGGTCTTTCGGTTTAGCCAATCGGGTGGTTGTTCAACAGGCATTCGGCCCTCTGAAGCGTAGAAGCCCGTTGAAATTCGTCAGGTACGCCCGATGTTCGCCTGACGTGTGATAGAAAAGACCAAACAGCAGCATGCTTTTGCGGACCCGTGTTTGTCAACGCAGGCTGGGGTTCTGGGGGTTGCTCTACTGTAAATTGTGCTCCCCTTCTTGGGGCTCTATTGCAGCCACCTGCCCCCAAAAAACGCGAAAGCTGCGCCCGCTCTTCGCTCAGTCTTTGAATCAGCCTTGCAAGCTGACACGTAGGTAAAACATGATATGATACGAGAAGATAAGACAAGACAAGGCAACCCAGCATAACATAAAAAATCATGGCATAACATAACAACCACATCATAGCGTAGCATCACATAGCATAACATAGCATCACAGAAGGGATTCTGGGGGTGACGAGGTTGCAGAGATCAGAGAGCGTCGTGAAGGGTGAGGTTCCCACTCGAACACTCGCTCTCCAAACCCTGAAGCCCCCAAAAGCCCCCCAAAGCCCCTAAAATCTGAAAGCAGGAAAGGGTATAAAGCCTAATATATATATATATATATATGTATATATATATATATATACATGCACACATACAATTTGTATGTGTAACAATAGTACTGGCAATAATCGAATAGTAAGATTAGCAAAAATAGTCATACGAGTACTACTAGTATGAATAGTTATACTAGCAATCATAGTAGTGCGAGTCGCAATAGTAGTAATATACATAATAGTACTAGTAGTACTAGTAGTAACAATAGACATGTCATGAATAATAGCAATCATCGTAGCCATAGTAATCAAAGTCAGAATCGTAGTAACAAACATAGGAATAGTAACGCTGCTAACTATCACTAGATGTGGTAAACAACTTCGCGTGGTGCCCCGCAAGCCCCGGATAATCGGGCTGCCGCCCCCTCTTCTCTGATGGGGCGGAGGCTTCGGCTGAGGCAGGTTGGGGGCCAGGTGGCCCGTTAAAAGAATGTTTGGGGTTTGGGGGGTTTTTAGGGGGACTTTGGGCCCACTGGCATGCAGGTTCTCCTCAGGTTAGCTTCTTCGTTTTGGGTCTGCAGCTACTATGTTTTCTTGCCCCTTCTCTGCCCAAAGCGGGCTCCTCTTCTGGCACATGCTCGGCCCAAAGCCCATAAATGGGCCGCTGCAAGGACCAGAGCTTGTTCTTCCTATCTTCTTGCCGGTCGGGTGTTCTGACCATTGCGGGCACTTTGGAGGGCTTAGAATCGAACTCCCCCCCCCCCCGACCCCCCGACCCCCACACACTTGGGGCCCAGGCGGTGGATCTGCTGCGGTGCGGCTGCCACTTTCGCAGCCATGGTGCGGCCGCTGGCGTGCCCGGGCCAGGTTAAAGAGCCCCGTAAGAGTCCGTTTTGAGGCAATGCTCCTGCTTCGTTGTGGCCCCTTATAGTGGTAGTTTAAGGCCGAGTCCCTATAGTTAACCTCTATCATCACCTGCCTTGTCGACAAGGACGCTGAATGAGCGAAAGTTCAGAACCCCTGAATGCCCTGCGTTTATGCGGTTTAGAACGTCCTACATCCTCAGCCCTAAATCCTAGACCTTACGAAGCCCCATACAGCCCTCTGACACCCTCAACCTTAAACCTTGGGATGTTTCCCCTTCTACTAACAGTCGTTAATCGGGATTCTAGTACCCCCCAAAACAATCTCTATAAAGGACTTTTAGTGTAAGGGGGAACATCCCAACCAAACCCTAAACTCCACCGAAACCCTACTTGGAGGTTCACGTGTAGTTATATTTGTCGGGTTATAGGTACCCTAAATAAGGCTATAGCCAGTCATAGCTATAGATACCCTACTTATAACCCCACTTATAACTACCCATGAACTAAACCCAAAACCCAAAACCCAAAACCCAAAACCCAAAACCCAAAACCCAAAACCCAAAACCCAAAACCCCAAACCCCAAACCCCAAACCCTAAACCCTAAACCCCCCCCCCCCCCCCCAAAAAAAAAAAAAAAAAAAAAACAAAGCGTCACTGAGGCTGGCGGTGCGGACCATGGGAGGCACCTGCGCTCTCCTCACCCGCCATGTCCAGGTAGGATAAGGGGGACCCTTAGGGTTTAGGGTTTAGGGTTTAGGGCTTTAGGGTTTAGGGTTTAGGGTTTAGGGTTTAGGGTTTAGGGTTTAGGGTTTAGGGTTTAGGGTTTAGGGTCCCTTGAAAGGGAACCCTTCTGAACGCTCTTCTGGCTCTCTTAAACAGGGACCTGGGCCTTCTTCCCACAGGGTCCCCCAACTCCTATCCCCTACCATGAGTCCCCAGAGCGCAAGACCTTAAAGCCCTGGGTGTTCAGGGTGTTTAGGGTGTTTAGGGTGTTTCGGGTGTTTCGGGTGGTGTTTGGGGGGGGGGGGGGGGGGGTGGGGGGGTGTTTAGGCTTTTAGGTTTAGGGTTTAGGGCTACCAAAACTCGTCAAAACCCCACAACCGCTTGGGCTTTGCAGGCTCAAATGCTCTTGACCATGAAAACCAAAAACCCTGGACCCAAAACCCTAAACCCTAAACCCTAAACCCTAAACCCTAGACCTCGTAGACCCTAAACCCTAAACCAGGCCTGCCCCAAGGTTGGAAAACTCCAGGGGCCCAACTCGGCGAAACCCAAACCCTGCACTGATCAATTCGACGTCACCCTGAACCCTGAGCAGCCAAACCCTATATCCTTGAACCCTAAACCCTAAATCCTAACCCCTAAACCCTAAACCCTAAACTTCCCTAAGCCCTAAACCCTATCGGGGCTAAAACCCTAAGACTCAGGCCCCATCATGGGTCAGTTCAAATACCTCGGAGGCGCGCGAGCAGGCGTGGGGGCGGGCGAGAAGCGGGGCAGGGCGAACGACTTAAGGAAAGACTCAGGGTTCAGGGTTTACGGGTTTAGGGGGGGGTTTAGGTGGGGGGGTTATGGTTCCGGGTTTAAGGTTCTGGGAAGCTTCCAGTTGGATTCCGGCACCTGAAACAGCAATTTAGAGCCTGGGGTTCCTGCAGGCCTTCAACTGGCAGAGGCTGATTGCCCGCAAGGAGTTTCAATTGTAGCTGTCGTCACGCTGCAGATGGGAAAGCTCCATGGAAGCACCCTAGCTAGCGTGCATGTTCGACCCATTATACACGAAATCTCCCCAATCAGCTTCGTACACTCTCGCATCAGGGGATGGAACTATCTATGGCATTCCGGGCCACGCGAAACGGGTGCTGCGCAACTTGGCACTGCCAGACAAGGGTCTGTGTGACGGGGCGTCCCATGCCTCGTTTTGTGAGTTGGGCCCCATGGATTTTCGGTTGAGCATGGCTTGTGATGGCAGTCAGGGGCCCCGAGGAACCTTGTTCGATCATTGCCACATGAAGCCCTAAATCCTAAACCCTAAGCCCTAAGCCCTAATCCATGAGGACCCTATCTAGGCAGGGCTTCCAATATTCGTTACGGAAACTACAGGTCAGGATCGACTTGCCAAACCCGACAAGCCACATAAACGATCAGCGTGCAAGGTTCTGAGGCGAAACATGGGCCTTACTACCAGACCATACCAGGATGGGCTATTTGGCCAACCCTACAAAAGGGGCCCTTTTAAGGGCTTATATACAATAGCCCATGCTGGTAGTGTCACGACAGAAGCCACAGACGAACTGCGCAACCGACTCCCGGATGGATGATCCGCTCACTTAGGGTTTAGGGTTTAGGGGTTAGGGTTTAGGGTTTAGGGTTTAGGGTTTAGGGACCTGTTGGCTGAAGAGCAACGAATCCAAAGGTCAAGGAGTCGTCCCATGAAAACCTGGGCAGTGAGTCTAGGCCAGGCCACGGGCATGACACCCTGAGCCCAGGAATCACGCCTTCCACGGGGGAGATCCGGCACATTGGACCCAGGTGGATGCGTCTGTGCGTGGTGTCTGAGGGGGAGGGAAGTCAGGAAGCTTGCGAACCGAAGCCAGAGGCCATTTAGGGTTTAGGGTTTAGGGTTTAGGGTTTAGGGTTTAGGGTTTAGGGTTACTACAGGATTTAGGGAACTCCAACAAGGCCCTGAGTTCTGTGGATCAAAGGGGCTGGCATGCCGAGAGACACGGAACCGCTTGAGATAGCATCTTGGGCGTCGAGCTCCCTGACACTCCGAAAGCAGAAGGGCCCTGTTTCCAAAGCGGTTTTGGGTGGCTTTCGGTTTGGGGTCTGGGCTTTAATGTCATAAGCTATATTATATTACTGATATAGTAGTACAATTTGTGTTACAGGCTTTAATGTCATAAACTATAATAGTTACTGATCTAGTAGTACAATTTTGTTGTTACAGTACAAGGATGTCCCCCTGAAATCCCTCACATCTTCAGGCTGGATGGCAAGTTCAAGTGGTTGCGGGGCGTGCTGGCCGGCGACGGCTGCGGCTGGGATTGGGCTTAGGGTTCAGGGTGTTTGGGGTTTAGCGTTTAGGGTTAGGGTTCAGGGTTTAGGGCTTAGGGTTTAGGGTTCAGGGTTCAGGGTTTAGGGTTTAGGGTTTAGGGTTTAGGGTTTAGGGTTTAGGGTTTTACCCACTTTCTGATCGTGCTCATGTTCTGCGTGCGTGTCCGAGTTCACAGTACAAACCCTTGTAGTTCAAAGTCGTTTTGTGCAGTGAGGGGATTTGGGATGGTGTGAGAAGGCTTGGGCCCGGCTTGGAAGCGCATTTTATGCTGTGGCGACATCAAGGCCCCACTGATGTGTAGAGATAAGCGTGGCGATATTCAGGCTCTAGATTGTCGCCTGGTGCCCAGCTGTCAGGGTTACCCTAAACTAAACCCTAAACCCAAGCCCTAAACCCTAAACCCTAAACCCTGAAAGGTTGGGGCCGTGGCCTAACCGCCCCTGCATGAAGAACCCGAGACCGGAGACCTGAAGTTTCCTGCCTAAGCCCTAGAAGCCATCAGCCCGCAGCCGTAAGCCCACCGAGTTCAACCCTCCATCGGATTTTAGGGTTTAGGGTTTAGGGTTTAGGGTCTAGGGTTTAGGGTTTAGGGTTTAGGGTGGATTGCTGTGAGGCATCTACGGCATACCCTCCCACGCCGACACGGTGCTGAAGATCGTGCCGAGCACAGGCCCGGAATGCCTGGAAGTGCAGTCTGAAGCCCTAAGCTTGGGGGCATGTTCCTCCTTATATCTGGCAGTCCTTAGTAGGGATTATTAGTAGGGGGTACTATCATCCCTATTAAGGGCTGCTAGTATAAGGGGGACATCCCAACCCAGAACCCTAAACCCTAAGCCCTAAACCCTAATTAAACCCTAAACCTAAACCTTACATCCTGCACCCCTCGCACCTTTTGAAGAATGCAGGGCTCTGCAGTGTTCACAAGGGCTAGTGGTGCACAAGGCACAGGAGGCTCACAGAAGGCCAGAGCCCCAAACACCTGAAGGGTTCAAGGGTTGTTTTTTAAGGGTGTTTCTGAACTTTTGCCTAGAAGGTGCCAGCTACACCCTCAACGTTAAACCCTAAACCCTAAACCCTAAACCCAAACCCTAAAACCCTAGGTTAGGAGGAGCTCTTAGAAGGCTTTCCTACGGGGATATGCGGTAGCAAACTCCTTATTCCCTACTGAGAGCTAGCTTCGTCTCAAACACAGCATCCCTTCCGTTGCATCCTTTAGGGTTTAGGGTTTAGGGTTTAGGGTTTAGGGTTTAGGGTTTAGCGTTTAGGGTTTAGGGTAACAGATGACAGGAAAGTTTACTTCGGAATCAGAAGGGCCCTCTCTGTACATCTTCAGACAAAGTGGATCAATTGGGCGGTCCTTGATTGTTGGTAAGTAATTGAAAATTGGCAGGTACGCGTATATGGCTATTCTCAAAAGTTTTTCTGTTGAATCTTACATGATGTTCATGTATGGACCACATAGGTAGGTATTCGCACGTCTCTACCTTTCATTACATTGCAGGTGTGCTGATTCATTTGGTTACTATAGGGGTCGGAAGGATTACAAGGAGTATTCCCTTTGTAGTTATATCATAGTAGCCCCCAAAACCCTACTCTAATTATCAAGGCCCCTAAGCCCTAAACCCTAAACCCTAAACCCTTAACCCTTAACCCTAAACCCTAAACCCTAAACCCTATTCTAAGTATGAAGTATTCGGTTAGCTGAATTCACCAACCTGCCCAGCAGGGGAAGTCCTGCAGCTCGGCAGAGTGCCAGCAGGCAGGTGGAAGCGGCCTGGCCCAGTTTTGGAAAATGGGCGAATCTAGGGGTCGGAAGAGTTGTTCAGAGTATTCCCTTGCCTTGTGGTCCCTATATACATATGCGATAACAACCTCACACCCAATTCTAACCCTAAACCCTAAACCCTGAACCCTAAACCCTGAACCCTGAACCCTAAACCCTAAACCCTATAAACCCTAAACCCTAGACTCTAAACCCTAATCCCCTGCACCCTACGCCCTGGAACGCTGCACCAGCGGCCATTGGCGGCCATCTGAAGGACCAACCCCCTACTCAAGCGGCCGAACACCCCCCAACCCCTAAACCCGAATCTAGGGTTTAGGGTTTAGGGTTTAGGGTTTGCTGTGATAGGGCGTAGATGCTGTGAAGGTTAGGTTTCGGAACAAGCTCGAAAGCTTCGTGAGGTGCGAAAAGCAGCATTGGCCCGATTGTGGAGGGCCATCTAACACTTCTCCCACGCCCTCCACGGCGGCAAAGCCACCCAAACCTATTCCTTTTAGGGTTAAGGCCTAAACTCAGACAACTTCTAAAACTTAGGCAGTTTCAGGGAGGGTTGCAGCAAGTTTCAGAGGGGCGGGCTCGGCACCCAGTCAGGCTGGATGGCACCGGTCAAGGGGGCCAGGGAAGCCACACGAACAGGTCGGCTTAGCGCCATCGAGGTCGAGGGGCTTAGGCGCCGCCCCCCAACTGTAGGGGGGCGGCCTAAGCCTTGAGTTTAGAGTCTAGGGTTTAGGGTTTATAGGGTTTAGGGTTTAGGGTTTATAGGGTTTAGGGTTTAGGGTTTAGGGTTTAGGGTTCAGAGTTTGAGGCTGCATGACCGTTCCGCTCCACCTGCTGGAGGGAGGCGCATGTTGATCCCAAAACCCCTTGCAGATCCCTGTGCATCGACATCAGGACAGCTGGCACCTCCCAGGTCGACGAACCCTAAACCCTAAACCCTAAACCCTAAACCCTAGACCCTAGACCCTAGACCCTAAACCCTAAACCCTAAACCCTAAACCCTAAACCCTAAACCCTAAACCCTAAACCCTCAAGACAAAATAAATAGAAATTGTATGTGATATCATTCGGAATTTCTCAAGCTATTTGTCTAAACTGCTGACGCGCCGAGTTTAAGTAAATTAACCCAAAACACCTGGGAAGCTAAATGGTCATTTTCCTTAAACCTATGGGACCTTCCCAAGCCTTTATACTCGTGAGATCCACTAAAAAACCTAACAAACAGGGCCTCCCCCGAATACAAAATTACGAAGCCGGGCCTCCCCCGAATACTGAAGTACAAAGCCGAGTCCTCCCCGAATACTGAATTACGAAGCCGGGCTTCCCCCGAATACTGAATTACGAAGCCGGGCTTCCCCCGAATACTAAATTACGAAGCCGGGCCTTCCCCGAATACTAAATTACGAAGCCGGGGATACTAAATTACGAAGCCGGGCTTCTCCCGAATACTGAATTACGAAGCCGGGCCTCCCCCGAATACTAAGTTACGAAGCCGGGCCTCCCCCGAATACCAAATTACAAAGCCGGGCTTCCCCCGAACGCTAAATTACCGAATGCTAAATTTCGAAGCCGAGCCCCTCCCCCCCGAACACCAAACCACGAAGCCGGGCCTCGGAATACTAAATTACGAAATCGGGGCCCCCGAACCACCCACCCCCCTTTGTCCCCCCCCGCACGCCGACCCTTAAAAACCTAATTTTAACGCTACGCGACCCGCCTCAACCCAACCCAGCGCATCCGCGTGAGCATGGTGATTCCGCAGCGCCCAAGTCGCTGGACCCCAAGCAATAAGGGTTGGGTTGAGGGTTGAGGGTTGAGGGTTCCGGGTTTATGGTTTATGGTTTGGGGTTTGGGGTTGAGGGTTAGTTTAGGGCTCAAGGTTCACGCTTTGGGGTAGGGTTCGGCTTGGAGTGATCGTAGGGTTGAGCCAGGCCCCTTGTTTAAGGCGACTCTTCGGCAGGGTGGGGGGGAGGGGGGAGGTGTGGGGGGAGGGGGAGGGGGTGGGGGGCAGGGGAGGTGGGGGGAGGCGGGGCAAAAAGGGGGGGGGAAAGGGGGGGGGGGGTTGGTGGGGGGGGGGAAGGTAGGGAACAGGCGGGGGGCCCTGCTGGGAGGGGCTTCAACTGCCTCTGGTCCTGGCGAACCGTCCGCTTGCGGACCCCGTTTCCCAGAAAAATTACCCATTTGAGGCCAAAAAAAGGGTTGGGGGGAGGATTTGGAGGGGGGTGCCTGTTCTGCGGCCCGAGGCCTCGGCGGATATCTAAAATTAAACGTTTCGCTCAAAACTTTCACTCAAAACTTTCGCTCGAAACGTTTCGCTCAAAACTTATTGGGACCCAAACCCTAAACCCTAAACCCTAAACCCTGAACCCTGAACCCTAAACCCTAAACCCTAAACCCTAAACCCAAAACCCAAAACCCAAAACCCTAAACCCTAAACCCTAAACCCGAAACCCGAAACCCGAAACCCTAAACCCTAAACCCTAACCCCTAAACCCTACACCCTAAACCCTACCTAAACCCTAAACCCTAAACCCTAAACCCTAAACCCTAGACCCTAGACCCTAGACCCTAAACCCTAAACCCTAAACCCTAAACCCTCCAGCCGAGGTGGCACGGTGGTGTGTTAGGCACGGATGGCGCGATCTATGGCATCCCTTGCAATGCACGGGGCCACAGTGGGGGCAGGGTGTAGGCTTTAGGGTTTAGGGTTTAGGGTTCAGGGTCTAGGGTTTAGGGTTTAGGGTTCAGGGTCCCGCACCCGAAGACCCATTAAAGTCGGGGGTCAGGGGGGTTTTGGGAGGTTCAGGGGCTTAAGGTTTGAGGTTTGGGAGGTTTTTTTTTATTCTTCCAAGGGGTTTTCGGAGTTTTTGGCAGACGGGGCTCTGCTGTCATTCAGGCTCGAGGGGTGCTGAAGATCATCCCGGAGACCGGCGAGGCAGGTTTTTTTTTTTTTTTCTTTTTTCATTTCTCGGTTTTTTTATTTACATGTTTTATTTATATATTTTTTGTTTTTTATGTTTTCAGATTTTCTGTTTTATTCCCTTTGTAAAGGGTTTCAGGGTTTTCGGGTCTTTGGAGGTTTTTAGGGTTTTGGGACTTTTGGATTTTAGGGTTTTTGGGGTTGTTAGGGTTTTGAGGGTTTTGAGGGGCTTGAGGGTTTGAGGGTTTAGGATGGAGCCTCAATCTCCACCTCGTCACCGACAACCCGGTGTTGTTGACTTACGGTTGGATTCAGGGGTTTGAGGCTCACTGAAACTAATGTTGTAACCTACTAAGGTCTGCAGGCAAACCCAACAAACCCAAAGCAGCCCCCAAACCCTCAACCCTCAACCCTAGAACAGCAAAGCTGCAAGCCTTGGAACCCCCCCGGCGGCGCTCTTTTTCCCTGTTGTGTCGGTGGTGTTCGGTTGCCTTGTCATGAGAAACAGTGTTTCCTTTTGGATATTAGACCCCAAGGCCTTATGCCTCAAACCCAGAAACCCTCAACCCTAAGCCCTAAACTCTAAACCCAAAACCCTAAATACCCTCAATACCCTAAATACCCTCAACCCTAAACCCTAAACCCTAAACCCGAAGCCCTAAACCCTAAACCCCAAACCCTAAACCCTCAACCCTAAACCATGCCCTTAAGCCCGAGGTGACGATTCTGGGAGACCTTCCCGAGGGCCCCAACAAGTGGTACGGTTTCCAGCCTGCAAAAAGGGTGGCCTTTGCAGTTTAGGGCTTAGGGTGTAGGGTTTGGGGGTTTGGGGTTTACGGGGCTTAGGGTTCAGAGGGCTTATCGGGCTTATGGGGCTTAGAGTTTAGGGTTTAGGGTTTAGGGTTTAGGGTTTAGGGGTTTGTTAGGGCAGTGCCAAGAGTGAGTCCAGAGCCACAGGAAAACCTAGAGCCATCGACCCGATACCCAAAGCTTAGGAAGCCAAACCCTAAACCCTAAACCCTAAACCCTAAACCCTAAACCCTAAACCCTAAACCCTAAACCCTAAACCCTAAACCCTAAACCCTAAACCCTAAACCCTAAACCCCTAAACCCTAAACCCTACGTAAATGTCGTAGGTTGTTCGCAGAACCTCTCTTACACCTGGACTCTTGGGGCCGATCTACAAAAAGCAGGTTGGTTTAGGGGGGGTTTAGGGTTTAGGGTTTCGGGTTTAGGGTTTAGGGTTTCGTCTTTAGGGTTTAGGGTTTAGGGTTTAGGGTTTAGGGTTTAGGGTTTAGGGTTTAGGGTTTAGGGTAAGCTAGAGCCCCCCCCCCGATCCGCCATCACTTCCGTGGCTATCGCGCGCCTCAGGTGGGCTGCCAGGCAACGATGGCTGCATCTATGGCATACCGTACAATGCGCGGCAGGTATTGAAGACACCTGGCGCAGTTCAGAGGAGTTAGGGTTTAGGGTTTAGGGTTTAGGGTTTAGGGTTTAGGGTTTAGGGTTTAGGGGTTGAGGCTGAGGACTCTGGAGCCGAAAGTTCAAGCCCATCAAGTTGAGGGCTTAGGGGCTTTACGCCATCCCCCCAAACCTTCAACCTCAGATGCCCCCAAACCCACTTGAAACCCAACATTCTAATAATTTTTGATAACTGACACGTACCTTAACAGGGAAACCCTGAACATCCTGAACCCTGAAATCCTCCTCTTCCTGTGGATCCCGCGCTCTGAACCGCTCGGCGGCCCCCTGGTCCGATCCTCGGCATCCCTCCATTGAGGTTCCCTTAGCTAGGGTCCGTGCCTGGGTAGAGTATATGATGTGGGTATTGATTTTTAGGGTACACCAAAAAGGCGCGAGCTTTGGGGAGTAGGGCCGGCAGGACAAGAAGAGCTCTGTCTGCACAGGAAGGGCCCTTCCAGCCCTAATCCCGGCTTGGCCCTCCGGAATCCTTGAAGCCCGGTACCCTTCCCGCTTTCGAAAGTTCGAGGATCGTCCCGGAGACCGGCGAGGTCTCAACACTGGGTTCCCTCCCCAAGGGCAACTGGAAGTGGCACGGCGGCTCTGGCTGGCAGCAGAGAACCCCAAACCCCAATGCCAACCCCCCAACAACAACAAGCAAGAAAACATCGGGGAGAAAGGGCAGGGCTCTTCGGGTTTGGGTTGGGGAAGGAAGCTACATAAACCATTCGTGGGGGCCCGGGGTGCATGGGGTCAGGTGGCGTCGTGGGCCCCGACGGCGCTGTGTACGGCATCCCCTCTCATGCCCGCAGCGTGCCAGGGCCGCAATTCGAGAGAAGCTCGCAAAAGGCGTGTCCTTTGACATCTTTACACAGGACGCCAAAGAGCCACAAACTTGTATCTTTGTACAGGGGTGCCAAGAGCACCCAAACATCAGGGACAAAGTGCCTTTTTCAGCCCTGGCAGTCTGCACTCTACCAATCATTGTCCGCCTGGAAAGGGACGACACTCCTTGTGTGTTGAGTTGGCTTGAGCTCGTCTCTCAGGCGTGGTGACAGTCGAGCACCTTTGTGAAAGCACAGCCAGTTCCTAGACCCTAGACCCTAGACCCTAAACCCTAAACCCTAAACCCTAAACCCTAAACCCTAAACCCTAAATCCGGAGCCCGGTCGCTTCTGTGTTTGATCGAGGTGCTGAAAATCGTCCCGAAGACAGGCGCCGGACCTGAAGTGTGGGGGTGAAGATGAGGACCTCGGGCTGGCAGAGTAGGGGTGTACGGGTTCAGGGGGGTAACCTCAAGTACAGACGGTACTTAAGAAGAAATAGACCTAGACCCATCAGCAGAACTCCTATGTAGTTTATAAGTTCTATTCCTACGAGGGCGGGGGGGTTGGTCGCCTATGACCTTGCTGCCAGACTGCACCGGCACCCACAATGCCACCGACGCTAGCATGCAACCGTACTCATTCCAACCATGAACATCCTCAACCCTAAAACAACCCTAAACCCTAAACCCTAAACCCCAAAACCCTAAACCCTAAACCCTAAACCCTAAACCCTAAACCCTAAACCCCCAAAACCCTCAGACCCCTAACATCCCCCCAAATCCGCAATCAAAGAAGAGCGCCCCCAGAAGGCGAAGTGTCGTTATTGGGGGACTTCTCCGAGATGCCCTACAAGTGGGGCGGCCGAACAAGGGCTGGCCTCGGGAGTTTAAGGAGTTGACGGGTTCAGAGGGAGTTTAGGGTTTAGGGTTTAGGGTATAGGGTTTAGGGTTTAGGGTTTAGGGTTTAGTTGAAGGAGTTTGGGGTTGGGGTGACGCCAGGGGTCTCGTGTTTTAAGAAAAGCCTGGAGCGGGTCCACCAAAACAACAAGCAAAAACGTCCCCCTCCCTCCCACCCCCCCCCCCCAACCCCAACCCCAAAGCCCTGAAGCTCACTGAAATCCCTGAGACCCTGAAGCCCCCGAAGTCCCCAAACCCCGAACCCCCCCAAACCCTATGGGTGGTTGTCAAATTATGGTCCCTTTTTGGATCCCTATTTTCATACGGCACCTAATATGTAGGGCACCCCAAAAGGGATCATAATTTTGACAGCCAACCCTCTACAGATCAGAGGTGGGGTGGCGGCGCTGCGGGAGACAGCGCCGTGTGCCCTGGCAGGGCACTAACCTTCCCACTTGAGGGTTCAGGGTTTAGGGTTTAGGGTTTAGGGTTTAGGGTTTAGGGTTTAGGGTTTAGGGTTTAGGGTTTAGGGTTTAGGGTTTTGCGTATGCTGCCCAAGGGGTCTTCCACGTTACTCGAGCAAAGTTACTTGACAAGAGGATCTTGAGCTAGCGTGCTTTAGCGTCCACCAGGCGGCCCAAACCCCAAACCCCAAACCCCAAACCCCAAACCCCAAACCCCAAACCCCAAACCCCAAACCCCAAACCCCAAACCCCAAACCCCAAACCCCAAACCCCAAACCCCAACCCCAAACCCCAAACCCCAAACCCCAAACCCCAAACCCCAAACCCCAAACCCCAAACCCCAAACCCCAAACCCCAAACCCCAAACCCCAAACCCCAAACCCCAAACCCCAAACCCCAAACCCCAAACCCCAAACCCCAAACCCCAAACCCCAAACCCCAAACCTCAAACCCCAAACCCCAAACCCTAAACACGAAGGCTCTTGTCTGACCCAATTGTGCCGCCCAGGTACGGCTTCCCGAGCAACCATGCCCCTCGTTCCAGATTACTTGGAGGTCCAGGGTACTTGCAACCTGAATTGTAAACGTTTGGGCTGTTCCCCCTTTTACTAACAGTGTTTGATTTGGATTATAGTAGGGGGTACTATAATAACTAGGACCGGGAGTCGGCACTTTTTTTCACCTTTTTTTAGGGTTGGGCTTCCCTTATAATCCCCTTAAAACCAAAAAGGGTACCCTTTTCATTCCCAGCCGGGTCTAGTATAAGGACTACAAGCCCTATGCAGGACTGCTAGTATGAGGGGGAGCATGCCAACTAACTGTACTTAATAAGCCCCGGAAGTCCTCCAAGAAGGTTATACTAAGCAGACTTATAGTTGGGGGTTTGGGGTTTAGGGTTTAGGGTTTAGAGTACGGTCTGTAAACTATCAGGCTACATGTGTTCGCACTATTGGGTGTATGCCATGCCTAGGAGAGAGATCTTATTTCCATTTCCGAGGCCATCGCTCAAGGATATGGGGGGTTTTCCGAAATTCGGGGTACCTTATTGGGGTTTATGGTTTAGGGTTTAGGGTTGTCATGAGGGAATCCTAGTATGTAGGAGGGGTCCCCTATTTTCGTAAACCCCCATACTTGGCGCGAAACGTTTAGGCCCGAGGGCTTGATGCGAAGGCGCCCGGCTTGACCCTGAACCCTAAACCCTAAACCCTACACCCTACACCCTAAACCCTAAACCCTAAACCCCCAACCCTAAACCCTAAACCCTAAACCCTACACCCTAAACCCTAAACCCTAAACCCTAAACCCTCCAGCCGTGAACCCAAGTAGGCTCCCGCAACCCTAAACCCCTAAGCCCCTAAGCCCCTAAACCCCTAAACCCCTAAACCCCTAAACCCCTAAAACCCTAAAACCCTAAACCCCTAAAGCCCTAAAGCCCTAAAACCCTAAAACCCTAAAACCCTAAAACCCTAAAACCCTAAAACCCCAAAACCCTAAGACCCTAAACCCTGAAAACTCTTAGATCTCTTAAAGCCCTAAACCCTAAAACCCTAAAATCCTAAAACCCTAAAACCCTCAACCCTTAAAACTCTTAAAACCCTAAAACCCTGACCCCTAAATCCTCAATCCTACAGCCCAATCCCTAAACTTCCAAGGGCCTCTGCTTTTTCGGTTACAAGAGTCCCCACGAACCTAGGAAGTAGGTGGACCCTTCAGGGTTGTACCCTGCACGTCAGGCGTTCTAAGTTGACCTACTTATCTGGGTCGCCGGCCTATCAGTTTATGGCCCTCAGCCCCTAACCCCTCAACCCCTCAACCCCTAAGCCCTAAGCCCTAAACCCGAAACCCTAAACCCTAAACCCTAAACCCTAAACCCTAAACCCTAAACCCTAAAGCCTAAACCCTAAACCCTAAACCCTAAACCCTAAACCCTAAACCCTAAACCCTAAACCCTAAACCCTAAACCTAGGCCCGAAGCCCGGCACCCAAGCCTTATAGGCCTTGGGTCCGCGGCTGAGGACGCGGTGTTGAAAATCGACACCGCGACCGAGGAGGTGTCCCTGCTGGACCCTGGCCTGCCAGAACACATGTTTAGGGTTTAGGGTTTCGGGTTT
>CAJNDS010002081.1:0-92500 GCA_905221605.1 Symbiodinium natans | reverse complement strand
AGTAGGCATTCTGCGGGGTTCCTCTAAACCCTAAACCTCAAGCCCCTGCAAAGCGAAGATTGAAACTCCTCGAAACTTTCCCCGAACCCTAAGCCCGAATCCCGAAACCCTAAACCCCTTTCCGAGGCAGGGGGCTGTCATGGCCGAGGCCAGACAGCGGGAGACTCCTTGGGTTGGCGTTGGATGTGGGATGGTGGACCCGGGAGCCCTGAAGCCCAACACCCCCGCAAACCCTTCGGGTGTTTCGGGTTTAGGGTTTAGGGTTTAGGGTTTAGGGTTGAGGGTTTAGTAAAGCCTAAGACCTTGACACCTGGACTCTAGACCCAAAACGTAGGCTGGGCCATCGAGGTACTGGTGACAAGCTCATTCGGGACCACTTACAGCCCTACGGATCACTATGCACATGAGCCTTCAAGTAGTAGCTGACAGGCCCGGGTGGTTTGGAGTTTGCCACGCTGCCTTAATGCCCATGCAGCGCAAATCGGACATCTTGACACGACTCTATAGCAAAACAATCAACACATTCTGTTCCCTTAATACATCTGAAACCTTGAACCATGAACTACGAAGCCTTGCACCCCTAAGCCGGCTTAGTCCAAAATGCCGATGACAGACGTCGTTGCGGCGTTGCACCTCCAGCACCCTGACCCTGCAACCGGCGAAAAGAGAGTCGAATCATCATCTTTTTTGCGGGGTCAGGTTGTCGTAGCTGCGGAAGATTAAGGAATTTCCCGCAAGTCAATCATAAAACGTCAATAGCTGGAGGGCTATAGATTCCTTTCGCCAGGGGCGTTTGGGGCACCCTTCTGCAGACCTGACGAGGATGGAAGCATCTATGGGCTGCCCAACCGCGCCAAGACGGTGCTCCAGATCTGTCCCGAGTGAAAGGTGAAGCGTTCGTGGGCGGGCCAGGGTTGTGGGGCACTTTCACACGAGCCCCGCGAATTCTTATACATGCAATGTATATGTATATTCGTTTATATATATATATACACATTCTTTTTTTATACTCGTATTTGTACTTGTAATATATGTATATAAATTGATATATTTGTTGTACATAGTAGACCTAGACACGTACTAGCTCACCTACTCCCTAAACCCTGATTCGAACGATCTACGTTGGAGACATCAGGGGCCCATGATGTCAGAAGCTCGCTGAGCCAGAGCCTTTCGTGCACTTGAAGAGATCTGCTTCTCCTGAACTCACACCAGAATGAAGCCAAAGACATGGGGCATAAACATACCTTGACTCCCCGCAGCAGCACCGTGGCATCCTTTGCTGCAATCGCCTCTTTTTGTGATGCATCCCCAAGCCATTCTCCGAGGGAGGCTTCGTGCTGTGACGGAATGGGCGAGGGTTTGACAACCGAAGCTGCCCCATGAGGAGTGTTGCCACAGAGTCGCCACGCTTGCCGGGGTCACTAGCGGGCTCATTTCGAGGGGGGCAGTGTCCAGTCCGAATTTGTCGCGGCGTAATGTAGGGGTCGGAATGGTTACTAACAGTATCCCCTTATGGCCCCTATATATCCTGCCCTACGAACCCCTAGACCCCCATGCTAATTCTAAAGGCTCCGAAGCCTTGTATGCATCATGCCGTGTCCGCAGTTTACTAGTTCTTGCCATCGGCGGGTCCAGTTTGGGGTAGTGACGCCTCTGGCCAAAGCCGGCATGTGCGAGCAAGGACCGACCCGTTGTTACACTGCGGATTCGCCGAAGTCGTAGGGTTTAGGGTTTAGGGTTTAGGGTTTAGGGTTTAGGGTTTAGGGTTTAGGGTTTAGGGTTTAGGGTTTAGGGTTTAGGGTTTAGGGCTTAACCCCGAACCCCGGAATCGAGTGTCGTGTTGCGCCTCTCCGAGCTTGTGCAGGATGCGCTTGCAACCTCGCGGCCAAGGTCAACACAGGCATAGGGTGCGTGCGGCTTGGCCCTGATTGTCCATGAGCCTCACTCGAGGGCTTCTAGGGTTTTTGAACGTTAAAAAACTCCAAATACTCAGAGGTTCAGGGTTTCGGGGAGTTTCGGGTCGGGTTTAGGGTTTAAGGTGACGGCCTCAGGTAGTTGATGCGTTAGTTTAATTACGGTCCAGAGCGCTAGGAGTGGCTAATTGGCAGAGTCTGTAGCACATGTCGGCAGAAGACTGTGAGTGGAAGGTTCTGTTTCGGGTTCCCTAAAGCCGAAGCTCGCAACCCTAAACCTAAATCCTTCCCACCTTCCCTAAGCTGCCAACACCCTCCAAGCAGATGCCTTACATGTGGGATTACGACTGTGTGCTAGAGCCCAAAAACGCCCAAATCCAGTGACGCCACCTACTGCAACCTCAAGCCCGTACCAGGACCCATACCTCTTGGAACTGAGCTTAGCATATAGGGTTTAGGGTTTAGGGTTTAGGGTTTGGGGTTTGGGGTTTAGGGTTTGGGGTTTAGGGTTTAGGGTTTAGGGTTTAGGGAGTTTTTTGGGTTAAGAGAACCTGCCATGAAGGTTAGCAAGCATCATGGCTCCAGCAACTTCACCCCATCCGTAGAATGAGATGCCAACGAATCCCTGATCTAAATCCCAAACCCTCCCACACCCTAAACCCCCCTAAATCCCCCTGAACCCCCGAAACAACCCCCCCCGAACCCCCCGTAAACTCCCCCCTAAACCCTAAACACTAAACCCCACACCCTACACCCTGAACCGAAACCCTAAGCACTAGCCACCAGGGTCGTCGCCATCGGCCTCATCATCTACATCATCGGGCTTGTAACGGCGCGGATGGGGATTCGTAGGCTTCAGACTTTCTTTGCTACTTCTGCGTGCGTGCCACAAGGGTAGCTGGGTACTTGTTTCCCAGCCCCGTGCATGCCCCAACACTCTCGAATTGCTATGCCTGGACCAAAAGACGGGGCATCCAAATTTTCGAGAAGTTCCTATTTTTCTCTGTCTCTCTCCACGTTGTTAGGGTTCTTAAGATTCTTACATTTGGAGCCTGGGGTTCTTGACGGGAGTCACTGCGCAGGCCCAATCGATCGTTGACGACCGCATCTTGGTGGACGGGCAGAGGACTCTCTCCATGTAGGGTACCCGCTGGGAACCCCTGAATTTCAGCTTAGCCCAGAGCAGGCTGTGAAACTAAGAGAGAAAGCACCCTCGCGCGGTCCGCATAACAACAGCGATCCATCGGCATTCGCGCCGCGCATTCTGCACACGACTTCGCTATGTGTGCCGCGCTCTGCCTTACCACCTGGCATTCTTTACCGACCATACCACCAATCTATTCCAGGGCGTCAGCGTCCCAATCTCTAAACCCTCAACCCTGGGACCTCAAACCTAAACCCACGGAAACTCATATCCAGGAACTTTCAGCTGTCTGCGGACAGCGCGGGCCTCGCCAATGTGCTTGTTCTATCCTGGGATTTCGGGGTCTGCATGTGCCCTTACACGTACCCCTAAACCCTAAACCGTAAACCCTAAACCCTAAACCCTAAACCCTAAACCCTAAACCCTAAACCCTAAACCCTAAACCCTAAACCCTAAACCCTAAACCCTAAGCCCTAAACCACTTGTTGTTGTGGAGAGCGGTTGCGGGCTCCGAGGTTGGCAAGAGGGGTGGGGGGTTGGAGCCATGTGTTGCCAGTTTGGGGTTGGGCTTAGGTCTAGTGTGCGGAGCTTGGCCGAGATGGATGTAATGCTATATCAATGCTATATCCCTCTTGGGAATTCTTTTTAAATTCGTGTTTATATAAAAATAGCTTTTATTCAGGTTTTAGGGGGAGTATAGAATGTAGTCGTACAGTTTCAAGGGTGCAGGAAGATGGGCCTCGTGCTTCACCTTGAGCCCCAAGCACGAAGCCGCAAAGCGGGGCGATGGCTGGGGTCAGGCCAGTGTTCCGAAGTCCGTAGTCCACAGGGTCAGAGGGTGTGGTTTCTCGCTGCTCACCAAGACGTGTAGCGGTTGAACTGAACCCGAAACCCGAAAAGCCTAAACCCTAAACTCCAAACCCCAAACCCTAAACCGTAAACCCTAAATCCACCCGTACCAAGAGAGCCCCGACGTCCTGTAGCGGCAGCCCGGAGAGAAGACTGGGGGAAGGAACTAAAGGATTTACATAAAGCTGTGTTTCCTGCAACCTCCAGCCCTGGAAAGACCCTAAGGCCTTCACCCAAACCTGAGCCCATAACTAATATAGGGTCGGAATAATTGCTAATAGTATTCCCTTCTGGTCCCTCTATATTTATACTATAACAACCCCCCCCCCCCCAACAAAAAAAAACCTATACTAGTTGTCGGACCAAGTTGACGGAGGAAAAGTCCTAATTTTCCAGAAGCGCTCTTATCTGTGGCGGCCTAGCCTGAAACTTCAGAAAACCCCAGCCACACGCAAGTTTTACTCGAAAACATCTTATCAAGCAAAGATGTTTTTTTGGAATTTTCTCAAACCCAAAGCTAAAACAAAGCAAATCTTATTGCATCCTAAAGTCTAAGCCCTACATCCAAAATCTTAAATCCTAAATCCTGAACCCCAAGCCCTTAAAACCTATGCCCGACATCCTGACATCCCCTACGCAATGTCCAAGGCTGGAGCCTGACGTTCATGACGCAGACAGGCGCGAGGGCTTAGTCCTCTCCGCTGCTATCTTGGGGGTGTTGTTTCGGGGCATTTTGGGGTTTTCATTCAGAATGCATGACTATGAGGATTGTATAGTTGTTTACAGGCAGGGTTGTTTGGTCAGTTTCCAAAAATAAGGACCCCTTTTGGGGGCCACCTTATAATATGGTAACCCCAAGAGGGGGCATAATTTAGAGAAGTTCCCATACAAGTATTTCACAATGTCATACTCGGAGGTGCATGGGTACTTATACCCCCAAACTATAACTGTACTTATAACTCCCCTAAGTCCCCGACGTAGGCTATAAGTAGACTTCTGATTGGGGTTTTAAGCACCCATGAACCCTAAACCCTAAACCCTAAACCCTAAACCCTACACCCTAAACCCTAAACCCTAAACCCTAAACCCTAAGCCCTAGACCCTAGACCCTAGACCCTAAACTCCAAGTAGGGGCGCCAGCGTAGCCATGGGCCTGGGCTCTCTGGGCCAAAAACGGCCAGGAACGAACTGCCAAGACCACGTGGATTCTGCCCTCTGGCTGCCAAATGTGTGGGTTTAGGGTTTAGGGCTTAGGGTATAGGGTTTAGGGTTTTAGGGTTTAGGGTGCAGGGCAAAGGTCTGAGGTTTCGGGGTTGAAGTTGGGTTGATCTATTCAACCAGCAGCAGCAGGCGTCTGGTCCTCACGCAATGGCCGAAATCGGTAATCAGCGCTCGAGGGATTGGGGGTATCCTATTGGGGTCCTTATTCGAAAGGAATCTTACTACTTGGGGGTCTATATTATGAAAAGTCCCCTATTCTCGCAAACCCCCAGGTCTACAGGCATGATGCGGTTCAGCCCACTTGCATGTGAGATGGAAGAGTGCCCGAGGAACCCTTTTTCTTCAGGGGCACGAGGTTGCTTAAAGCTTTTTAGTCTGCTTGCTGGTTGCGTTAGTCGTGAAACAAGGTCCTCTCAAAGATACTTCTCACAATAGAAACCTCCCCCTCCCCGCGATTTGCCTTCGGATACTCGTTGTACTCATTACAGTGTGCCCATTCCTCCTTTCTGTTGCGTCTGCTCAAGGTTTTTTGTTGCTGTTGCTTGGAGTGTCGTGATTGTACGGCATCAGAGTCCCTTCACACGGTCCAAAGCCCTCACCCCGTTCAGTTGGACATCGTCCACAGCGACACTAACGAAGTTGAGACCTTGTCGTTCACCTGTTGGATGTCATCAGGCGCGGTGTTTGCCTGGGAGCTGTCAGGAACTTTGTGGCCAGCATACCTGGTGGTCCCAGAATGGAGCATGATGGGAATCAAAAAGGGCCTAGGTCGAGGTGTTTTTGCTCGTTTGAGGCGTTTTTGTGCTTTCAGCCGGATTATATCTGGGCATGAAGCCTGCGAGGAACCGCCATGGTCCATGGGGGTGTCAACCTCAAGACGATTGGCGAATTCTACCCAGAGAAGGACACTGGGTTTAGGGTAAACCCGACACCCTCAACCCTAAACCCTAAACCCTAAACCCTAAACCCTAAACCCTAAACCCTAAATCCTAAACCCTAAACCCTAGGGTTTGGGGGAACCTGCCTGAGCACCTCAGGCACAAGCCCTGTCGACCTGAACCAAGAAAAGATCATCCAGGAACCAAGCCCCGAGCTGCCTTGAACAACTGGTTTAGGGTTTAGGGTTTAGGGTTTAGGTGGGGATTTGCCTTTGAGAAATGGCACGGTGCGGTGTGAAAGGTGAACTACCAAGACAAACGATAGGATGCACGAAGGAATGCTTTAGGAAATGGGACGTCGAATTCTCAGGTGATAGGTTTCCTTTACAAATCTGGGGGGGGGGGGGGTCAAATGCAACCCTCCCCACCAAAACCCCACCCAAGCCGGCCAAAACACTACCCAACTCCCACCCAAAAACCCCCCCCCCCCCCCCCCCCCCCCCCCCCCCCCACTCCCCCCACTCCCCCCACTCCCCCCACTCCCCCCCCTCCCCCCAGCTCCCCGCTTTCCTAAACAACTAAACCCTCAAGCCCCGTAGATGCTTCGGAAACCTCTGGGAGGAGTATGGGACCTACCAAGTTAGCAGCGGCTACAACACGTGGGTCCGAACCTCAGTTTGGAGAGCCCTAACCCCTGAACCCCATTAAAAACATGGCTTGATTGCTTAGAACCCTGGAGGCTTAGGGTGCTTCCAGGTCTCAGGTCGCAAGATTTTGGCTGCTTGCCCGGCTGGAGCATCCTGAGCATCAGCTGGGAAGGCCTTGTGCGGGTTCGGGGGTATGCAGGCGAAGCCTGCTGGACCATCATGAGCATCAGCTGGGAAGGCTCTGATTTTGTTGGGCCTTTTTGGGGGATGCAGGTGCCCGGAGCATCACGGCCATTGGCTTCAAAGGCCATTCGAGGCGGGTTGGGGATGCAGGTGCCCAGTAGCATCACGGGCACCTCCCCAGAAGCCATGGGCATGGCTAGCTGGGAAGGTTTGGGGATGCAACCGCTGAGCTGTAGCATCATGGGCAACAGCTAGAAGGCCTTGGTTGTTTTGAGCCGCTTGGGGGGCGCGGCGCTGCCCGGCTGCAGCATGCTGCACATCAGCCGGGACAGCCTTGGGGCTTTGAGCCGGGTTACTTGGGTATGGGTGCAGGGTGTAGGTGTAGATTTCCTGCGTTTTGTCGGGAGTGGGAGGGGGTGGGCTATAGGCCGGGTCGGCGGCCACGCCCCAGCACCGCTGGGGTCGGATTTTGGGGATGTTTGGAAGGCAGACGTGGGCTTAGCACGGTAGTTAGGGTGTAGGGTGTAGGGTGTAGGGTTTAGGGTTTAAAAGTTTAGGGTTTAGGGTTTAGGGTTTAGGGTTTAGGGTTTAGCACAGTGGCGGGGCCAGACCTTCCCGGGTTTTAAGGGTATGGCTTCTGGCGGTTTTGAGGATATCAAGCTACAGGGTTTTGGATGCGGGGTGAGTTTAGGTGAGAATTCGGGGGTGTGATGTGCAGTGCCTTGGGAAATCATGAAACTCCGCACCCGTTGTTTCAAGCTTACCCCCCTCAACTAGAGCGGATCTTCTGATGCTGTTTAGCAACATCTTCAGCAACTTGCGCGCAGTTTTGTCAAGTGGAAGCTCCTTCATCCCAACATATTCTAGCAGCAGCCATCCGGGTTTTAGTGTGGAGGAGTTCGGTTTTTTAGGGTTTGGGGCTTCGCTGTCTTCGTGTTCCAAGAATCTCGGCTCAGGTCCTCGACAACATGGTGACAAGTGATCAGGCCGGTGTGGGGTTGAGATCTTGGTGACGGAGAAATCCCCCCAAGACAAAGCGACTACACCTGCACACGGTCGAAGACGTCATCCCTCTCTCTCTCTCTCTGTACAATAGTGTTGAAATCTGCACATATAGTCTAACCCAAGTATATATATATATACATTATATATATATATATATATACATATGTATATATATATATATCCACATATGCATGGTAATCTACGTGTATACATACATAGGAGTTCACCCGTCCTCCCGGTCACGAAGCCGCGCGCAGTTTGGAGCCTTCATGGGCGGCGCGCTGATGGGCATGATCGGCTTCGTGACCATGCTCCCTGGAAAAACCCTTGAACCCTTTAGGGTTTAGGGGGGTTTAGGGTTTAGGGTTTAGGGTTAAGGGTCTGAGTCCCCCAAAATTGATAGAGCCGTAGCTCGGGCTCCGTGCTCTCTTGTGTCTCCCTACCTGCTCCACCCCAAAACCCTCAACCCTAAACCCCAAGCCCTAAGCCCCAAACCCTCAGCCCTAAACCCTTAGCCCTAGCCCTAAACCCTAAACCCTCAAGGAGCTCAAGAGCTGACAGGCTAAACCTTGCAAGGGGAGTCTTGACCCCTGTCTGAGTCTGAGCAGCTTCTCCAGGGACTGCAGCCTGGCTCCCACATCTCCTGAATCTCCGAATTCTACACATAACTTTCCCTAAAACCCAGACCTAAGCCCCAAACCCTAAACCCTAAGCCCCACACCCTCAACCAAAAAACCCTGATCCCTGAGCCCTGAACCCTGAACTCCGTTCAGGGTTTCGGGCCCAGGCGTTTTAGGCGCGGGATTCACGCTCAAGAAGCCTCTCTCGGCCTCTAGGCTGGTTGGATCCATCTTCTGGTGTGTGGCCTGCTGCTGCTGCTGCCAAGCAGGTGAGGGGGTGGGTGGGGGTTTTAGGGTTTTGGGTTTTGGGTTTAGGGTTTAGGGTTTTGGGGCTTTCAGGGTCGACGTTTCTCAAACGGTCACTGTCAGCCTACATCCAGATCCTTCAAGCCCTAGACCCTAAACCCTAAGCCCTAGACCCTAAACCCTAAACCCTAAACTAAAAAAAACCGAAACCCTAAACCCTAAACCCTCACAGGCCAGCAAGCAGCCGCAGCTGCCGCCACCGCGCCTGTTGGGGGGCCTTCCCCGACCTATTATGGCCAGCAGCCCTATGGCCAGCAGCCGCCCCCAACCTACCAGGGAGCTCCTTGCTTTAAGGTAGTTGTTCTTGGTTTAGGGTTTAGGGTTTAGGGTTTAGGGTTTAGGGTTTAGGGCTTAGGGCTTAGGGCTTAGGGCTTAGGGCTTAGGGTTTATATAGGGTTTAGGGTGGATGGGAGGGGTCGACTCTTGGTTCGAAAGTTGTGAGCCATGAGGCTTACGATCTCGGAGCTGAGGGTGTTCGGTTGAACGACATGGGGTTTCGATGAAGTCAATACTCCTCATCAGGGTTCGTGAGAACAACCCTCTGTGGCTGCCTCAATCTTGAGACCCACAATCCTCAACGCTAAGCCGACTATAAACGTCAAGCCTTCAAGCCTCGAGCAGCGACTTCTTCAACTCCGGCGAAGGTGAGGGTTAGGAACCGACCCGCATCCCCATTGACTCATTTCTAGCGGCCCTATGCCGAGACCCTGCGGGTCTTCAAGAAAGGTCCCCTTAGGACTTGCTTTTGAGCCTTGGCCCCGGAATTTTTGAGTTGGAGACGCGGAGGGTTGCCTCCAAAAAAAGGACCACCTGATACGTCCCGTGTGCCATAGGCTGACTTTGTACCACCCCCCCCCCCAACAAAAAAAAAAACAAACAAACACAACTCGATGGAATAATCTTCGACGCACGACCATCCTTCACCACTGGCACTCACTCCTCTGCAGTTCCCGGTGCCCAGGGTGTGTCGAACCAGGGGCAGGTGGTCGTGGTTGGCCAGCCGCTGCAAGCACAAGGACAGCGGCTTGCCTCTACCATATGCTACCGAGGTGTGGCTAAGCTAGGTACACTACACCAGATCAGGGTTTTAAGGGGTTCATCCGCAATCCTGAGAAGGATCCGCCTGACTCCATACTTGAGCCGGATGCTGAACTCTCTAGGCACCCCATGTCTAGAAAACCCCTCGGCACAAGCGAGGCTGTTAAAAACCAAGTATTTGTGGTCTGTGCTGCAGGGACGCAGAATGTGTTGTTTTCTTGTTGGTGCGGTCGAACTTCCACCTCATGGCAACTCTGGGAGCTCGAGGTGCAGCTGATTGGCTCAGATGGGCTTGAAGGTTCCCTAAACCCTGAAACCGTAAAGCCAAAGCCCCAAAACCCTGAACCCTGAACCCTAAACCCTAAACCCTAAACCCTAAACCCTAAACCCTAAGCCCTTTAGGGATGAGGCTGTAATTCACTCGACAACTGCCGCCCCGTCGACCGACTCAGGTGCGTCGCCTGATCTGACCCGGGCGAGAAGAGCTGAGTGTTGAGTTTAGGGTTTAGAGTTTAGGGTTTAGGGTTCAGGGTTTAGGGTTTAGGGACTTCCTCGTTCAACAACCCCCTGGTTCAAGTTCTCAGCAACCAAACCCCCCCCCCCCCCGCCTTTAAAACAAGGCCCAGCAGCCCCACGTCCGAAGCACTGGCCCTTAGCCACCCTGCGCATGAACCCAAGAACCAGTGGGGGCAAGTTTGCAGAGAGCCGGCGAAGCATTCGGTTGCGGGTGTCTTCCCCAGGATGGGCGTCGCATCCGAAATCTGCCGAACGGAAGGAAGCTCCGTAGGCCGAAGCGCCGTGCTTTCCCAGGGGGGTATCCTCTCAAGAGGCCTCTTGGGCAGCATCGAGCTGCTAGAAAACCCAGGCGCTTTTCCGTTTGAGAGGGCCCGAAACGACTCAGGCCCCCCGAAGCCCTGTACCAGTTTCCATGCTGTGTTGCTATCCGCGCCCTAGGCCCTAGACTTCACCCCAAGGGCCACACGGCTCTCTCAAGCGCTGACTCAGAGTTGCTTCTGCCTCCTAAGGGGACCAGTGCTTCTGTTGCCACGTGCCTCCGTTGTTGAGCAGTTCATGTGGCAGCTGCAGCGAAGCGAACTTTGTGAGCATTCTGAGTTCGACCCGTGGGCAAGAGAAGTGGAAATGTTCGTGTTGGTTTGTGCAATCGATCAATACCCTCCTTCTCTAGAATAAAATTGCTACAGCCCCCCCCCCCCCCCCCCCCCCCCCCGGCTGGATGGGCACAAGCCGTGATTGTATTTTGTTCGAACCGTAAACCCTAAACCCTAGACCCTATATCCTAAACCCTAAACCCTAAATAAACCCTAAATCCTAAACCCTCAACGGCAAGATCCATCTTTGTAGGCGCGGTCTAGGTAGGCATGCTCTTTGTCACCATGGCTGCGGTCATTGTGGGCATCGGTACCTGTTGCGCCCACATGGGCATGTGAAACGGGTGTACAACAAACAACACTGGCTCTGTTGATATTAATACTTATAATATATTGTTATTATTATTATAATTATACTAGTACATCGTTTTTGTTTCGTTCGTTACAGTCTTGTATGCTACATTTTCCTAAACGCAACTCCATTGCCTTTCGATGATAGCGCCCAAGTCAGGCCGGCTGCTGTGCCCGGAGTTGTGCTGCTACGTACTGATCCCCTCCCCCCCCGCCCTCCCCCTGCCAGAGAAGCAAAGCGCTCGACATAACTTGTCATGTACTTGTACAAGGTCGCTATTTCAGGAGAGTCTTCATAGCAGGGGGGGAAGGGAAATACCTGCCACCCTCTCCTCTGCCTCTTGCCAGTTATGCCAGTGCATTACGTCCTTCGAAATGCTACTGTGAATGGTACTTGAAGGCTCATAAGAGTTAGGTTTTAGGGTTCAGTGTTTAGGGTTTAGGGATACCTATGGCTTAGGGTAAGGTTCCTGTGTAGTTATAGTTGGGGCTCTTAGTAGGGCAATTGTGGCTATGACCTTATTTAGGGCACTTACAGCCCCACGCACAGGTACCCATGAACGTTGACCCCAAAACCCAAAACCCAAAACCCAAAACCCAAAACCCAAAACCCAAAACCCAAAACCCAAAACCCAAAATCCAAAACCCAAAACCCAAAACCCAAAACCCAAAACCCAAAACCCAAAACCCAAAACCCTCAACCCTCAACCCTCAACCCTCAACCCTCAACCCTCAACCCTCAACCCTCAACCCTCAACCCTAAACCAAGTAGGCTCTGTGAGCTGCAGCCGCTTCCGCCAGAGCCCCGCCATGAACTTTAGTTCGCATACTCAGGCTTGATGCCCGAAAGCCAACCCTAGACCTGAAGCCCAAGAAGCCTGAAGTTTCAGGGATGTTGGAACCCTCAACCCCAAGCCCCAAACCCTAAGCCCCAGCCCCTAAACCCCCCTTCTTTTGGTAGGGCCGTAGCTAGCTTTTCAGCTTCTGGCCCTGCGCGTCCGTTGAGTGGCGCCTGTGAACTGCCATCCTGCCAACAGTTCAGAAGAGCCTAGTCCTCATCCACGTCTTATCGAGTCGATTCAGACCTCTACTGCCCTAATAAGTCATGGCCCTTCTTCTCACGCTGCCGCTGCTGGCGGTGATAGGCCGGACGGTTGTTAGTTGCTGTCGCGCTCTGCAGCAAGGCATGAATCCTAGGCAGAGAGTTGCATGAATGGTTTTAGTATTCTATTCTTACATGCTATATCAAATACACATGATGGTTAGAACTCTCTGAGTATAATGATATGTTATTGTGTATTATAGTATTGGATTATACAGTTGTGCATTATATCATTAGATTACAATGTTGGCATATGTTGGCAGAAGAACAGCAATATATCATATCCTTATAGGCTAGCTCTGAGTATACTACTGTATGACTACTGCTATTTAGAACCGTTTTGTTCTATGGCTTTGTTTTTATTATGCGCAGTCACTGCATGCATGTCTGTTCCTAAGGGTCTTGTCCGCTTGCATCTTCTCTTTTGCTTCCGGGTCCTCTGGTTTTTAGGGTTCCGGTTCCGGCGGCTTCGATGCAAAAGCTTTGCCCCAGGGTTTTAAGGTTTGGGGAGGGGGGTTTAGGGTTTAGGGTTTATTATGGTTTAGGGTTTAGGGTTTAGGGTTGGGGAGGGGGGGTTGGGCGCAGGGTGGGTGGCTTGAATATGGGGCTTCCCGGTCCTTTCTTGGAAGCAGTTGTTAATGCGAATGTCAGTTGTTCATGTCAGAGATGATGTTGGTGATGAGGTTATGTTGTGTTGTGGTGTGTCAGGTTGTGCTATTCTATGTTTATTCTATGTTTGTGTTTGGTTGGGGTGTTGTGCGGGGCCATGTTCAACAACCACTGCGTACCAACCAATAAGGTCTTCATGAAAACGAGTTCCAGGAAAGCACCATGCAGACACGGGGAAACCCCTTGCAACAGCACCCTGGTCAGCCTCCTAAACCCTAAACCCTAAACCCGAAACCCTAAACCCTAAACCCTAACCCCTAACCCCTGACCCCTAAACCCTAAACCCTAAACCCTAAACCCTAAACCCTAAACCCTAAAAAAAAACCCTAAACCTAAACCCTAAACCCTAGCCGGTTGAACTTTGTCGCGTCCAGGTGCTGGGACAGCCGCGAGGCCTGGTCTGACGCTCTGGCTTGTGGAGTTTCGGTTTTTTGGGACTTAGGGTTTAGGGTTTAGGGTTTGGGGTTTGGGGTTGGGGTTTGGGGTTTAGGGGTACTTCCTTACCGAGAGCCACCAACCCTGACTGTTACAGGAACGGGTTCATGTGGGGCTGTTACTAATGGGTGGTTAAGGGTTTAGGGTTTAGGGGTACTTGGGTTAAGGAAGCTTTTTCATAAAGAAAAAAGTACCTCTGAAACGGGAGGGGGTCCTTGCTTTTGGAACAACCCACGTGCACGTCGAGATGAACTTCGTCTTCAGCGTGATTCCACACCTTGGAGAACTTGTGGGTTCGTCATCTCTCCTTCGTCCCGGGTTTAAGGTTTAGGGTTTAGGGTTTAGGTTTAGATTTGCTTGCTTAAGAGCCTCAAAATTGTAAACATAATATTCCCCATATTCCCATCCCAAGGAAGAACATTTGAGTCTTTTGGGGCCTGAAGCAAATTGGATCTTATAAGGTACCTAACGAATCCTTGAATCCCCAACGAAGAACTAGTAAGACACCCAGCGTGCGTTCCAGACGTATTGCTTTCGACGAGCACCACATGCAAAGTACTGGCGCAGCACTACCGGACTACCGTAAACCCTTCACCTTGAACCCCAAACCTGAATTCCCTAAAGCATATAAACCGTAAACCCTAAACCCTACACCCTAAACCCTAAACCCTAAACCCCTAAACCCCTAAACCCCTAAACCCCTAAACCCCTAAACCCCTAAACCCCTAAACCCCTAAACCCCTAAACCCTAAACCCTAAACCCTACACCCTAAACCCTAAACCCGAAACCCTAAACCCCAAACCGCGAAACCCTAAACTCCGAAACCCTAAACCCTTCTGGAGGGCAGCGCTTGGACCGGCGCCGGCAGTTGCGTGGCGCAACTCCGAGCTCTCGGCGGAGGCCAGCCAGCAAAGTGAACTAGGGGTTTGTTCTATTCAGGGTTTAGCGTTTAGGGTTTAGGGTTTAGGGTTTAGGGTGTAGGTGTAGGGTTTAGGGTTCCGGGTTTAGAGTTAAGGGTTTAAGTTGAGGGTTTAGGGTTTAGGTACATCATGGTACCTTCTGTGCGGGGTTAAGGGGTTTAGGGGTTTAGGGGTTTAGGGGTTTAGGGGTTTAGGGGACTCTGAGGAATCTGGGAGACACTCTGAATGAAAAGGACTTCAGGCAGCCCGAATTCCGGTCTCTCTGGGACTACTGTGGAGAGATGGTTCGCTGCGGCGAGCCTTTTCTTGCTGAAATGCCGAGAGGCCTCCAGGCCGATCTTGCCACGGGCCTGCACCTTAAAAGGGTTTAGGGTTTAGGGTTTAGGGTTTAGGGTTTAGGGTTTAGGGTGTAGGGTTTAGGGAACCCTGAAATGAACTCCTTGGAATCCCAAAGAGCGCCCCCTCCCTTCCCCAGTTGCCGGACTCCTTCACGCACCTCTTGGGCGCCGTGGGCTCCGTTTGCGTCACCGGCGACGACCGGGCGGGGCGCTGAGTCTAGGGCTTGGCGTGGGCTTGAAACTAGGATGCCCAGTAGTACCCTTATTCCCTTTTTGGGGGGTTTAGGTTCCCTTATAAACCCCTTCAAGCAAAAAAGGGCACCCTTTTTAAGCCTTGGTTACTGGGCAGCCTAGGAAACCCTAGTGTTCACTACACCCCAATGATTCCCCCCCTTAAAGCCACACCAGCTCCAACCATCCCTGACGAGACCCTCAAGCCGCAGGTTTTTGTCGGTTGGGCTTGGGGTTGGGCAGCTTGAGAATCTGGTCTGTGAGACTCCGTCGCCTTCAGTTTCCTGACGCCTTCTCAAACAATCTACACACGAGTCAATCCCGACATGAAGAAGGGAGCTCTTCGTCTCCTGCGATTCCGCACAAGTGCTGTGCAGGTTGGAAAGTCCACCCTCCTCACAGCTTGGACGCAGAATCTCACGGGACGCGAGGACGGCTGGATCTTAAAGGGCTTTGTGGGTTTTTGAGGGTTTTGGGGGGTTTTGGGGGTTTTTGGGGATTTAGGGTTTTTCGGGGTTTAAGGTGGGCAAAGACGTTGGGTTGACATTGTGAGGCTTCCCCGCGGGGGACCTAAGGTTGAAAAGCCACCCCCCCCCCCCCCCCCCCCCCCCCCCCCCCCCCCCCCCCTCCACCCCCCCCCACCCAGCCCCCACCAAAGCCGGTGGGGCTCAGAAAAGCAAGGACTTCGTGTTTCCTGCGGGGCAGACGCGCGACTCCCTGACCAAAGGCGGAGGGGGCGGGGGTGGGCAGGACTCTGCGCAGTTGGGAGTTGGGGAAACCTGCTGTAATTTCTGAAGGGAAACCGAGACCCAAGACCCAAGGCTTATGACTGACAACCCAGATCGGAAGTGAGAAGTCCATACTTCCCTCCTACCCTAAATCCCTCACCCCAAAAAAAGACGCCTCCCACCGGAGGTCTTTGGTCCGCCGTCCTACCAGCCGAGGTGTTTCATGGGGGAGTGGGTGGGGGGGCGCTTCCAGGGGCTGTTGAGTGGTCTGAGGGTCGATGGTTTGTAGGGTTCAGAGGCTGAGGGTTTCAGCGTGGCAGGGCTTGCAGGGTCGATAAAGGAGGGCTTTGACGGTCTAGGTCGGGCTTGTGAACCCTAGTTGTTCTTTATCAACAGAACGAGATAGAAAAATCAAACGAACACGGCAGCAAATAAGCGTAAGCATATCAACATTATATACATATAACTCTCAATATAAATAAGCAATGTCTATGTGCGTGTGTAAATATATATAGAGATATTTATTTATTTGCTTATGTGTACTTAAGGCGCGACAATACAGTCATTTCAAGCCTTCCACAAGCCGCGAAGCTGTCAAGGCTACGAACTACGGATTCAGGGTTCAGGGTTTAGGGGGGGCCTACTTTGAATATTCGGGTTCAGAACTCCCTCTCGAGCCCAAAGGGTTTCGGTCAGTTTAGAGCTTAGGGTTTAGGGTTTAGGGCTACTGTGCCCGTACCTCTACTCGCCGCGTTTCGTCCTGCTGTGTGGCCTTGGGTCCGCCCCGAGACGCCCTTGTAGACGGACCGTCCTGAGGCTGTCTTCAGTTGGCTGCAGATCTTCAGTCGAGCCTAAACCCCTTCAGGGGCTAGGGGATTAGGGTTTAGGGTTTGGCTAGGTTTCTTTGAGTTGGGGTTAGGTTCCTCTTTGCCTGGACCAAGATGATATCTGAGGGAGCCTCGGACCCCGCACACCACTGCCTAAGCTTTACAGTCCTAAACCCCATGTGGGGTTCAGGTTTTTGGGTTTAGAGCTCACGCTGAAACCCTAAACCCTAAACCCTAAACCCTAAACCCTAAACCCTAAACCCTAAACCCTAAACCCTAAACCCTCAACCCTAAACCCGCAACCCGCAACCCTCAACCCGCAACCCTCAACCCTCAACCCTCAACCCTCAACCCTAAACTCTAAACCCTAAACCCTAAACCTGCAGGCGACGGGCCTGGACTTTCACCTCAACCTCTGTGACTCGCAGGGCTTGAAACAGGTCAACGAGCTGGAGCAGTGGAGGCGAAGAAGACTGATTCCCGCCTAACCCCTAAGCCCTAAACCCTAAACTCGAGATCCTCGACCCTGGACCCTAAACCCTAAATCCTAAACCCTACACCCCAAACCCCAAACCCCAAACCCTAAACCCAACCCTAAACCCTAAACCCTAAACCCTAAACCCTAAACCCTAAACCCTAAACCCTAAACCCTAAACCCTAAACCCTAAACCCTAAACCCTAAACCCTAAACCCTAAACCCTAAACCCTAAACCAAGTCTCAGAGGCTTGAGGAGTTCCTGGGTTCAAGGGGTTTACTGAAGCTGTGGAGGTGCTCCGTCGCTTTGGTTTGCATTTGGCCCTGAACTTCGCTTGGTACTGCCCTAAGCCGTAAACCCTAAACCCTAAACCCTAACCCTAAACCCTAAGCCCTAAACCCTAAACCCTAAACCCTAAACCCTAAACCCTAAACCCTAAACCCTAAGCCCTAAGCCCTTGACTCCAAACCCCAAACCCTAACCCTAAACCTATCCTGTGCAGTTAGACGCGTGAAGTCATCTCGCAAGGAGGATCCCACACCCCAACAGGCCGCACCCCCGTGGACATCACTGCTGTTTGCCTAAAACCACTATTCATCGTTTTAGGGCAAGATACGCATTATTGTCTTTCTTCTTAAGCAAGTAGCAGTTTGGGGCTTCAGCCCCACATCTCTCAAGCACCACACACCATCTGAATTCCCTCAATGCTTGAATCTCAACTCCCAACCCTACAGTGCCCAAACCCGAAGCCCAAATTCGGGTTTAGGTTTAAGCCTAAGCATTTCCTTCGGCAGGCTCTTTGCAGCGAACGTCCTGATACCCCAGGCCTGGGTGTCCTGGGTGTCAGGTTTCAGGAGGGCAGGGATGGTCTTAGGCTTCAGGCTCTTGACTTACCAGTGCTGAAGGGGGAGTAAGGGAGGGGATCCCTGAGCGTTAGACTCCCTACATCCCCTGTAAGCCCTAATCAGCCTTCATCAGCCCTATCATAAGCCCCAAAAACCCCCTATTTAGCCCTATAATAAGCCCTATGAAGCCCTACTCAGCCTTATGAAGCCCTATTAAGCCCCATAAAGCCCTAGAAAGCCCTATGAAGCCCTATTCAGCCTCTAAACCCTAAACCCTAAACCCTAAACCCTAAACCCTAAACCCTAAACCCTAAACCCTAAACCCTAAACCCTAAACCCTAAACCCTAAACCCTAAACCCTAAACCCTAAACCCTAAACCCTAAACCCTAAACCCCTAAACCCCTAAACCCTAAACCCTAAACCCTAAACCCTAAACCCTAAACCCTAAACCCTAAACCCTAGCCCTATTCAGAGTTCTTAAGCCCAGACCCTGGTCTACATGACCATCAACGTGGTGCAGAACGACCAGCTCAGGGACCTGGCCCGGATGGCCCACCAGGTGCCTCAGGTTGTGTAGGGTTTAGGGTTTGGGGTTTAGGGTTTGGGTTTAGGGTTTAGGGTTTGGGGTTTAGGGTTTAGGGGTTAGGGCTTAGGCTTGCTATTTTGGAAGATCTTTTCATGCGGCTTTGCAATGAATAAAAATGAATGTAACGCCGCACGAATAAGAACCCCGCAAAATAAGCCCATTCATTCATTTAATTCACGCCCATAATAAGTCTTTTAATGGGGCGTGTACACCATCTACAACTTCTGTACACCGTTCTCTATTTTCATGCGTTCTCTTAATAATCCGGAAATTAGGAAATGAATGTAGAAAAAGTGAGTAAAAAGACTAATAAAATAGTAAATCCTAAACTGGGGCGCATTTATAAGCGCAATAAAATCCTTGTCCTTTGCCCGTAATATTATAACAAGTGAGTGTACGAACGCATGATATTAAATTATGAGATCTCCTGGTCTTGGAAGTGATAAATCTTAGTATGCATATTAGCTTTACCTTTAGGACATATAATTCTCTTCGTCTTTTAAGAGAGCACAAGGGCGCAACTTCTGTCTCACTGTGCCCGTATTAATATTAGAAGGCCCCAAATCCGGCTTGAGAAGATATTTGGGGGGTCTAGGTCCGGGTAGTTCAGGGGTGGGTGATGTGGGTTTAGGGTTTAGGGTTCAGGGTTCAGGGTTTAGGGGTTATACTCTGGCAGTGCCTCTGCTCAGTTCCAGCTCCTGGCCAACAGCTCCAAAGCAGCCTTCGCGCGCTTCGGGCGCGTGCTGTCGCCGCACCTGATTGTGGTGGCGGGGCCGCCCAGTGTGAGGGCAGGGTTCCGCTTTTCTTCTTTTTCCCCACCCTCGGTGTGGGGTTGTTAGATTTTAAACTCAACTCTTCTCCTCGCCCGGTCTACTCCTACAAAAACGTGCCCAACCCAGAGTCTCCCAGCCAGACTGCTGGGCCCAACCGAGTGCCTTGAATTGCCCAACTCCAAAGTCTCCCTCAAGTGCCCAACCCCAGAGTCCAGACACCTGGAGTGCTCCTGGAGTGCCCAACCCCAGAGTTTTTCTGGAGTGCCCAGCCCAGAGACCTTTTTTGGAGCTGAAGAGACTCCCTGGAGTGCCCAACCGAGAGACTCCTGGAGTGCCCAGCCCCAGAGACTCCCTGGAGTGCCCAACCCCAATTGCAAGCAAAAACGAAGAAGCGTATTTGAATCAATGTCTCTTTGTTTGAACATCTTCTTTGCGCTCTTTCCTTTTTGGCGAGGAGCAAGGCGGGGATGTTCGAAGTAACATAAGTGTTGTTGTTTGTTTTTGTTAGTTCCCTGAACCCCCTACCCCCGAAATGTCTCCCCCTGCCCCCCACAACCCCAACCCTAAACCCTAAACCCTAAACCCTAAACCCTAAACCCTAAACCCTAAACCCTAAACCCTAAACCCTAAACCCTAAACCCTAAACCCTAAACCCTAAACCCTAACCCCTAAACCCTAAACCCTAAACCCTAAACCCTACACCCCCTCCGCCCAAGGTGCGTGAGGAAAGTGACCTCGACGGAGAGCCGAATGAGGCGCTGGGGGAGAAAGGGTAGAAAGGGTGGAAAGGGTGGAAAGGGTGGAAAGGGTGGAAAGGGTAGAAAGGGTAGAAAGGGTAGAAAGGGTAGAAAGGGTAGAAACGGTAGAAAGCGTGGAAAGTCTGACACCTACATCAGCAGCCCCCTGAGTCTGAACTACGAAGCACCCCTTTTTGGATGTGTCTGGGCGGTTGTTCAAGATTCGGGCCAAAGCGGGCACGAATGCCCAAAACCTACCCACCAACCCTCACCCCCAAGCCCCCACTCAGAGAGCTCGACAATGAGAGCCAAAAAATCTGAACTCATCGTGAAGACCTCCTATGTGGTTCAGGGTGTCTTCCTTCATTATGGTCATGCTCGGAGGTTCATGGGTTATGAGTAGGGTAGCTATGGTTATAGCCTTATTTAGGGTACCAAGAATCCCACCTGTAAGTACCCATGACCCTTCAAGTGACCTCCCCAGAAACACGCCGCCCCTCCTCTTGAACCCCAGCCAGAATGGGCGGAACCTCACCGCGCACCTGGAGCAGGCTCTTCCCGGTGATGTTAGGGTCTGGGTTTGGCATGTGCGCCATCGGCCAGAAAGCGATGCAGTTTCGGGGGTTTACTACTAATTGCTCAAGAACACCGAAAAACACACATATTCTTGGGATTATATATTCTTTATTCCTTCGGGGTTCTTAAGCAACTAGTAGTTCAGGGTTTATGGGTTTGAGGTGCGAGGGCTTGGGAGTCTGGAGGACACCATCCTGAGAGTTGGGCAAGTGTTTGAGTGGTATAAGCTGAACCCAAAAATTGCCAGAACCTAAACCCTAAACCCTAAATCCTAAACCCTAAGCCCTAAACCCTAAACCCTAAACCCTAAACACTCTATCAAACGCTGAACCGCAAGCCCTACGCAACCCCGGGCGAAACGTCCGAATTCCGTGCTGAGGCTCTGAGCAGTCCGGGCTTTGCTGCAGATAAGGCCAGGGACTGGACAAGACACACTCAGATTGGGGCTTCAGGAGTCTAGGGGTCAATGTTCGGGGTTGAATGTACGGACTTGGGGTTTAGGGGTCAGGGGTTTAGGGCTTGAGAGGTCTGATAAGGGCTCAAGATGCAGCACTTTGCAAGTTGTTTATGATGCACAGGAAGCTCTGAGCAGAGTCCGTGCTGGAATGGGTGGTGAGGGAGCATCCTATGTGGCCACCAAGACGTTGGCACACGTGGTTGGGGTTTAGGGTTTAGGGTTTAGGGTTTAGGGTTTAGGGTTTAGGGTTTAGGGTTTAGGGTTTAGGGTTTAGGGTTTAGGGTTTAGGGTTTAGGGTTCTCTCATACTTTCACAGCTAGAGTTCTAAGAAAGAACCCTTGTTTGCTTTCCCAACCATGCAAGAGGCGCTGATCCGTCAAATCTTCAGGTCTCGGGAGGCCCGTGCCCTTTTGCAGGTATTTCGGCTTCGGGGTTTTGGGTTGTGGGGTTTCAGCATAAAACCCCTAAGCCATGAAGCCCAAACCCTAAACCTACCCCCCCCCCCCCCCTTTATCTGCGTTTGGGCGAAAGGCCCGGGTCGGGTAGGCCAGTGTTGCCGAGATGGCCCAGTTGAGTGCTTTGCGCGCTGAACCTTATAGGGTCTGTGCTTAGGGCTTAGCCACTGGGGGGGGGGGGGGGGAAAGCATGCATGTTTGGATCCCCAACCCAGAAATCACAGTCCTTTGTATGGAACCTGAAACGGGTACCGTCCCGCCTAGCTTTCGAGCCCCCCTTACCTTCTTTCGTGGGCTCCAAAGAATCCTATGAGGGGGTTTCTGAAGCAGGAACCCTACACCCCTAGCTCCTAAACCCTGTGAACCCTAAGCTCTCTAAACCCTCTAAACCCTCCAAACCCTATAAACCCTGTAAACTCTATAAACCCTAGAAGCCCTATAAACCCTGCAAACCCATGAACCCTATAAACCCTATGAGTCCCAGAAACCCTATAAGCCCTGTAAACCCTATAAACGCCAGAAACCCTAGAAACCCTAAACACCCTAAACCGCAAACCCTATGAACCCTAAACTTTCCCCTATAACTCCGAAACCCCTAAGCCTCAAACCCTACAAACCCTAAACCCTGAACCCTATAAACCATCTACACCCTAAACCCAAAATAGCCCCAAGAACACCGAAACCGCTCCCCGATAAACTCTAAACCACCGAAACTCCAAACCCTAAACCCTAAACCCTAAACCCTATACCCTATACCCTAAACCCTAAACCCTAAACCTAAACCCTAAACCCTAAACCCTAAACCCTAAACCCTAAATGCCCGAAGCCCCAAACCGGCCTTGGGGCTGCTGCATGGACAGCCAGGCCTGGTCTCTTGAGGAGCTGCCTCTGGAGGCCCGGCCAGGGTTCAGGGTTCAGGGTTCAGGGTTTAGGGTTTGGGGGTTTGGGGGTTTGGGGGTTTGGGGGTTTGGGGGTTTGGGGGTTTGGGGGTTTGGGGGTTTGGGGGTTTGGGGGTTTGGGGGTTTGGGTTTGGGTTGGGGGTTTGGGGGTTTGGGGGTTTGGGGGTTTGGGGGTTTGGGGGTTTGGGGGTTTGGGGGTTTGGGGGTTTGGGGGTTTGGGGGTTTGGGGGTTTGGGGGTTTGGGGGTTTGGGGGTTTGGGGGTTTGGGGGTTTGGGGGTTTGGGGGTTTGGGGGTTTGGAGGTTTGGGGGTTTGGGGGTTTGGGGGTTTGGAGGTTTGGAGGTTTGGAGGTTTGGAGGTTTGGAGGTTTGGAGGTTTGGAGGTTTAGGGCTCAGCGAAGCTTATGAGAAAAACCTGAACGTCAGGGCCAGTATGTTAAGAAACCGCAAGCCTCACTCACCCGGGAGCCTCACCCAGAAACCTGATCGGGGTTTTCAGACTGCGGGTTCTAGGGCTCGGGGATTTCAGCTTAGGTTGCTTGGATGCGGGACTTAGAATTTGCCTACTTTCCAACCTCCAACGCGGCCACTGAAGGTGTCGACCCTTCAAACCCCGAGCCCTAAACTAGGCCGCAGCCTCAACCTTCCTCTACCCTAAACCCTAACCCCTGAAACCTGCACTACAGGCAGATACACGTACATGCCTACATACATGCTTTAAGATTTTAAGTACATACACACATACATAAATCACTTCCATACAGACATGACATGCATACATACATACATACATACGTACATACATACATACATACGTACATGCTTACGTACATACATCCATGCATGCATGCAAATGTGCACGAGTGTGTATGTATACATCTACAAGAATGTAAGATCGGGGCCTTGATGATTAAACAGGGTTTTGGGTGCTATTGTAATACAATGATAACGGGACCATCAGCAATTATTCCGACCCCTTTAGTATTTGCATACCGGTGTGGTGCGCATGTCTGTCTGTGCACATATGGTGTACGGTTTTGATGGGGGAGTGTGTGTGTGTGTGTGTGTGTGTGTGTGTGTCTGTGTCTGTGTGTCTGTGTGTCTGTGTGTCTGTGTGTGTGTGTGTCAAGTCGAGTTCGGGTCCGCCCATGTAGGTGCGCAGCCACAGCCTCCATCCCCTAAACCTCCAACCTCCAAACCCCCTAAATACCCTACACGCCCTAAGCCCAAGCCCCAAAGCAACCTCTTTCGGCCCGTTCCAATGTCTCAGGCCCGCAAGGCCCTGCGAACTGGTGCCAGGGCCCTGGTGGAGAGGCTTCATTCGGCCCATCTTGAGGGCAGGCCCCGAAGTCCTCTCAGGGTTTAGGGTTTAGGATGCCAAAATCCCAGCAAAAACCGGACCTTTTTCGCCGGCGGCCCCCCCCCCCCCCCTTTCTAAGGCCAAATGCCAAAATCGGAGCCGGAACTGCACCCCTGCCCTTCTCAGTCCTCCCAAAGCCCCGACGTAAAATTCAACACATACCGGTTTTCGAAAACCAATGAATCCAGAAGTCTAAAAAACTAAATCCTGATTTAGTTGTTGCATTTGGGTTGGGCTTTGACCTACCTCGACATACCTTGTCCCCTCCAACGACACAATTAAATCCAGATTTAATTGTGTTTCTTTGCGTTTGACTGGAAGACAATTAAATCCTGAGTTAATGGTATAGCAGAGACTTGTCCTGATTGGTACCTATTTGCACCATTAAATCATGATTTAATTGTACTATGATTACTACGATTACTATTAGTATTATTATTGTTACGATTATTATTAGTATGTTGCTACTATTACTATTATTATTATTATTATTATTATTGTTATGATTATTACTATTATTATTCCTATTACGATTAGTAATATGATTACTATTACTCTTATTATTATTACTATTATTATTATTATTATTATTATTACTAGTCGTGGTATTATTACTAATACTCTCAGTCTTAGTATTACTATTATTTTCTATTACTATGATTATTACTTTTACTATCATTATTATTATTGTTATCACGAAAGCTCGCGTAGCGGAGCTGGAGTTTTATCTGCTTTAGCAGTAGGGGGCCGACCACGGCCAGAAAACAGCGTATCATTGACACAATCTTATTAGGGGGGGGGGGGGTAGGGGGGGGGGGAGGGGAGGGAGGGGGGGGGGAGGGGGGGGAGGGGGGGGAGGAGGGGGGGGGGAGGAGGGGGGGAGGAGGGGGGGGAGGAGGGGGGGGAGGAGGGGGGGGGGGGTTAAATTGATATATCACACGAATTCCTTGGTTTTGGAAGGGGGGGGGGGGGGAGGGGGGGGGGGGGGGGGGGGGGGAGGGGGGGGGGGGAGGGGGGGGGGGAGGGGGGGGGGGAGGGGGGGGGGGAGGGGGGGGGGCGTAAATTGATACATCACACGAATTCCTTGGTTTTGGAAGGGGGGGGGAGGAGGGGGGGGGGTAAATTGATATATCAATACCTGAAGGGCGGGGCGTTTTTACGTCAAGACCTGACTCCGTCGCGTGTTGACCGCAGTGCGTGAGTCAGGCTCCCAGCACAACATGCGTCGCCGCCCACTAGTGATGTGTTGATTGCAACGAGCTAGTTGATTGCAAGAAGCTAGTATCTACCCAACATGGAGACCCCTCAAGCATGCCTCCGACAGCACGCTTTCTCATGCAACTTTGCTCTTGCTTCCGGCCCTCGAGCTTTCGTCCTCCCTGCCTCCGGCCCTCAAGTTACTATTACTCTTATTATTATTGCTATTACTCTTATTACTATTACTATTACTATTACTATTACTATTATTATTATTATTATTCTGATTATTCTTATTATTTCTATTATTATTACTTTTTACTCTTAGGATTATTATTCTTATTATTCTTACTATTACAATATTATTTCCTATTATCATTATTATTGTTATTATAATTTCTACTATTGCTACTATTATTGTTATTATTATTATTACTATTACTATTACTATTACTATTACTATTACTATTACTATTACTATTACTATTACTATTACTATTACTATTACTATTACTATTACTATTACTATCACTATTATTATTAGTATTATTATTACTGTTATTGTTATTGTTATTGTTATTGTTATTCTTATTACTATTACTCTAGGGGGAACAATTAAATCGTGATTTAATTGTTGAAAGGTAGGGGGAACAATTAAATCATGATTTAATTGTGGGAATGTCCAGACATGTATTGACGATGCTTTGGCTGATTCTAGCCTGGTCTCGTCTACTCTGGTCTGGTTTGTCGATAGTCTAGAGTCTGTACGTTCCACAGTTCCCAGACCTCCTTTCCAATCTGAAGGGTTGTGCCTGTGCCAGCAGTTTTCCTGCCAGTCGACATATGCTTGTCGTGCCCACGAAAAGACCTCCGAGGAAGCGTGAGCTCCCACAATCACCTCACTGCCATGCCATCAACATTCCGGTGTAGGTGTATTTAGTTATCTAATTTCATGGGCGTCCTAGTGGTTAAGGTGGTTCCCGATCCGACCCGTATTCAGGCTTGGTCATTGATTCATGTCCATTAAATCTTGATTTAATTCTGCTGCGGGTTGGGGTCGTCTAGCAGAAACAATTAAATCCTGATTTAATTGTTTCCCTTGAGCAGCTTGCCCGCATGGCATGCTACGTCGCGCGACGTTAACAGGCAATTAAATCGAGCTGGACCTACGGGGCGTCGAGCCGGCCCGATGCCGGTCAATTAACTTCAGAGCTAATTTTCCTTAACTCTTGGATTCGCTGCCTTCCACCAGTTTTCTGGTTAGATGTTATTTGCTTGTTTTGGTCCGACCTTCCCCCCCCTCGCCTCTTCTTCCGTTTAGCTTTATCTGATTGGAAAAAAGGCTTGAGGCGGGTGGTGCAGGGCTCGGGGTTTAGGACCTGATGGTGCAGGGCCAGGGCTTATGGATTAAGTGACCTTAATATTTTCTTAATTGACCAGTGAATGCCTGGACTTGAGATGCTGAACCCTAAACCCTGAAACCCTGAAACCCTAAACCCGAAATCCTCTAAACTTAAAGAGTCTCGGGTCTCTAGGCTGTTTTCTTTTGGAAGAGGCCCAGGGGTGGACCATGTTGGGATGGACATCGAGTTGGGGTTGAGGGTTTAGGGTTCAGGGTTTAAGGGTTCAGGGTTCAGGGTTTAGGGTTTAGGGTTTAGGGTTTGGGTTTAGGGTTTAAAGTTTAGGATTTCGGGGTAAAGTTTAGGATTTCGGGGTCTCGTGTTGGGATTGGGGTCGGTGCGCCAAAGATGCCATGAGCCTTGCATGCATCCTTGAGCTTGAACCTAACAACACCCTAGGCGCTGTACTAGGACGCCCACCCTAAACCCTAAACCCTCAACCCTCAACCCTAAACCCTAACCCTTAACCCTAAACCTGAAACCCTAAACCCTAACCCCGAGAGTACCCATATTCCCTCATTTAGGGGTGTAGCCCGGCACAGGTCGACCATGTGGCAGGACGCCTCTGGCGCCGCTCCGGTGAGGTGGGTGGGGGTTTAGTGTTTAGGGTTTAGGGTTTAGGGTTTGTTTAGGGTTTAGGGTTCAGGGTTCAAGGTTTAGGATTCAGGGTTTAGGGTCGAGGCGGAGGGCAGAGGAGGGTTTAGGGCGGGAGCTGTAAGGCCATGAAGGCTCAGCCCCTACAGGGAGAAGCCAAAATCTCAACACCGGAGCCCCAAACCCTGGAGCTCTGTGGCCACGGGTGGCGTGCTCTGAAATGCTGAGCCCAAAAACTAAACCCTAAACCCCTGAACCCTGAACCCTGAACCCTAAACCCGAACCCCCAAACCCGAAACCCCTAAACCCTAAACCCTGAACCCCTAAACCCCTAAACCCGAACCCCCAAACCCGAAACCCCTAAACCCTAAACCCTGAACCCCTGAACCCCTAAACCCCAAAACCTGCAAAACCTTTGCCCCTGGGCTCCCAAGCCGAGCAGCCGTTCTGCCAGACGCGGGGCATCCTGATCCTTGAGCCCTGAGACCTCGACCTGGGTGGTTGTCAAAATTATGGTCTTTGTGCTTAGGGGGTTTAGGGTTTAGGGTTTAGGGTTTAGGGTTTAGGGTTTAGGGTTTAGGGTTTAGGGTTGACCGGGGGAGGGGGGGGTGTCTCTATTCTAGTCTATTCCTTATATAGCCTAGGGTACGTAAAAGGTCGCCCCTTTTTGGATCCCTTTTGTAATACGGCACCTTATATTCAGGGTACCCCAACAGGGATCATCATTTTGACAACCACCCTGACGCCAGGATCTCTGAAATGCAAACCCTCAACTCTAGACCTAAACCCTGAACATCTGAGCCCTAACCCTAAACCCTAAACCCTAAACCCTGAACATCTGAGCCGTAAACTTCTGACCCCCATGACTCTTACAGCCCTCCCCTAAACCCGTAAACCCCAGACACCCCCAAATCCCACCAAGCCCCAAGGTCTAAACCCTGAAGCCCTTTGGGTTGTTTATGGGGTTGAGGTTTAGGGTTTAGGGTTCAGGGTTTAGGGTTTAGGGTTTAGGGTTCAGGGTTTTGGGTTTAGGGTTTAGGGTTTAGGGTGGGCGAGGTGGTGCTGCAACGCACTGTCGACGCCTTGAGGAGGACTCGGGAATTCGAGGGTGTTGTTTGGGTCTAAGGTTTGGGTTAAAGGGTTCGGTAGCATTCAGGGGTTTAGGGTTAGGGCTTTAGGGCTTTCGGGCTTTAGAGTTCTAGGGCTTTAAGGCTTTATTTACAATATCCTTTCAAAAGGTTCTTAGGGCGTTAAAGGGTTTCAGCTTAGGTTTACACAGGGCTTCGGGTCGGAGCTTCAGGGGCCCTCTTTGCCTTGCTTGGCCGATTTTTCCCATGCCCGAAGTCCTACATTCAAAAGCACTGGTTCTTGGGACCGCAGGGCTTGTGCTGTTTGGGTCCTTTGATAATCACCCCTCCCCACCCACCCCCCCCCCCTGGTGCTGGGTCTGAACAAAAGCTTTGCAGGACCGGGGGGGTTGGAGTTCTCAAGGTTGGGGGAGGGCTTCCTGTCGTCTGCAATCCTTGCGGTTGGATCTCGGGAGGCTTTTCTTGCGGATGGTACTAAAGAGGTTTAGGGGTCAGGGTTGAGGGTTTCTATCTGAACCAGCTGGACCGGACCACCTCTGCTCGAGTTAAAGGAGTCTCGACATACACCGCTGTTAAGGTAAAAGCCCCGGAAATAATTCAACTTTTGACCCCCCCCCCTTTTGGGATTGCAGTCGGATCTCAGGCTCCAGACAGCCCAACAATGGAAGTCGTTTCATGAAACAACCTTTTGGGGGCCCAAATCCACCCGAAAAAAACCTCACGAGCATCACCCTCTTCGGTGCTGTGACCGCAATATTACAGTCGCAGGTTCAAGATCCCCGGGTTGGCTCCTTCAATCAACCTGAGCCCACCACTCCAAACCCCAGGCCCTCAACCCTAAACATCTTAAATCCTAAGCCCTAAACCCTAAACCCTAAACCCCAAACCCCAAACCCTCAACCCTCAACCCTAAGCCCTAAGCCCTAAACAAGAATGAGCCGGTGCAGTCGCCAGCGGACCATGCCTCAAAGTGGCCTGGAGCTAGCAGAGTGGCGCTCGACTCAGCGTCAGAAAGCACCCCGAAACTTCGTAAGTTTGGGGTGTTCGCGTTTCGGTTTGCGGGGTTTCGGAGTGCTTCGACTTGCTTGCCCAGAGCTTCGCCACGTCTTCCCTTGTCGTGGTGCGACTCTTCTCGTCATGTTGTGATGTGGATGTGATGGTCGAACTGGTTGCATCGCAACAAAGAGGCTCTTGCTGTGAGGGCTGGGGTTGGGTTCAGGATTTAGGGTTTGGGGCCTTCGTGTTTGTGGGTTTAGGGTTTAGGGTTTAGGGTTTAGGGTTTAGGGTTTTGCGGGTTAGGTTTAGGGCTACGCTGGTGCGCATTGCGCCACTAGAAGCTACAATGCCTGGTGCGGCCCGTGGATGCAGGGGATGGCTGGCCGTTTCCCAGAGGGCCCCTCTTTGGAGGAATATTCCTTGAACCCTAAAGGGAACCCGATGATAGTTTAGGGAGTATTCCTCAATGAAGGGGTATTGGAGTCCCTGGGTTGAGGGGTGTCGAGTCTTGGACTTTAAGGTTTAGGCTTCGGAGTGCTGAGTCACCCAGTTTCGGGGAACCTGCTCTGGGAGGCTGTGTCCGGGACCCAAGGCCCAAGCCCTAAGTTCACAGCTGCAAGGTTTCCCTCCTCCCGCCCAAACCCGAAACTCCCCCAAACCCCAAACCCTAAACCCGAAACCCTAAACCCTCTCTATCCTTATAGAGTTAAACCCTGTTAACTTTTTGGTGCGTTTACCCCCCGTTGTTGAGCACTTTTTGGTGCAATCGGCACCGTTCTTGAGCACTTTTTGGTGCAAAAGGCACCGTTCTTGAGCACTTTTTGGTGCGTGGGCACCGTTCTTGAGCACTTTTTGGTGCGTTTGGCACCGTTCTTGAGCACTTTTTGGTGCGTTTGGCACCGTTCTTGAACACTTTGTGGTGCGTTTGGCATCGTTCTTGAGCACTTTTTGGTGCAATCGGCACCGTTCTTGAGCACTTTTTGGTGCGTGGGCACCGTTCTTGAGCACTTTTTGGTGCGTGGGCACCGTTCTTGAGCACTTTTTGGTGCAATCGGCACCGTTCTTAAGCATTTTTTGGTGCGTGGGCACCGTTCTTGAGCACTTTTGGTGTGTGGGCACCGTTCTTGAGCACTTTTTGGTGCGCGGGCACCGTTCTTAAGCATTTTTTGGTGCGTGGGCACCGTTCTTGAGCACTTTTGGTGCGGGGGCACCGTTCTTGAGCACTTTTTGGTGTGTGGGGACCGTTGTGGAGTGAACTTTATATTTCTTAATGTTATGGGATTCTTTGGGTGGGTGGGTTTGTTCCTAAGCCTGGAACCCCCTAATGACGATGAATGCTTGAACGGTGACCCTCTAGACCCTAAACCCTAAACCCTAAACCCTAAACCCACTCGAGAGGCTCGATTTCCGGCCAAGCCGGATTCCGTCGGGTCTCTTCGGAGTGACGGGCCCGGATACCCCCCAGAGGCCACTTTCCGGAAAAAAACCCTTCGGCGACTTCGAAAAACCCCCCAAAAAGCCTGTCTTTTCGCCTCGTCAACCCCCGGGGAGGGGCCCTCATCCCGGCCCCGGGGACCCTCCCGGGGTCGATTTTCGAGAGAATTTTCGCTAAGGGTGGGCCGAAGTGACGGGGTCGGATACTCGAGAGGCTCGATTTCCGATCGAGCCGGATTCCGGCCCCCCCCCTGCCGTCCCGGGCCAAACTCCTCGCCCGGGTCTCTTCGCAGTGACGGCCCCGCAAAGGCCACTTTCCGGAAAAAACCTCTTCGGCGACTTTCAAAAACCCCCCAAAGAGCCTGTCTTTTCGCTTCGTCGACCCCGGGGAGAGGCCTCATTCCGGCCCCCCGGGGCTGGGATGAGGGCCCCTCCCCGGGGTCGACGAGGCGAAAAGACAAGCTTTTTGGGGGGGTTTTCGAAATCGCCGAAGAGGTTTTTTTTCGGGAAGTGACATCTGGGGGGTATCCGGTCCCGTCACTCTGGAGAAACCTTGGCGAAAAAACTCGGCCCGGGGCCAAAAGGCAGGCTTTTGGGGGTGTTTTCGAAGGGCCGGGATTCCGGTCCGATTGAAGCCGTGTGAGGCGGGTCCCCGGGTCCGGGATGTTGCGTGACAGATTGGAGCGTTGGAGCGCGGTCTGCGTTACACTCCCGTCGGCTGTGGTCGGCGCGGATTCTTGATGACGGAGCGGGTATTTCGATTTTCGCGTGTGCTGTAAACCTAGTAAAAACACCTGGCGGCCCAGTAATTGGACACGGTGCAGAATCACTACCTTGTCACTCGTTTTGGGGTTTTCCGGTTTTCAGATTCGATGAAAAACACCTGCGTTTTGCTCGATCGGGAACCCCTCGAAATTCGAAATCATTAGTTTTGAAATTGGAGCGCTGCTCGGTTGCGCGCGCCCTCGGGCGGGCGCCTGCCGGCATGCTTGGTGGAAATCTGGGTTTAGGGGGGGCGACCGGATGCTATCGACCCTCCTTACTCGGCGGATGGCTACCGCTATGAAGGCACTAAAGAGCTCTAATAACCCCTGCACCTTGAAATCGCTGTTTTCGGTAGACTGTTGGCTCAAGCATCGCACTCTTTTGTTCCGCCGCAGTCTCTTTTGGAAGGATGGCCCCGAAGGCCGCGTCGGCAGTCTTGCGCCATAATTTATCCGGCATCTGCATTCCCCTGTAGGTGTCGAAGAACCAGCTCAAAAAGGCCCGCATGAACCCCAACCGGGCGGCGAATTCCGTTGTTCCGGCCTACAGCTTCGAGTCAGCTACTCAGCCATTTGATCATGAGCTTAGATTCCTTGATCATGAGCTTAGATTCCTTGAAGCCACTGAATTTTTCAGGACGTTCGGCCTTGACCCGGTGGTTTATGAGCACCTGAGGGTTCGGCTAGGCTTTCGGGCATCGGAACACCCGATCCTGGTCGTTCGCCCGGGCACCCCTATGGGCACGGATATAACGGTCCGTCTTCATGGCCAAGAAGCGGACCGGCAGGCAGTCGTTGGGCAATTTTCCCACGATTGTAAGACCTGCTTGGATGAGTCGGGGCCATTGCAAGTCTTCCTTCGGAAGCTCCAGCCCAATGAGGCTTGGAAGCACGTATACCTATGGCAGATTCGCCTGCGCTAAAACAAGGACCGGCGCCTGCTTCGTTTGCTCATGACATGTCAGTTTGAAGTCAGCATCGCATCAGGGTCTCATGTTTTTTTTTTCGTCGATGGCGCGGTTGAAACCAGGGCTTCAGGTATCCGACCCCGTCACTTCGGCCCACCCAGTGAAAATTCTCTTGGAAATCGACCCTGGGAGGGCTCCGCCCTAAAACCCTAAACCCTAAACCCTAAACCCTAAACCCTAAACCCTAAACCCTAAACCCTAAACCCTAAACCCTAAACCCTAAACCCTAAACCCTAAACCCTAAACCCTAAACCTCTCTTACCTATATATATTTAAACCCTATAGTCAGAAAATCGAGTGGCCCTGTTGGGCACTCAAGGGGGTCTGGCCTTGTCCTGGCCCGCGCGTGGGCGGCCTTGGCCTTCCAGATCGACCGGCCCTGTTGGGCACTCAAGGGTCTGGCCTTGTCCTGGCCCGCGCGCGAGCGGCCTTGGCCTTGGTTTTGGCCCTTCCAGATCGACCGGCCCTGTTGGGCACTAAGGGGGTCTGGCCTTGTCCTGGCCCGCGCGCGGGCGGGGCCTTGGTTTTGGCCCTTCCAGATCGACCGGCCCTGTTGGGCACTCAAGGGTCTGGCCTTGTCCTGGCCCGCGCGCGGGCGGCCTTGGCCTTGGTTTGGGCCCTTCCAGATCGACCGGCCCTGTTGGGCACTCAAGGGGGTCTGGCCTTGTCCTGGCCCGCGCGCGGGCGGCCTTGGCCTTTTGGCCCTTCCAGATCGACCGGCCCTGTTGGGCGCTCAAGGGTCTGGCCTTGTCCTGGCCCGCGCGCGGGCGGCCTTGGCCTTGGCCTTGGCCATTCCAGATCGACCGGCCCTGTTGGGCACTCAAGGGTCTGGCCTTGTCCTGGCCCGCGCGCGGGCGGCCTTGGTTTTGGCCCTTCCAGATCGACCGGCCCTGTTGGGCACTCAAGGGTCTGGCCTTGTCCTGGCCCGCGCGCGGGCGGTCTTGGCCTTGGTTTTGGCCCTTCCAGGTCGACCGGCCCTGTTGGTGGGCAGTCAAGGGTGTCTGGCCTTGTCCTGGCCCGCGCGCGGGAGGCCTTGGCCTTGGCCCTTCCAGATCGACCGGCCCTGTTGGGCACTCAAGGGTCTGGCCTTGTCCTGGCCAGGAAATCGACCGGCCCTGTTGGGCACTCAAGGGTCTGGCCTTTGTCCTGGCCCCCGCGCGCGTGCGGGCCTTGGCTTTTTCAAGGTTTTTCAAGGTTTTTCAGAGTTTTTCAGTGTTTTTTATGGTTTTTCAATGTTTTTCAGGGTCTTTCAGGGTTTTTAACCCTCAATTCTGATGAAGGGCCGCCCCCGCGACCTTTTCACAGCCTAATTTTGGTCAAGGGGGGGTCGTATTTTTCAATTTTAAAGGCAAAATAGTCTTCTGAGACCCCCCCTTGCCTCAAACTCCGACCCCCCCTTGAGAGGGAAAGTTTGCCTCCAAAAACACCCAAAATGAGGGGGACCCCAGGATCGGCCCGGGTCCCAAGTAAAAATGCGATTTTTTAGTACTGAAATCGACGGCTCTGGGTGGTCTCTCGTTTTCTGGATTTTTGACCAAAACCGAGCCTTCACCGGCTTCAGGATTTCAAGTCCCGCCCCTCTATGGGGGCCGATGAAATGGTTCGTGGGTAGGATGCTCCATGACAGAGGGAGGTTGGAGGACAGGCTGATGAGAAATGTAAACTTTTTATTTTCTTAATGTTTTGGGATTCTCTGGGTGGGTGGGTTTTTTTCCGTTGCCTACACACACTGCTGGCCTAGTAAATGCTCGAACTTGAGATGCTGAACCCTGAACCCTGAACCCTAAACCCTAAACCCTAAACCCTAAACCCTAAACCCTAAACCCTAAACCCTAAACCCTAAACCCTAAACCCTAAACCCTAAACCCTAAACCCTAACCATAAACCCTAAACCCTAAACCCTAAACCCTAAACCCTAAACCCTAAACCCTAAACCCTAAACCCTAAACCCTAAACCCTAAACCCCAAGCCAAGCTGAGACCCCAGCAGCTTTAGGTACCGAAGTGTGGTCGCAACCGTCAACAGCCACGACGAGGGAGCTCTAGAACGCCTCATTGGCCGCGATCTTAGGGTTTGAGGTTTAGGGTTTAGGGTTTGGGGTTCAGGGTTCAGGGTTTAGGGTTTAGGGTTTAGGGGCCAAAGATCTGGGGGCTGAACTTTAGGACTTTAAGGTTTTCGGCTTTAGGATTTCGGGGTCTAGGGTGTTTGGGTGTCGGGTCTGGGGCCCTAAGATGTCGGCCTGCAGTTTGGGCGCTAGGGTCTTTAGGGTTTAGGGTTTAGGGTTTAGGGTTTAGGGGTTTAGGGTTTAGGGTTTAGGGTTTAGGGTTTAGGGTTTAGGGGTTTAGGGGTTTAGGGGTTTAGGGGTTTAGGGTTTAGGCTGTCAGGGTTATAGCGGTTACAGGGCTTGAAGAGTGCTCAGTAGGGGGCGATCTTTGGGTTTGAAAGTTTAGAAAGAAGTTTAAGGGTGTTGCAAGCAGGCTTCACGTAGGGTTTAGGGTTTAGGGTTTAGGGTTTGGGGTTTAGGGTTTAGGGTTTAGGGTTAAGGTTTTTTCCAGGTTGACCTTTGTACTGTTCGCGTAGTGGCCAGGCTAGGGCAATTGGTTGCGATTGCTCTGGAGATCCGTGAGACCTCGAACTTACACCGCAACCCGAAACCCTACACCCAAGATTTTTAGGGGCTAGGGGTCGGTGGGTGGTTTATGATAGGCCTGAGATTGGGATTCGTTTCTGAGATCCTAGAATACCCGCCCGAACTTACCCACAAAAATCCAAACAAGAAGGGCTTACTTGAGGGTTATTTGGGCCTTATTTTGGTGTATAGCTCAAACAGCACGTTCTTTGGGACATCGGAACGTCAGCCTTCGGAATTCGGTAAAGCCACTGTGGCTTGTGAAGTTTCTTCGGGCTTGACTGTGTTCAGGGTTTAGGGCCTAGGTGAAGAAAAACCCGAAACCCTAAACCCTAAACCCTAAACCCTAAACCCTAAACCCTAAACCCTAAACCCTAAACCCTAAACCCTAAACCCTAAACCCTAAACCCTAGAAGACACACCATGGCACGAAACCTCCAGGTCGATGCATTCGACGAACAGCTATGTCAGGTTTACGAGAGCCCGATCTTCAACAGAATCCCAGGGTTTAGGGGTTAGGGTTTAGGGTTGTTTAGGGTTTAGGGTTTAGGGTTTAGGGCTTAGGGTTTAGGGTTTAGGGTTTAGGGTTTAGGGTTTAGGGTCCCAAACTTGTCTACCATGTTGATGCTCTAAAGCGTCGTCATAAATGTGTTAGGGCTAAGTCCATATTGATGGCATGTCAAGAACAGCGAAACAAGTTAAAACCTAACTCCCTAACCAATGAATCCCCAATAGACCCCTAAATCCCTAAGCTCTAATCCCTAAAGCCTCGAACCCTAAACCCTAAACCCTAAACCCTAAACCCTAAACCCGAAGCCCTGGAAACTCTGAACCCTCGAAAAACCCAAGCCCGAAGCCCGCCAAAGGCCACACCGAGAGACTCGACGTCGCACGGCAGCGGCAGCTTCTGCTGCAGGCGCGCGACCTCCATGGGGGTTTACGATAGTATAAGGGTTTAGGGTTTAGGGTTTAGGGTTCAGGGCATCAGGGATCCCAGATATGGGGGTTTACGACACTAGGGGTACCTTTTTGGCGACCTTATTTTACGGGAATCCTAATATGTGGGATCACCTATGTTCGTAAACCCCCATATACCCCCAAATAGCAGGATCCCCTTATAGAGGACCCCCAACAAGGTACCTCTAATCATCGTAACCCCCCCCCCCCCCCACATGAGCCACCGTCTGAGCCTCCCTGTATACAGTGGTTTGGGGGGTTATGTAGGTTTTAGGGTTTCAGGGTTTGGGGTTTCGGATTTAGGGTTTAGGGTCAGGAGGTTCACTTGTCTTCGGGGCGCAGGGTCGGGACCGGCACGGAGCTTCAAAGTTAGCACCCTAAAACCCTAAACCCTAAACCCTAAACCCTAAACCCGAAACCCTAAACCCCAAAAAGGCCCCCAAGGTTGTGACAACCGTGCCCCTGAAATCCTGCAAAGTTTGCCGGCCCCCCCAACAGAATCCTGAACACTCAACGCCCCCCCCCGCTTATGTTCCAGCCTCTTAACCCAAAGAACCCTATAAACGCCAACTGACCCTAAACCCTAAACCCTAAACCCTAAACCCTAAACCCTAAACCCTAAACCCTAAACCCTACACCCTGAACCCTAAAGCCTAAACCCTAAACCCCAAACCCTAAACCCTAAACCCTAAACCCGAAACCCTAAACCCGAAACCCGAAACCCGAAACCGCAGCGGGCAGCACGCTGTAACCCTTGAATCTTCAGGACGGCTTTGGACGCATCTTGGCCCTCCTGGCAGGACTGCTTGGGGAGTTTTTTTGGCAGGTTTAGGGTTTAAAGGGTAGAGGGTAGAGGGTTTAGGGTTTAGGGTTTAGGGTTTAGGGTTTAGGGTGTAATTCGGGCTTCGGCTTGAGGCTTAGGTTTCTGGGGGTGTAAGGGGCTCCCTTCGGTATAAGGGAGCGCAGTGCTGGGCCCCCTACCCTGAGCTTTAGAACCCTCATTTGCCCTCAGCCCTGCACTGCCATCAGCCCTAAGCTGCCGTCATCTCCCCTCCCCTTTCCCCACACCCAACAACCGAAAGACCCATTCTCCCCCTCAACCCTGAAAGCCTAAACTCTGCACTCCGTGAGAGGCCCTAAGCACCCCCAAACACCAAGACTTTGTCATAGTTGGGTGCCATCTTACATTTTTCAGGCTACTTAAACCAATAAGGAATAAGATTTTGGATCTTTTAAAATTATCCCAACCATGAACTCGAAGACCCCTGAACCCTAAACCCTAAACCCTAAACCCTAAACCCTAAACCCTAAACCCTAAACCCTAAACCCTAAACCCTAAACCCTAAACCCTAAACCCTAGATGCGAGGAATGGCCTTGCTGTCCGCCTTCGCCGCCTCCTTGGGCCATTGGCTCGACCGGCTTGCCTGGACTGCCCAGGGTCTTGGGGTTGGGGAACCCTAAACCCTGAACCCTAAACCCTAAACCCTAAACCCTAAACCCTGAACCCTGAACCCTAAACCCTAAACCCTAAACCCTAAACCCTAAACTTAGGGTTTATAGGCTTCGAGATCCAGGGATGAGGGCTCGCACCCCTAAGGTTGGTATCCCTGAAGGTTCCCCCTTGAACATACTCCGAACATGGTCCTTCTATTGCCCTAGGGATCCTTAAAAAGGGGGTCCCCTCAAACCCAAAGGGCCCAAGGCAGATTGATGCAGGGCTTATATTTCTATTCCTGGTGAGTGCATATAAGGTTCCTTTTCAAAATTGATGAGTGTATATATTGGGTGTCCTTTTGGGGATTACTGGTGAGTGTATATAAGGTTCCTTTTTAAAATTGATGAGTGTATATATTGGGTGTCCTTTTGGGGGGTACAAGAAATATAAGCCCTACTTCATAACCCCGAGAGAGTTGGAAAAACGTTCCTTCGACTCGGGGGGCCCTGTTTCGGTTCTCAATGTCGGTTTGTTTCGGTTTCGGGTTTCAGGGTTGAAGGGTTTAGGGGTTTAGGGTTTAAGGGTTTAGGGTTTAGGGCTTAGGGGTTTAGGGTTTCAGGTTTAGGGTTCAGGGGTTTAGGGTTTAGGGTTAGACCCTAGGCTTCCTTCCCTAGCGCGGCGCCCGGGCACCCATGGGGCGCCCAGGGAGTGAAGGTCGGCACCTCTCCGGGGCCTAGCTCGGAGGCTGAGGCCCCCAGGCCCTGGAGGTCCTCCGAAACCTGGAAGCTCTACTATTTGCTCAAGAAACCTCCCGAGAAATATAAAACAATAACCCCTCTATCGCCCTTGTACGGAACAGTATATATACATATATATATATATATATATACTTTTTTTTTTTTTTTAATGGGGGGGGGGGTTCTTAAGCAAATAGTAGAGCTGCGCAGGGTTGCCTGGATCGCCTTGGCGGTCTGCTTCCTCGGCGCCTCACCCCTCTTGCGGACGCCTCTGGGCGGCGTGGCGCAGAGGTGGGGGAGGATCTGTCAGGATTGCGTCCTTAACTACGAAGTGCTTCAGAGCCCCCCAAAAAAGTAAAACACATATTCCTTACAAGGGCATTCTTGGGGTCATTCTTGTATATTTTTTGGGGGTTCTTAAGCACATAGTAGGAAGCGATGGCAGACTTGCAGATTCAAGACAGAACCTACACCTTGAAACCCCAAAACCCTGCTAAAGCCATCACGAAAACCCTAAACCCTTCAGCTCAAGCCCGAGAAACCCACCATGGATCACAGACCATGAGCCACAGGGAGGGATCGGGCAAAACCTACCCCCATAACCCACCATGAAGCACGGGGGAGAAGGGGGGGGGGGGGGTGGGGCAGTAGCATGAGGGGGAGAGCGTGAAATTCTGACGCATATAGTTGACTTCGTAGTAGAGTAGGTAACCTTTAACCTTTTCAGGGTAATCTAATCCGAATCTAATCCCGAAGGTCAACTAAATAGACGCCCTAAAAAAGCCTAAAAAAGCCTGAGAGCCCTCGAGGCGCCCTATCGGTGCATCTTTGGGGCTGGAGGGGCCCTAGCCGTAGAAGCCCTAAGGCCAGGGTTTCGGGTTTCGGGTTTAGGGTTTCGGGTTTAGGGTTTCGGGTTTCGGGTTTCGGGTTTAGGGTTTCGGGTTTAGGGTTTAGGGTTTAGGGCTAGGGTCCCCTGCAGCCCGAAGCCGCAGGTACTGCGACCACGTGATGACCAAGGCGTTAGACGGCTGGATGAGGCAGGTGTGCCTGGAGGCACCTGATTCGGGGCGATTCAGGGCTTGGGCACTGAGCGTTTGGGGTTTAGGGTTTAGGGCTTGGGGCTGTTGCGGGTTTTTGTAGGACATGACGGTGGGCGGTTGGATCAAAAGTCGAATGGTGCATTCAGGATATTTCAAGCAGCGTTTTGGCCGTGACATAGTACCCTATTCACACTTATATGTAGGATGCCCAAAAGGGGTCTTCAGAGAACTGATCACCGGCCGACGATGTTGGATCCTGCATTTGTGTGGGAATGCCGGGGGATCGCAGCATTCATCACTTCGTCTATTGTGGGTTTAGGGTTTTGGGTTTAGGGTTTAGGGGTTAAGGGGTTTAGGGATTTAGGGCTTGTGGATGCGGATGAAGTTTGCAGTTGCGTTGTCGCTCGAAGGTACGAAGGGGTGACTCGATATCACTCTCTGCAAGGCTTCCCTCAAGGACGGATGGTTTCTTGTTGGCGTCCTGGCACGGAGTAAGTAAGTCTCCTGAGACGAGATCTGAGATCACGGTAGAGGCACAGCCCGAAGAAGGCAGCCCCGAACACCAAGAAGCTACTGAGAATAGCTGGATGTGGCACTTCTGCTTTTGTGCAGAGTTTAGGCTTTAGGCCTAGGGCCGTCTCAGGTTGGGAAGTTTCCCCCTTGTAAGGAGCTTTACATAATACTCGTTATTTTTCCGGGCCCCTTAAAGCAGAAGCTGCCAACCTGAAGCTGTGCAGAAGGGGCCCAGGCCCACATGTACAGCAAGCAAACATGGTGAGGGCATGCTTCCTCCCAACAGTTAAAGTATCTCGGCGCAACAAGCCGAAGAGGGCCGCCGCAACCCCAGCACTCCTGAAGGGGGGTTGGCTATCCCGTCAGGAGGGGCGCCATGCCCCCGAAACCTCCGCAGCCAACCCTCAAACCAAAGTCCTGTAAAGCAAGGCCCCGAACCCAGACCTTTGGAAGGATGACCCCCAATAGTACCCTATACTACTATTGGGTCATTTGTGGGAACCCTTTAAGGGGATCTACTTTCTGGATTCTCCCGGAACCCCTTTCAAAGCTCCAATGCCCGACCTGCAGTTGAACCCGCCAGGCCTCAGCGCAAACCTTGGCCGGAGCGGTAGCGTCAGGCCAGGATTTAGGCTTTAGGGTTCAGGGTTTAGGGTTGGGGTGTTCCCCCCATATACCAACAGTCCTTCATCTGGACTATAGTACCCTCTATTTTAGTCCCCATGAAGGACTGCTAGTACTAAGGGGGAGCATCCCAAGACATGGGTGACTAGAAGTGGTTGTGCGAGCGGATCGCTACAGTGTATACTCCTGGTTCTGAGATGTCGGGCGCAAGGTATGGGGCGCCACTGTGTAGACCCTGAAACTTCGGATCCTCTTAACTTCACCTCCTGGAGTTAACATCTGAGAAGCATGCCGGTAGACATCAAGGAAGATATTTGTACTCATGACAATCAGATACTTGAGCTTCAGCGCCAGGGGCCAGAACTCATGACAATCAGATACTTGAGCTTCAGCGCCAGGGGCCAGAAACATTCCGCGAGCAGTACGGGGTCGTTTGCATAGCAAAACAGGATCTTCTGTGTTGCTGGTTTATGATTATGATTGCATTGTTGCTTTGAGGTCCTGGTGGTATGTATGTAGGTGCATGTCGTATACATATGCATATATACATCACCTGTTTCTGGGTACATGTATGATGACGCAAGCCTTCTACGCGTCTTTACCGTCGTCTTCGCGAAGCGACCTGGTTGACACGAAGAAAAGCGCAAACGCAGCAGTGTTCTCACGCCTTGCAAACATCACCAACCGGCAAACTTTGGTTAGTGTCACTGTTCGTCTTCGTCTTCGTCTTCGTCTTCGTCTTCGTCTTCGTCCTCGTCTTCGTCTTCGTCTTCGTCTTCGTCTTCGTCGTCGTCTTCGTCTTTGTCTTAATCGTAGTCGTAGTCTTAGGCTCAGCTTTGGTAGTCGTATAGTATAGTATGAGTTTTTGTATTCGTGTTCGTACTAGTACTAGTAGTAGAATTCGGATTAGCATGTTGCTAGTACTGGTACTAGTCCTGATCCTGGGACTAGTCCTGGTACTAGTACCAGTATGAGTATTCCTATTTGTATTAAGATTACTGTTAGTGTGATCGGGTTAACCTGTGTTACTACTCCTCCTCCTCCTACTACTACTACTACTACTACTACCACCACTACTACTACTACAACTACAACTACAACTACTACTACTACTACTACTACTACTACTACTACTACTACTACTACTACTACTACGACTACTCGTAGTGAACCCACACTCCCGCGCTTTGCCAGTGTTGGGTGCCTTGAGCTATCCGCTCCTGACCCGGCAGCTGAAGTGGCTGCTTTCGCCCACGGCCCCGGCTTTGTTGATGTTGAGGTTCAGGAGGTTTAGAGTAGTACAAGAGTTTGGGAATCACACTTTGGGTGACCATGTTCTATCTTTGAAAGGATTTGTTGTAGACAGCGCCGAAACATCAGGCATCATGACTTTTGAGCTTTCACCACAGTGGGCGATGTGCTGCGTCCACATTGGAACTTAGCATATTCTGATGCGATTCGAGCCGCAGATGTGTGATTCTATCCAATAACGTCCGCACTGGGGTGATGTGTATTCTGGCGGACTGAGGCCAGTTGAAATCACTCCTCGTACCCAGGTACCCAAAGCACACCTGATAACTAAATCCCCCCCCCGGATTCGTTATGATAGTTTCGTTGCTCAGGTGTTGCACTAAGGCCTACGGTTCTGAGCCCTGAACTCCTGTTCTTGTCGGGGTGTGGGGGTGTGCCCTCAAAGGAATTCTCCGAAGTATAGGCGCAGTATGTGTAAAAGTGTAAAAGGATGTGGGCTGCGAGGGAAGTTGATGGAACTTTGAGGGATTCAAGGGACGGGAAAGGTTTCTGAAGATCGCCCGAGGCTTCTGCCACTCCCTGCGCAGCTACATCGGTCTTTTGTGCTGATGCTGCTGGTGCTGCTGGCAGCATGCCTGATGCTTCTCCAGGAGGTTCCTGTCCCTGCACCCTAAGCCGTAAACCAGACGGGGGGTACAGATAGTTGGCAGATGAGCCAAAGCAATGCAGAGAGAAAGAGAGAGAGAGAGAGAGAGAGAGAGAGAGAGAGAGAGAGAGAGAGAGAGAGAAAGAGAGAGAGGGAGATGGCCGGGGATCACCCTCCTGGGGGTTCCTCTTCTCTGTGTAGAAAAAGATGAAGAAGAAGCAGAAGAAGAGAGAGCAGGGCTTGAGACCCTACTTGAAACCTCATTTCGTGCGGGGGTCATATGCGTATCGGCCCTCACACCTCATGCTCCATGAAGCTATTGGCTGGAGTGCAGGGTGTTGAAAGGGTTTAGGGTTAAGGGTTCAGGGTTTAGGGTCTAGGAGTCTGTTACAAGCGAAATCTGCGTTCACCCTCCTCCGAGTGGACAGGCTGTAAACGAGCTGGCTTTCGGCGATCGAGGCAGTTTGCTGCCTGGAGCCCAGTGAACAGTGGAAACCCTGAACCACCAAGACACATGGTTGACCTTCAAGGTGGAACATGTCTAAAGTCTTAAAACCCTCAAGCCTTAAAGCCCTTAATCCATAATCTTAAGCCTCAACTCCTTGTTTTCTAAACCCTAGCCTTTGCCACAAGACTTTCTTTATGGGTGGGATTATACGAGGTCGAAAAATGGGGCTTGAACCCTAAACCCGAAACGCTAGACCCCAAACCCTAAAGCCTAAGCCCGAAACCCAGGGAACCCTCATTTCGTGAGCCCTAAACGCAGGGAACCCCGTCATTTCGTGAACCACGATAGTATAGTAACGAGGACCCGCGAAGGGATCTTCAACCCGAACCCCACCCTAATCCGGAGTTGAAACCCTAGACCCCAAGCCCTTTGTCGTAAGGGTTTAGGGTTTAGGGTTTGGGGTTTAGGGTTTAGGGTTTAGGGTTTCGGGTAACTCCGAACTTGAGAAGCCCTAAACCCGAAGGCCCGAAGCTGCCGTGTTTGCCCGCCGCAGGTTCGCTTCGGGTGCCGGGAGCCTTATCCTGGCGGTCATCGTCCATGGCGCGGCGCTGATGCAGCAGGTGGGGGTTGGGCTCAGGGTTTAGGGTTCAGGGTTTAGGGTTTAGGGTTTAGGGCTAAGGGTTTAGGGTTTAGGGGTTAGGCTGGGTTCGGGGTTTCGGGTAATACAGGGGAATCGGAATAGTTTCTAATCGTATTCCCGTTTAGTCACTATAGTCCCATTGCAATTATGCTAGAAGAACCCCCCACAACCCCATTCTACTTATTAAGTCCCCTATATCAGAGAATGGGACCCCGAACTCCCTGTCAGGGTCATAAGCGGACGCAAGAGGAGGGTTGAGGGTTTGTTGCTTTGAGTTTTGAGCCTTCAGAGAGTTAAGGTTTCGGGAGTTTAAAGTGGTTTGGGAGCCAGAAGCAAGTGCCCAGCTGACTGGCCAGAGTCCCCTTTTGAAGTCCTTTGTCGAGAAAACGCCTCGGCATGAGATCTGAATTATGGTTCCTCTTTGGGTGCCCTGAACACATTGCGCCCCGACAATGGTTCCCGAGTAGGCGCCATAGCTTATTACCGTCGATATTTTGTTTGACAGGGTTTGTTGCTGAAGTTGCAAGCCAGATCTACCCTAGTTGCTTGAAGCATGCTAACTTGCTGCAAGTCACAGCACAGCTTGACGCATGACCGGGTATGTCTGCGGTTTACCAGCAGTCAACGTAAACCACCAAGCATGGCTCATGCAGTCCCGGGATGTTCTCAAGCACCCTTGGCCTCAAACCTTGCGCGCAACAACAAAGAAGCTGGACGGGGAGCTGAAAGGCAGAGGCGATGCGAAATCTTGGCAAGGATGATTCCGCTGACCCCATTCCCCCCCTCCCCCCCCGCTCCAAGGTATTTTGGAGTTTAGGGTTAGAGAGTTTATAAGGCTCCATACGTATCGATCGAGACACATGGTTCCCTAAACTCTAAACCCCGGGCCGCTAACTCTGAGTCTCTCCCCTAAGTCTCCAGTCCTCAGGCCCTTGAGGCGGCACGCCCACGTTTGGGCGGTGTACAGCTTTCGGGGGTAGGGGGGGGTGTGGTTAGGGGTTTTGGTGGGGGGGGGTTGGAGCTTTAGGCGGCTTAGGAGTTCAGTCGCATGGGGTGGGGGATCGATGAAGGTCCTCCAGAACCACGCCTACACGGCTGCAGGCGATCGCGGCCGCGTCGGAAACCTAGCGCAGACTGTTGCGGTTTAGGGTTGAAGCTTTGGAGAAGCGAAAACTGGTCCTGGGGCCTGAGGCTTTAGGGTTCAGGGGCCACCGGCCTTGGGCTTTAGGATTTAGGGGCTGCTGGGGCGTGGGCTTTAGGGTTTAGGGCCTAGCACTGGCCTTGACTTAGGAGGGCTGCTGGGGACTTGGGATTTCGCATTTAGGGCCTTGTAAGGGTTTAGGGGGGCAGTGGCCTGGGGCTTTCGGGTTTCGGTGGCACTGGCCTTGGGCTTTAGGAGGCCACTAGCCTTGGGCTTTAGGATTTAGGGGCTACCGGGGGCTGCCTTGATCTTTAGGATTTAGGGGCTACTGGGGCTTGGGCTTTAGGGCTTAGGGCGGAGCACTGGCGTTGACTTTAGGATTTATTGGCTACTGGGCTTGGGCTCTAGGATTTCGGGCCTAGTCGGCCTTGGGCTTTAGGGTTTAGGGGCCACTGCCCAAGGATTTAGGGGTTACGGGGGCTTGGGCTTTAGGGTTAGGGCCCATTTGGCCTTTGGGCTACAGGGGCCTTGGGCTTTAGGATTTTGTTTAGGGGTAATATGTTCGGATGTGGTGGGATTAGTTGGGCTTGTGGGTGTTGGTCGAGAGAATTGCTGGACCAGACTCTTCACGCTCAGAGCTGCTGAGCCCTAAACCCGAAACCCGAAACCCTAAACCCTAAACCCTAAAGCCAAAAAACGGACCTGGCTTTGGGGCCACCCGAGGCGCTTCATTTCTACATCGCGGAACGAGATGCCAAGGTTGCGGAACTGGAGGCCGCTGATGTTTGGGGTTTAGGGTTCAGGGTTTAGGGTTTAGGGCTTCGGCCGGGTTTAGGGTTGAGGGCTTAGGCCGGGTTTAGGGTTTAGGGTTTTGGCCAGGTTTAGGGTTTAGGGGTTTGCGCGTAGGTTCTTCTACGTTGGTAATCTGTGGTTCCTTCAGGATCTTCAGTCTAAGCTTTGCGCATCTCATCAGTGTTACGAGTTCGGTGCCTGAGCGAAGAACTTTTTGAATTCCCAAGCATGGACAATAATTGCTGCGATTGTACTACAGTGCGACAAAAAACGGGGACAGGAAGAAATAAAATCCTGTCATGCGTGAACGAGCTGTTCTTGGTTCATGTGTGGTTTGAAGGTATCTTTTCGCAGCTGCTATTTTTTTGGGGAAGGCTTGATGTTCTTGGAGGTCAGCTTCTGTCAAGTTTATCAACTTGCGGCGAAGAACTGGTCCCATAACCATTAACTCACACATGCCCAGTCGGGGCGCTTTCAGATGGCATGTGCTGCAGCCGGGATTTCAACAGCAGCAAATCTTGTCATACTAGTGATCTTGTTTTTCTTCCAAGAAGCTTGCCAACCCCCAGCAATAGTCAAAGGAAGCAAAAACAGAAACAACAACGAATTAACAAGACGCATCGTGAACACCAACTAAATCCTAATAAACGGCCACTGCCCGAACTTCCAAACGCCACATCACAAAGGCTTAGGGGTTTAAGGGGGTAAACCCCCTAAATCCCTAAACCCCTAAACCCCTAAATCCCTAAACCCCTAAACCCCTAAACCCGTAAACGCCTAAACCCCTAAACCCCTAAACCCCTAAACCCCTAAACCCCTAAACCCCTAAACCCCTAAACCCCTAAACCCCTAAACACCTAAACCCCTAAACCCCTAAACCCCTAAACCCCTAAACCCCTAAACCCCTAAACCCCTAAACCCCTAAACCCCTAACCCCCTAAACCCCTAATCCCCTAAACCCCTAAACCCCTAAACCCCTAAACCCCTAAACCCCTAAACCCCTAAACCCCTAAACCCCTAAACCCCTAAACCCCTAAACCCCTAAACCCCTAAACCCCTAAACCCCTAAACCCCTAAACCTCCGAACCCCGAATCCCCGAAAACCCTAAACCCTCTGGTGCTCAAGCACTCAGGAGACAAAAGAGTGGAGGCAACACTACAGCAGGGGCCTTGCAGGGTCTTATGATTCGAGGGGCTTATACAGGGGTATTTGTGTGTTTTTCAAACTTAGTTTTTTGTTTTTTTGGGGTAGTTGACGGGCTTGTTTAGGGGTATGTGAGTGTTTGTTTATGGCGTTTTTGGGGTATGTGGCTTAGGTCAGTCTTTTGGAGTTTCCAGGTTCTACGGAGTATATAGGTTTGGGGTTTGTTTTTGGCATGGGTATTTGGTGCATAGAGGATTTTGTATTTAAGGCTTTGTGGGGTATGTACGGTTTGTAGGGATATAGGGCTTGTTGGGGCTTCATGGCTTGTAGGGGTTCGAGGGGTTGCAGGTCTTGTAGGCAGGATGGTTGGGGTATGTACGGTTTGTAGGGATATAGGGCTTGTTGGGGCTTCATGGCTTGTAGGGGTTCGAGGGGTTGCAGGTCTTGTAGGAAGGATGGTTTAGTTGCTGATCCTAGACCCTGAACCCTGAACCCTAAGCCCTAAAACCTACGCCCTAAAGAGCGGCTTGCCAAGGGCTCCACAGCGCAACCGACTGCTTCTGGCGCTTCCGCCGCGGACCGACCTGGCAACAAAGCGTGCAGCTGGCGCAGGCTTTTTGGGGTGTCCGGCTTTGAAGCTCACTTCGTGCTCTCTATGTCAAAAGGTAGCAAGCATCAGTAAGGCAGTTCCCAGCTCCTAAAGGCTGATTAAGCCCTACAAGCCCAGCAAGGCCTGAAAGCCCTTCTTTATCCTAAACCCTAAACCCTAAAGCCTCAACCCTCAACCCTCAACCCTCAACCCTCAACCCTCAACCCTCAACCCTAAACCCTCAACCCTCAACCCCCAACCCTCAACCCTCAACCCTCAACCCTCAACCCTCAACCCTCAGCCCTCAACCCTCAACTCTCAACCCTCAACCCTCAACCCTCAACCCTCAACCCTCAACCCTCAACCCTCAACCGTCAACCCTCAACCCTCAACCCTCAACCCTCAACCCTCAACCCTCAACCCTCAACCCTCAACCCTCAACCCTAAACCCTAAACCCTAAACCCTAAACCCTAAACCCTAGACCCTAAACCCTAAACCCTAAACCCTAACGCAACCCCAAACTGCAGGCCTCCGGGCTCCTTGTTTGGGCCTGGCTTACCTTCCCGCGCTGGGACGCCCTCTTTGCTGCAGGCTCTGGGGACGTGGGCTTTGGGGGAGCATCCCGGAGCCCCTGACACCTGAACCTGCCTGGGTTTAGGGTTTAGGGTTTAGGGTTTAGGGTTTAGGGCTTAGGGTTTAGGGTTTAGGGTTTAGGGCTTAGGGCTTAGGGCTCAGGGTTTAGGGTTTAGGGTTTGGGGTCTAGGGTCTAGGCTCTAGGGTTTTGCGTTCTCGGGTCCAGTATCATGGGCTTAGGCGCACAAGCTCCAGTAGGAATCAGGGCTGAGGGTCCCCTTGGATCTAGAAAGCAAATCCGCCTTCAAAAGGGATTCTGTAAAATTGCCCAAATATACGGAATGGTGGGTTCTTCTATCACCTACGACTCCAACCATAAATCCAAATCGGTTTCCTCTTACCGGCACTGCACCTTTTTCGTAACGGAAACCCCCCTGAGAAGAAACCCAACAAAAAGCTAGCAAAGGCACCGTGAGTTAGAACCACCACCCCCCCCCCCCCCTCCTCCTTCTTGCGTCGAGGCTCCGCTGGCAACGCGATGCATTTGTCCCTGGCTCGTTCGCCTTCGACGTGGGTTTCGGGTTTAGGGCTGTTGGCTTCACTGGGTTTGGGGCGTGCGGCGGCTTCGGAGGGTTTAGGGTTTAGCGTTTAGGGAGGGTGTAGGGTCAGTCCTAAGTGGAGCGAGGATCACAAGCACCCATTCTGGCATCGCGCCTCCCGTGCGCTAAACCCTGAACCGCCCAACTTGCAGGTGCGAACTCAAGCCCTGTACCCCAAGCCGAAAGCTCCCAGAGGAAGCGCTAGGAGACAGGCTTTCAAAGTAAGCGTGAAGATGCCCCTAATCCCTAAGCCCTAAACCCTAAACCCTAAACCCTAAACCCTCAACCCTAAACCCTAAACCCTAAACCCGAAACCCTAAACCCCAGGGGTATTTGGGGTTTAGGCATCTTCCAGGTTGCACCTCCTGGCCCGCTGGCTCCGCCGGCGCTGGCGGGGCGCAGGCGGCGGGTTCGGTGTTTTAGGGCTTATGGGGTTCAAGGGGTTTAGGGTTTAGGGTTTAGGGGCTTATGGGGTTCAAGGGGTTTCGGGGTTTTAGGGTTTGGGGTTTTGGAGTTTAGGGCTTATGGGGTTCTAGGGGTCTTGAGGTTTGGGGCTTTTCGGTCTTTGGGTGTTGGGATTCAGGGTTTGGGGGTTGTTTGGAGGTTTGGGGGTTTCGGGGGTTTGGAGCTTTTGGGCGTGGGGTTTGGGGGGCTGGGGGCACGAAGTCATCCTAGCGGTTCTGGGGGCACGAAGTCATCCTAGCGGTTCAGGACTGGGAGCACGGGCTGGGACTTGAAACTCCGGGTTTGTGACGATTTCCGTGGTTCAGCATTTGGGGGTTATCCCAAACACCCAAGCGCTGAACACCCTAAACCATTACCTGGGGTTCAGGGTGACGAAGCCCGAAGGTTTCGGGGTTTAGGGTTTAGGGTTCAGGGTTCGGGGTTCAGGGTTCAGGTCAGGGTTTCGGGCCCCCGGACCTGCTGAGCAGGCGAGGACGAGGTCAGCAAGTGGCTCTCGGGCCTGGAGGAGGAGCAGGAGGTCGGATGCCTCGCCTGTGCAGATGCGCAGCCTTCATTCTTCCCCAAAAAACAGTTAGCAGACCGTTTAGGGTTTAGGGTTTGGGGTTTCGGGTTTAGGGTTAGGGTTTAGGGTTGAAATCTACTAGGTTTGGTGGTTTGAAAGGCTGTACTCAAAATATACTCATAGTGCACTGCCTCTCTAAAGGAACAATCCTCCATATGGATGAGGTACTCGGTTATTCCTATACTTCTATTAGTCATGGGGAAGTAGTGGTGATATAGTTGGTGAGATGTAGCGGGGAGTATAGGAATAACCTTCTGATGGGCTGACCTTTGGTATTATTGCACAACGGGCAAGGGTTCCGCTAGCCAAGGGGTAGGCCCTTGGGACGTTTCATGTTTATCCTTATGGGGTTAAGAGGATCATATTTAGGAATATTGATGACAAAGGGTTCAGGGCCAACCTAGACAAAAGCCAATGCACAAAGAGCAACAATCTCAAGACGCGCGCCGACGTATCAAGGGTAACCTCTGACCATCCTGAAGAATCACTTCGAAAATTTGTCCGTCGGTTTTTATTCATAATTATGGGGGGAGGGGGGGGGGGGGGGGGCGGGAGTAGGTTCGAGTCCTGAAAGACGTCGAAGAGGGGCTTAGAAACCTTGCGAGCCTTGTGGCCTTGGTAGCTACATGGTCAGTGAATATGGGCCCTTAATTGGCGAACTAATATACCCCTGTATGGTCAGTGCTCTCAATTGTGTACCCTAAATAAGAGGAGCCGCCTTATAATAAGGACCCCAAAAGGGCCATATTTTGGAGGAGTGACCCTATACCCTGTACATTTGGGGCTACGGGAGACTCGCCCTTTCTGCGAGCTTGTGAGGACAGCGACGCCGAGCCACAGGCCGGTTTTAGAGCGGGAAACGGCGGAGCTGTGTGGCGATTTAGGGTTAAGGGTTTGGGGTTTAGGGTTTAGGGTTTGGGGTTTGGGGTTTAGGGCTTAGGGATTCGGATTTTTACACCTGAACCCCACAAGTCATCTCCTGTGGGCCTATGGTACACCTGGTACGTCCTGGAAGCCTCCGAAACCTATCCAAGCTGCAAACGTTGAAGGGCCAGAGCCGAAACAAAAAAAACACCCTAAGCCTCAAAAGAATCAGGGTTCAAGGGGTTTGCAGGATTTAGGGGGTTTAGGGGGCTCGGGGAGTTCAGGGGGTTTAGGTCTCCAGGTTCAGTGAGGGTCGAGGGCAGGGAGTTCTTCAGGGTTTAGGGTTTAGGGTTAAGGAGGGTGACGTTCGGGTTTAGGATTTACGGGGATAAGGGCTTTTGTTGATCCCTAAGCCCTACGAGCCCCTGGGAGCCTCTTGGCTATTGGTTCCTGGTTCACGGCCAATGTTGGAGCATTAAATGCCATTCAATATTTCAAGGTTGTGACCCAGCAAGCCCCAACTGTCAAGGGTCAGGTTCTTGAAACAGAAGCTGTCGACGGACAGGTTGCAAACGGAACAGCAGGTTCCCACGGCCTTTTTTTGAGGGGAGGAGGCCCTACACCCTCAGCCTCAAACCCTCAACACGGGGACGTTCCCCCTTATACTAACAGTCCTTAACGGGGTTATAATACCCTTATTCTACTCCCGATTAAGGGCTGTTCCCAACCTCCACACGAAACCGAGGCGGCCGCAAAGGAAGAGTTGGTGCCCCAGCTCCGGCGTTTGGGATCCATCGCCTGAGCTCCGGCTCCTAGGAAACCCCGGTTGGTGCCATGTTTGGGCTCTGGGCCCCTTCATCAAGCACTCAAGTGGCAATCTTATCCCTCAACCTTCTAAACCCTAACTCCCAAACCTTGAACCCCAAACCCCTCATACTACAACTTGCCCGCTAATCCCCCCCCCCACCCTGCACAACCCCCAAACTCGAAAACCCCTCAATCATCTTAGCAGTAGAGCAGGTAGCCTTTAACCTTTTTTAGGGTAATAGAATCCCCTTGTAATCCCAAAGGTTAACAACCTTTAGTTCCCCTTGCTACTGGACAACTAAGCCATGCCATAACCCGCACGTTGCCAAGGGCAGAACCGGTGGCTCCACCTGTCATCCCAGAGACTTTTGAAGAGGCCTGGGCTGATGTGCTAGGGTTTAGGGTTTAGGGTTTGGGGTTTGGGGTTTGGGGTTTGGGGTTTGGGGTTTGGGGTTTGGGGTTCAGTTGGTATGGTCTATATTCGGGGTCCCTTATGTTCGCGAACCCCATAGGCTAGGGTTAAATTTGCTATTGCTGCTGAGTGTATACAGGGTTGCTCATAAATCTGGGTGCGTGTATGTACCTGAATTCCGTTTGAGGATGCTAGGATTAAGAACCCTACCTCACATGGGCTGGGAGAAGTCGCGTTGTGGGGATAGGGTTTTAGGGTTTAGGGTTTAGGGATAGGGTTTGTGGTTGATGGTTCAGCGTCCTTTGTTCCGGAAGGTCTCTGCCCCAGCAAGGCTTAGGAAGGGGGCCTCGTGGGGGAGGTTGGGCGTTGGCTGCTGCCTTTCTTGGACCTGAATCTTCGTCTCTTCAGGGTGCTTGCAGCATCCGTGTGCAGGTTCTTCAGCTTTAGCTGTAGCTGGAGGGTAATTCGGAACCTGGAGATTTGAAGGACGTGAGTCCTGCAGTCCTCGACCTGTTCCAAGGTTTTGGGCCTTTGGGTTCAGCGCTTCGGGATAAATCTGAGATCCTTCCCGAGACCCCATTCGTCCAGGCACGTGCCGCGCTACTAAACTAAACCCCAAACCCTAAACCCTGAACACTAAACCCTAAACCCTAGACCCTAAACCCAAAGCCCTAAACCCCAAACCCTAAACCCCAAACCCCAAACCCTAAACCCTAAACACTAAACCCTAAACCCTAAACCCTAAACCCTAAACCCTAAACCCTAAACCCTAAACCCTAAACCCTAAACCCTAAACCCTAAACCCTAAACCAACCCTAAACCCGAAGCCCTCCCTTACACCCAACAGGTTCAACTCCGCATGGAAATCGAGCAGATGCGGCAGGAGCAGGACGCTGCGCTTCCCCGCTCAAGGGGGTAAGTGTAGCAGGCTCAGCATGATCCCCATGGGACCGATGATTCCCTAAACTCATATAGGGTTTAGGGTTTCGGGTTTAGGGTTTAGGGTTTAGGGTTTAGGGTTTAGGGTTTGCCTGAACATGCCACCAGGAGCGGGCAGCTCAGGCGCGCTTTCGCCTCACAACGAAGACGCCCAGCCGCCAGGCGACGGAGTGCCAGAGAGATGGCTTCATCGCCCTAGTGAAGCTCGTGAAGCCTTTGCTGAACATGTGTGGGTCATGGCTGCTGTAGATCGCAGGTTCATCGCATCAAGTTCGATGCCTCCCTTGAAGCCCTTTTGGCTGTGCCAGGTGACAATACACTTCGATAATATTCAGTACAGATTGTTTCCGCCCAGCCATGCCAACTCCGAGCGGCTTAGATGGCAAGCTGGTGAGCGTGAATTTGCACAGCAGCCCAGTGAAAGTCACGGAAGTTGAGCTGCCCGATCGCCTGGAGCACTTAGTGGCGGAGCACTTCAAGCGCCTGCAGCAGGAGCTCCAGCAGGACTACGGGGATCTCCGTCTGCGCCTGGAGGCCGTGGAGAGGCACCTTGAGCCGGAGACTTCGCGGCAGGCCAGCGCCGCTTCGCTCGAGAGCTCCCGGAATGCGAACAATGCAAACATGCAGAACAACGAGGACCCGAGCCCCTCGAATCCGTCAACTGTCGAGGTCAAGGCGGAGGTTGACGAGAAGGTGGAGAAGGTGGAGAAGGTGGAGAAGGAGGTTGAGGAGATCACGGAGGTCTGCTTCGAGGAGAGCATCTGGACTGTGCCCATGATGCTGGGCCTCAGAGAGCCCAGCTTTGGCTGGTTCGACTCCATCTTTGCAGCCACCCTGGTGTTGCTGAACCTGGCCATGCAAGCCTCCTTCTCGGCCATTCTGCTGACCCGCGCCTTCATGGGTGACGACTTCGAAACCAAGATTCGGGGTGCGGAGGTGTGGCGCACCAGTGTGGCCCACGACTTCAAGCACCTGGACTTGGCAGACACCAGCTTGGTGTCGCGAGTTTGCCTAGGCGATGAAGCCTTGATCCTCTCCACGACTCAGGCGACCTTGATTGATCACATCAATAGCTTTCTAGGCATGGACAAGGAGGACTTCCAGCAGTCAGCCTTCCAACCGGGCATTCTGCTGTGCATGCTTTGCATCGTCTTGTGGACGCTGTGCGTGTACAAGGACAGGTGTTCCAAGGTTTCAGCCTGGGAACTCTGCGAGTTGGGCCTTGGGGGGTTTAGGGTTTAGGGTTTCGGGTTTAGGGTTTAGGGTTTAGGGCTAGGGTTTAGGGTTTAGGGTTTATTTGAAAAGTCATTTCGGGGGCCCTGTCACCATCGCCAGCTCAGTCCTTACATTATGCCGTCACGGTAGTTGATGCCTCAACCAGTCGTGTTCCTGCAGCATCAGCAGCTAGCAATTGCAGATGAATGAAAAGTCTGCATTCTGGGAGGAGTTTCGGTTGATATGGGTCCAGATGGAGATCACCTTGTCCATTCCGATGTCGCGCAGGACGCGCCCATGTCTTAAAGACGAACCTCGAAGTCCGAGCTCTAGAAACAGTAATGCGCGGGCAACAGCCAGAATCTAATGCTTTAAGGCCTCAAGGGCACAAAGTTGGTTAAGATTACCATTTAGGTTTCAGGGATTCTTCACGGAGGACCTCGTATTACAGAAACAGATTTCGCAGCTTGTCTCGGGCGCGGCGGGCACTTCTCCTTGTCATGTACCTTGTGGCTTGTCTCCGGTCGAAGGGCTTTCCTTGAAGCTTCAAATCTTAGAGTTCCAGAGGCACCATAGCTCTTGAACATCAAGAGAAGTCAAGGCACGGGCCAGCATTGCCGGCATCTTGCTGGTAGCCGGTATCCTATGGCTAGCTCGCACCACATCCATCCAAGAGCTGATGCTGAATGCCGTCGCTCTGAATCTCAGGAAGCGAGAGTAAGTCACTTCTTGCTATCTTTGGCGGTAGAACAACACCCCCTGTTGTAATCCCAGAGGCACCTAGGAGACTGGACAAAGTAAGGAACTCCATCCTGGACGTTGATGAGTTCCTTTTCATTGGCATGACACCCGCCAAGATGCAGGAGGCTATGCGGAAGCTGAGGCCGATGCGGGTGGACTATAGCCATGTCCGGAGCCAACGGGAGTCAGTGTTTCATTTCGTTACTCTCATGTCGGTAGTGTGTATATCCTACCTTCTGCTTCTAGTGCCTCTGCAGCAAGCGATGCTGACAGTGAAGAGGGAGATGTGCTACGGCAACCAGACCTTCGTGGTCTCGCACAATACGGATACGCAAAGGACCATTGGTCTGGTTACCGTGGAATCCAGGGATCTGGGCAATGACTCCATCAGTGACTTGGTGACCCAGAGGTGCCCTTTTCCTTTTTTTGTTTTTAACTGGGTTCCCTGAAAAAGCAACCAACCAAAAAAAAGGGTGCCCTTATTATGAGATGGTTACTGGGGCTACTAAGGTGAAGTCGCGGTGCAAGCACACAAGGGGACGTCGCCTGATACGACGCCGGGCTCTTTCTCCACCTACATCGCCTTCGCACCCGACATCGATGCGTTTCTTACTGTTGGTTAGTAGGGAATGAGAGAATGAGGTGCCCTATATAATCCCTTAAAGGGTATACATAGGGGGATATAGGGTAGCCTGCTAACCTACCTAACCCCTGATAGGTTATAATTTGGGGGATATAGGGTAGCCCTACTATCCCAACAGCAAGGTTTCAGGAGCGGAGGTCGCGCACGATGAGGGAGGAGGCTACCACGTATCCCTTCTGCGTGGAAGCCCGTCTGCTGAACAGCAGCGGCGACATGTATCTAGATATCGATTTAGGGTTTAGGGTTTAGGGTTGGGGGTTTGGGGCTTAGGGGTTAGGGTTTAGGGGAAGTTAACATGATCTCCCTTATTGTTTAATATGGAGCCCTCATTTTAGATAATTTTTTGGGGGTTGTTGAAATCGACACCTAGTAGCTAGGTAGGCCCTTGGGACACCTTCCATTTTCCCTTATTTGGGTTTAAGAGGATCCGATTCAGGAATACTTTTCAGAGGGCTCCAAGGGCCATCCTAGGTATGGAGATCCCTCGATGCAGCCCCTGGCTACTCAGCTGATAAACACTGCGGCAGCCACTGTCGGGCTGCAGGGAGCGCCTTGGTAGCCCAGTGGTACCCTTTACCCCTCTTTTTTGGTTATGGCTTCCCTTATAAAAATAGCCAACCCCCAAAAAGGTGCCCTTTATCATAGTGTGGTTAGTGGGCTACCAAGGCATCCTCCTGCCAGGAGATGAAGGGAAGCTGCCATCGGCTCAATGCGCGCTTGTTGCGCCTGGTGTGTGGCGAGCTTGCCCTGTAGTGCTCTTTTTGTTCCTGCTGGCTTTTTGTTTTATAAAGGTTTCGATATAGGTCGCTTGCACAAAAAGGGGTTGAGGGTATCTGGGATAATGTTCACCCATAAGCCTGAACAATTTCCTCCACTGTCCCTTTATAGCCCCTACATACGAGACAAACTACCCCAAGGTTTAATAAGAGCCTCCGACAAAAAGCCGCCCGACCCCGCAGGAGCAAACAAGTTCCGTTCAGGCAATGCAGACCCAGAAATGTGTTGCGGGATCCCGGGGCTGGTTTCTCGAAATTCTCTCCGAGTCCCAGGGTTAGGCTTATTTAGAGGTCTGCGGGAAGGTCTTTCAGGGTCCCAAGAAGCGGGGGTCCAGGGCTCGTCATCGGTCGGTCTCTAGGGGTCCAGAGGGTTGCTAGACATCCAACACGCCCGAGAGGGTCGGCGGATGCAATTCTCGCGTTTAAACCCTCTAAACCCTCTAAACCCTCTAAACCCTCTAAACCCTCTAAACCCTCTAAACCCTATAAACCCTATAAACCCTATAAACCCTATAAACCCTATAAACCCTATAAACCCTATAAACCCTATAAACCCTATAAACCCTAAACCCTAAACCCTTGAACCCTAAACCCTAAACCCTAAACCCTATAAACTCTATAAACCCTATAAACCCTAATGTAGGCCAACAGTGTCAAGCAGGTGGAGAGACCTGTGGATGCACGGACCCCAGCAGCGCGCCTTGGTACAAGACGGAAACGCAGGGATGCGCTTCGACGTGCCTCCGAGTCGAGGCTGCTGTTTGATTTAGGGTTTAGGGTTTAGGGTTTAGGGTTTAGGGTTTAGGGTTTAGGGTTTAGGGTTTAGGGTTTAGGGTTTAGGGTTTAGGGTTTAGGGTTTAGGGTTTAGGATTGCCATACTACCGAAACCGTCTTGCTGTTTGAAGTCATGTTTTGTGGTGTCTTGGTGGAGCTTCCTTCACGAACTGCAACCCAGGAATTGCACGAAGGAGTCTGGCCAGGGGCAGCTGTCAAGATGTGGAACGCACCCACGAGGGATGGCAAAGCTTTTGGTCCATGTACCCTGTTGTTGCCACAGCCTACTTCTCAGATGCGAAAGGCAGCCAACTGCAAGCAGTCGCGGAACAGACAGCGAACAGAATGATCCAGGGGGGTTGTCAGGCACTCGCAGAGTTTCCGGTGGATTCCGTGATGGATACTGAGTGGTGCGAGGGGCTGCCAGAGTTGTTTCGGCCGCTGGCACACCTGTGTCCTCAGAGTTGTGGGTGCAACTTGTCTTCGGGGTCTCTTCCAAGCTATTGCCCAGCAAGCTGCAACTTTTCCTCTCGTTAGCTGTCTCAAGACTCAAGACTCACATACAAGAAACGTACCCTAGTAGAACCCCAAAATGGGGGCCCTCCTTTCGAAGCAACCACCCGCGTCCGAAGATTCGCGTTGGTTTTTGCAAATTTTCAGTGGAGAGCCTGAAAGGAAGCCTTGCCTAGAAGCACCACGACATCAGAAGATGTTCTCTGTTCGGGTTTGGGCCATTTGTTCTTGCGATGGCAGGCGGCTTTCCGTCTCAGTCAATACTGTTTCAATAATGCAACAATGCAGCCATGCACAACGAAGTGCGACACCTGCCGCGAAGCGGCTGCGTGATTCCTGCTGCCTGCGAAAGAAGTGCCAAAGACCCGCTTCTACGCCCTACACCCTAAACCCTAAACCCTGAACCCTCAACCCTAAACCCTAAACCCCTTTGCAATGCTCTACGCTCCTGTCTCCAGACCTTATTGTTTTTCACTGGGGAATGACAGGATCCCCCGTACCATTTTTGGACTATATAGAGGCCTCTATGGCAAGATGTCCTTAGGGTTTAGGGTTTAGGGTTTAGGGTTTAGGGTTTAGGGTTTAGGGTTTAGGGTTTACTTGCCATTGAAGGTACCTATAACTCCCTGGTTTTGTTTCCCAAGAGCCTGTTAAAAATGCTTGAGAGCCCGAAAGGCTAAGAACCCGGAACCCTAAACCCTAAACCCTTGCGAAAGCCCTACAACCTACACCCTAGACCCGAAACCCTAAACCCTAAACCCGAAACCCTAAACCCTAAACCCTAAACCCTAAACTCCAAACTAACCATAGGAGACCTTGCAGGCTTCCAGGGCGGTGAGACGCACGCCCGAGAAGCGATGAGAGCGTCGAGGCTTGGTACCCTAAACCCTAAACCCTAAACCCTAAACCCTAAACCCTAAACCCTAAACCCTAAACCCTAAACCCTAAACCCTAAACCCTAAACTCCAAACTAACCATAGGAGACCTTGCAGGCTTCCAGGGCGGTGAGACGCACGCCCGAGAAGCGATGAGAGCGTCGAGGCTTGGTACCCTAAACCCTAAACCCTAAACCCTAAACCCTAAACCCTAAACCCTAAACCCTAAACCCTAAACCCTAAACCCTAAACCCGAAACCTCAAACCCTAAACCCTAAACCCTAAACCCTAAACCCTAAACCCTAAACCCTAAACCCTAAACCCTAAACCCTAAACCCTAACCCTAACCCTAAACCCCCTATAAACCCTAAACCCTTAATCCTAAACCCCAACTCCTCTCAGCCGCCGAAAGCCCAGAGCCGGAGGAGCCGACTCATTAAACACTGCTGTGGTCCCAGGTAGGGTTTAAGGTTTAGGGTTTGGGGTTTAGGGTTTAGGGTTTGGGGTTTAGGGTTTAGGGTTTAGGGTTTGGGGTTTGGGGTTTAGGGGCCACAGAGCTCCTAAGCCATGCGAGCTCGAGGCGCACAGGCACTGCAGAGCTCCAGGTTCTGAGGGGCATGCTCGAGGTTTAGGGCTTTAGGCTTTAGGGTTTGGGGTTTGGGGTTTAGGGTTTGGGGTTTAGGGTTTAGGGTTTGGGGTTTAGGGTTTAGGGTTTGGGGTTTGAGAAGGTTCAGGGCTTAGGATTGAAGATTGGAGAAGGGCTTGAGTTTGAGGGCCTAGGGGAGTCTCATGTTCAAAGTCAACGAACGGGATCGCGGACAGCCCTTTCCTCTGAGAGTTTAGCGTTTTCGGGCTCATGGCCCTGAGCCCCAATCCCACTGTAAGATCTACCTGAAGGTTCACGGTAGCTACATGTAGGGTTACAAGTAGCCCCAAGGACGGCTGCAACCACTTCTTACTAGCCCGTGGTACCAGTTCGCCTTTTCTTGGGGGCGGGGGGGTTCTAGGTTCCCTTGTAAAAGGTCATCAGCCCCAAACAGGGTGCCCACATTATATCCTTATTATGCCCTTTCTGTACCCTTCATTATTATACCCTGATTGTACCCGTATTTTACCCGTATTATGCCCCGATTATACCCTCACTATACCCTTGTTACACCCTTACTATACATCGATTATAATGCCTTGTTATGCCCTTACTATAGCCTCATATACCCTTACTATACCCCTCATTCTACCCTTTTTCTTCCCTTGGTATAGCACGGTTTGTGGCCACCAAGACTTACAGCACACAGTGCCCCCAGGAACCTCCAACTTGGGTGGGGAGGGGGGGGGCCCTTGGGGTTCAGGATCTTTAGAAAGGGGGGCGAAAAGGGTAAAACTCGACGTCTTTTCGGGGTTTAGGGTTGAGGGTTTAGGGTTTAGGGTTTAGGGTGTCGATGAACTCAAGTCGCCTTATAACCCCAAAACCCTGTAAATCCTATCAACCCTTTTTACAACCCTGTAAAGCCCAATAAACCCTCTGATTCCCATTTTGCCAATTCAATTTCGCCAGCACTTCGAGTCCACTGGACAGGAGAAGCACTTGCCAAAGCCAAACCCTAAACCCCAAACCCCAAACCCCAAACCCCAAACCCCAAACCCCAAACCCCAAACCCCAAACCCCAAACCCCAAACCCCAAACCCTAAACCCTAAACCCTATACCCTAACCGCTAAGGCTCACATGCCTAAAGCGCTAGAACCCCTTGAGCCCTGGAGGTTTCGATGTTCGGGGTTTGGTGAAGGGTTTAGGGTTTTATAGGACTTAAGGGATCACAGGGCTTAAGGGTTTGAGGTTTCGGTTCTGGCTTGGGCTTAGGTGTTCGGCCGAGTTGCTAATGGTTGCTTATGTTATATACACATATATACATATATACATATATGCATATATACATATATACATATATACATATATACATATTTACATATTTACATATTTACATATTTACATATTTACATATTTACATATATACATATATACATATATACATATATACATATATACATATATACATATATACATATATACATATATACATATATACATATATACATATATACATATATACATATATACATATATACATATACACACAGTAAGAGGGTTTAAGGCTCTAGATCCCCCAAGCCAGACATCCTGGCGCCCAAATTCCTGAACAGAGCCTGCTTGAAGCTTCGTAGCTGCAGGAAGGGTCATCAGCAGCCTAGAACTGCAGCCTACTTGTAGTTGCTCTGAGCATCCAGTACCTCTGAGATGAAGGCATACCATGAACCCTAGAGGGTTTAGGGTTTAGGGTTTAGGGTTTAGGGTCTAGGGTCTAGGGTTTAGGGTTTAGGGTTTGGGGTTTGGGGTTTAGGGTTTAGGGTTGCCTTTCTGAAGCCCTAAACCCTAGACTTTCTTGGTCCAATGAACCTGCCAAGTATGGCATGGCTTCTTTGCGCCGTGTCCAGTCGGCTTGTACATACTCGAAAGTGGCTGGTGGGACATGCGGGCCTCCCAGCAAATTTGCCACAACACGAAAGTTTCGGGTTTAGTTTAGGATTAGAGTATTCTGACGTGACTACGCGTTGGGTGCAGTGATTTCTTACTTGAAGTCCTGGTGATGCTTGCAAGTCTCCATCCCTTATGCGACGCACGCATGTTTAGCGAGCAATTTCAATTCGACAAGAACCGCAACACACACGGTATCGCAAAACTCATGGTCCTCAGGGCCCTGTGCAAGATTTATAGCAAGACTTATAGCACGATGTATGGCAAGATTTATAACAAGGGGGCTTTGCGAGTATGGGGCCGCGCCTGTTTATGTTGTGACACCATCGCTTTGCATATGCCGGGTCATTATCAACCTTTGCTTTATACGTGGGCAAGCGGCAAGCTCGTGAAGTAGTCAACATTCTCTTGCAACTACCATCGGTCGCACTTTGACGATGTTGCAGCGTGCACACGACACCATACACCTTTGCGAAGCATAGTGGTAGGTTCGTCCAAGCGTAGTCAGTCGATGCCCACCTGCCGTACACTGGAGCGTGGAGTTTGCATGATTAGATCTTGGTTCCTTGGTGCTGGTGACCTTTCCGGTAAGTCCCCCAAGAAGAGTCGTCTGATGTGCACAGGGCTGGGTATTAGCATGCTGCAAGTCTTCCGACGTCCCAAGCCCTAGTTTGCGCCACTGCTCTATGAAAGTCACCGTCTACTGTCAGACGCTCCACAACCCTAAGCCCGTCAAAGCAATCCTGACCCCAATGTTTGAGGCGCGGTCTTTTCTTGCTCGAGTATAGTTGAGATGGCCAAGTTGTTTTCTTGGGCGGTTTCGGGTTTAGGGTTTAGGGCGTAGGGTTTAGGGTTTAGAGGGACATGTTTTCAAAAGTGTTGCTGATTGGAGCATAGCGGTCGTCGCTACATGCCACTTCGGGCAAAGGGGCAGGTTTGTGTGCGGTAGTTTCTTGCCCCTTGCCAGCTCGGTACAGTAGAAGAGTGTACGGAATGCCAAAGCCTGTGGACAATCGCCGGGATGAGCCTGTGGACTCGGTGATCCTGCGGGCAGACAGCCGGCTCCCTGTTTGCACCCTCCAAAAATCCTGTGGTCCCGTGGATGCGTTGTGCCCTGTTGAGAAGCTGGAGAACCCAAGAAGCTTTGTATGGCACCGTAGGATGATCACCTCCGCGAAGCAGGTATGGGGTTCCTAGGGAAGGGCCTCAGCCTAAACAGCACTCCTTCAAGCACTTGGCCGGCAATCACGTCGTTTCATGACACACCTGTAGGAAACTTCTCTCCCTTTGACAGCAACGCTCCCCCACCTGTTCCACGCGGAAGAGAGGTACGTGGCGTTGGGTTTTGGGGTTTGCCTGTGGATGGGCCTTCATTGCATCCCAGCTACTACTGGAAACTTAAAGTATTGAGAGTCATCTGGGACTCACCAACACCGGACCCTGCAGCATGTAACGGGTTAGGGGTTTAGGGGTTTAGGGGTTTAGGGGTTTAGGGGTTTAGGGGTTTAGGGGTTTAGGGGTTTAGGGGTTTAGGGGTTTAGGGGTTTAGGGGTTTAGGGGTTTAGGGGTTTAGGGGTTTAGGGGTTTAGGGGTTTATATGGGGTTTAGGGGTTTATATGGGGTTTAGGGGTTTATATGGGGTTTAGGGGTTTATATGGGGTTTAGGGGTTTATATGGGGTTTAGGGGTTTAGGGGTTTAGGGGTTTATTAGGGGTTTATTAGGGGTTTATATGGGGTTTAGGGGTTTAGGGGTTTAGGGGTTTAGGGGTTTAGGGGTTTAGGGGTCGAGGCGTCTAGGGGTTTAGGCTGAAGAAGCCCAAACAGAAGATCTACAGCCCCGCAAGGGACCTAGCTGTGCTTCAGAAAGCCTAGATTGCCTAGATTTTATGTCAGACCGCGCAGAAGACATCGCGGGGAGTCCCTACAACACGAAGACACTTCAGCCCCGCAACGGATTTGCAGGCCGGTTGGATTTCAGATGCTCTGAAATGCCCATACCTGCATGATCTTACACATGCACAAGCACGAGCACAAGCACAAGCGCAAGCACAAGCGCAAGCACAAGCACAAGCACAAGCACAAACACAAACATGCACACAGACCACACACACACAGAGCACAGACACACACAGACACACACACACACACACACACACACACAACACAGACACAGACACAGACACAGACACAGACACAGACACAGACACAGACACAGACACAGACACAGACACAGACACAGACACAGACACAGACACAGACACAGACACAGACACAGACACAGACACAGACACAGACACAGACACAGACACAGACACAGACACAGACACAGACACAGACACAGACACAGACACAGACACAGACACAGACACAGACACAGACACAGACACAGACACAGACACAGACACAGACACAGACACAGACACAGACACAGACACAGACACAGACACAGACACAGACACAGACACAGACACAGACACAGACACAGACACAGACACAGACACAGACACAGACACAGACACAGACACAGACACAGACACAGACACAGACACAGACACAGACACAGACACAGACACAGACACAGACACAGACACAGACACAGACACAGACACAGACACAGACACAGACACAGACACAGACACAGACACAGACACACAGACACAGACACAGACACAGACACAGACACAGACACAGACACAGACACAGACACAGACACAGACACAGACACAGACACAGACACAGACACACAGACACACACACACACACACACACACATACACACACACACACACACACACACACACACACACACACACACACACGCCTCAGCGAAAGTGTAGAAAGTGTGGTGGCAGATCGAAGTCCTGCCTTGGTCGAGCCTGGCATGCTCCTGTAACACGCGAGGTCAACCTGATGGGTGCAACACTATCAAGGACTTCAGAGAGGCACGAGGGGCTTATGCTGCAGTCCTGTGTCTGCCAGGACGGTGAGGCTTGCTTGTCGAGCATGGATGGTCGGCCCTACGCACAAGTTGCCGGACTCAAGGCGCGCTTTCTTGCCTTTCTTTGGTTTGGTTTGGTTTGTGTTTTTTGGGGTCGGGGTGCGGAAGGGATCGACAAAAATGAGAAAATCATATGTGCCAAGAGCCTCAGAGCTTGAGAAGAATAAACCCTGGTCCCCCGCATCGGTGCTGTGTCAAAGGTTTGGTGGTGCTTGGGAGGTCCAGTTCCCAAACCCCGTTGAATTTAGTGCCACGCAGAAGTGTTGATTTCATTTTTTTGGTGTTCAACCTGCTGGTGAACGGTGCTGCGCTATGTTGATGAGTATCTTGAGGTGGAGGGTCAGCCGTGCGTGTGGTGTGATGGAATGCCAGCATCCCCAGAGCGCTTAGGCTTTGGCTTGCTCAGAGAATGTGCAGAGTGCATGGACCTAGGCCGTGTACCAAGAACGGTAACCTCTGCGAGCCCTACGAGTTCGTCGTCCACGGCGAAGGCCACCTCGACTGGGCCTTCCATCGCTGTGTCATGCTTGCTTTTCAGCTGTTTCCTGTGCGATCAGGACACGCCTATGATTTCAACACCGAGCACAGCTTCCATATGGCCGCTTGCGAGGACAGGGAGGAGCTTCCGGGGCCACCATTTGATGGGGTCTTCTCGATTCAGGACGATAAGCCCGTCCAGCGCAGCCTCACGACCTCCGTGGCTGAGGCTGGGGTGACTGCATCCGTGCCAGCCCCAGTTTCAGGGAGTGTAGGCCCCAGGCCACAGGCTGGAAGTTCAGGTGGACTGCGGCTTCCCGAGCCTCTGGAGCGGAGTCGGCCTGCACCCCACCGGAATAGGAGCAAAGCGACGCAAAGCACGCAAAGCGTGCGCGCACGCTCTGCGTCCCTGGGCCCTTCCCGGACTGCTCTACTCTGCGCGCCAAGGCATGACCTGTGGCTTCTGCAGGGTGCAGGTGGCGAAGCAGGCAGTGTCAGAGTCAGAGGCTGTGCGTATCATTGCCTGTGTCGTGATAGCCATCGGGTAGGCTGCGAAGTCCTACCTCAACTGCGAAGTCTATTGCCAGGCACGGGTAAAGTTTCGCCAGGGGTTCGCGGTTTTTGCATGTGGTCGGCTCCGCTGCGGCTTAGTCCTGACAATGGGTTGCGGCATTCCAGCCTGCATGTATTAGTGTGCACATTGATTCATTGTGATGAGTCAATGATATGGAGGAGCAGCGTCTGCCTTTCCCCTGCAGGGATTTTGAGGGGAACAGGAGGATTTGGCAAGTAGGTCGACGGGCCTGAGCGAATCACCTGGAGCAGACCGGAGCATTCCAGCACGCAGACATCACATTGTCTGGGGTCTTCAGACCACAGCCCGGAGCATTCCGAAATTCCAACACTCCTTGCATGAGCTTGTCCGGAGACTCTTTGTGAGCCTTCTCTCGACTTAGGGCTAATTCACAATGATGCTGAACTTGCATCGCAAACCCTCAAGGCCACCTGAGATACAACTGACGCACAGACCAGATCACCAGATTCCCACCAGAACACTTCTTACTCGAAGGAGCTGCTGCAGCAGTTTGTGCTTAGTGCAGAGCAGAAAAGGAGACGCTGGTGTGCCTGGCGTGCTGTACCTGTTAGGAGGTGCGTGACGCCCCAATCACATCTCAGAGGTGTGATGTGGGTGGGGGCTGGAGCGGGCAGGGGCACACGGGGGTAGCAGGTAGACTTGGCGCTCGCCCCTCAGGTCGGGTCGACGGCTAACAAGAAAAACGATAGTACGAAGCATGGTAATAAAAATACTAATGGTAACCATAGCGGAAAAATATGTTTAAACAGAAACAAGTTAAAACTATAAGACACTATCGCAGTGATGTTACATGGTTCAGCAATTTGCCAGACGGGCCACATGTGAATGTTACGGTGTCAGATGCTCGCCAGGCACAAGGAGAGCTCGGCGACAAGTGTTGCGCACAAAGTCATTGTTGACAGAGACATGCTATGTTGTTCAGCAGGTTGCAAGTGTGGGCGCTTACTTGCCGTTATGTCGCGTTGCCCACAATTGCCGACAGGAGGTTTCTCTTGCCTGAAGGCTTACCAAGGACGTTTCATGAGCAGCAACCTGAGAGCACACCCTGAGTACTCGCAAAGCCAAAAGCACCGTGTGCAGCAGAGGTTGTGATGTTGGGCGCGGCTCTCATGCGCTTCTTGTGCATGGGTTTCCGGGAGCAGAAGAAGTGTGAGACAGCTAAGACATGAGGCCTGAGATGAGCTGCAATGCCGAGTTCGAGAATCACTCTCCAGTCTGCGAGTGCTCAAAGCCGGTCAACGCCATGGTGTCCGGTCTCAAAATCTTCTTACTTCTTTCGTATAGGCATGTACAGATTTTAACTCGGCACAAGGGTGGCAACATCTAGCAGCTTGCGTAGAGGTATTGCTGATTTATTGGATGGAGTTTTTTATCTTCTCATGTGGGCGCTGTGTTTGTGATTGCTATAGAGTTTTTTCCCGAATGCTCCGCAGAAGGGTTCCCGTTTTAAAGTTGGTTGGGAGGTTACCAAACGTCGTTGCGCTGTGTCCGCAAAGCGTTCGCAAGCGTCCGCAAAGCGTCCGCAAAGCGTTCGCAAGCGTTCGCAAAGCGTTCGCAAGCGTTCGCAAAGCGTCCGCGAGTGGCGTAATGCGTGCTGCTATAAGGAGGAACTGCACAGGACGCGTGTGCCCGCGGCGCTCTGAATCCGTCAAGCTAAGGGGGAACTGTACAGGACGCGTGCCGCCGTGGCCGCTGCGTTGGTCCACAGGACGATCCCGTGGTGGCGGTCCGTGGCGGTGGTCCCGTGATGGTGGTCCCATGGTGGTGGTCCCATGGTGTGGTCCCGTGGTGGTGGTCCCGTGGCGGTGGTCCCGTGATGGTGGTCCGTGGCGGCGGTCCCCGTAGTGGTGGTCCGTGGTGGTCGTCCGTGGCGGTGGTCCCGTGGCGGTGGTCCCGTGGTGGTGGTCTCGTGGTGGTGGTCTCGTGGTGGTGGTCCCGTGGTGGTGGTCCGTGGTGGTGGTCCCGTAGTGGTGGTGGTGGTGGTCCGTGGTGGTCGTTCGTGGTGGTGGTCCCGTGGCGGTGGTCCCGTGGTGGTGGTGCGTGGTGGTGGTCAGTGGTGGTGGGCCGTGGTGGTGGTCCCGTGGTGGTGGTCCATGCTGGTGGTCCCGTGGTGGTGGTCCCGTGGCGGTGGTCCCGTGGCGGTGGTCCCGTGGTGGTGGTCCCGTGGTGGTGGTCTCGTGTTGGTAGTCCCGTGGTGGTCCGGCATGCCTCCTAGTTACATTCAGGAGGAGCCGGGGGGGTTGGGCGTGATGCACTTGAGTTGTTGGCAGACTTCCCAGAACGGGGAGGTTTGGGAAGGACCGAGACTGAGGCGAGTTAGTTTGTTTATTTTATGTGTCATTGTTTCTATGTATATGTTCATTGATATGTTTTTATTCCCCAAACAGTTCTACTGTTGGGGTCCTAAATTCGTTTAAGGAGTTGCCGGCATTCTGGCGAGCATTGCCGGGTTCCTGCGCACTATGTCTCCCTTTGTCTCCCTTCATGTGCGTGGCCTTTGCCGGGTTCCTGGGCTTCTTGTCTCCCTTAGTCTCCCTTTGTCTCCCTTCATGTGGGTGGCCTTTGCCGGGTTCCTGGGCGTCTTGTCTTTTGTCTCCCTTTGTCTCCCTTCATGTGGGTGGACTTTGCCGGGTTGTCTTGTCTCTGTCTCCCTTTGTCTCCGTTTGTGTCCCTTCATGCGGGTGGCCTTTGCCGGGTTCCTGAGCGTCTTGTCTTCCTTTGTTTCCCTTTGTCTCCATTTGTCTCCCTTCATGTGGGTGGCCTTTGCCGGGTTCCTGGGCGTCTTGTCTGCCTTTGTCTCCCTTTGTCTCCCTTCATGTGGGTGGACTTTGCCGGGTTGTCTTGTCTCTGTCTCCCTTTGTCTCCGTTTGTGTCCCTTCATGCGGGTGGCCTTTGCCGGGTTCCTGAGCGTCTTGTCTTCCTTTGTTTCCCTTTGTCTCCATTTGTCTCCCTTCATGTGGGTGGCCTTTGCCGGGTTCCTGGGCGTCTTGTCTGCCTTTGTCTCCCTTTGTCTCCCTTCATGTGGGTGGACTTTGCCGGGTTGTCTTGTCTCTGTCTCCCTTTGTCTCCGTTTGTGTCCCTTCATGCGGGTGGCCTTTGCCGGGTTCCGGAGCATCTTGTCTTCCTTTGTTTTCCTTTGTCTCCATTTGTCTCCCTTCATGTGGGTGGCCTTTGCCGGGTTCCTGGGCGTCTTGTCTCCCTTTGTCTCCCTTCATGTGGGTGGACTTTGCCGGGTTCCTGAGCGTCTTTTCTCCCCTTGTCTCCAATTGTCTCCCTTCATGCGGGTGGCCTGTGCCGGGTTCCTGAGCGTCTTGTCTCCCTTCGTTTCCCATGGTCTCCCTTTGTCTCCCCTCATGTGGGTGGCTTTTGCCGGGTTCCTGGGCGTCTTGTTTGCCTAAGCAATCTTCTTGTTAGGTGCGGTGGCTCGCGTGTAGTATGAAGGAACCTCACTTCACACGATGTGTAATTTCCTTCTACTGTTTGGGGTCTTCGGCGGTGTAATTTGCCTGCATGCTTTGGCTGCGCTGGCAACTCGCCCTGCTGAGGATGCCGAGGTGTTGCCGTTTGCGGCCGCCACGGGCACTGGGCCGCGAAGTGTCAGGGCTCTGGATGCCATTGGTGGTGATTTGCCAGCTCCAGACATTGAAGACCTTGCTTGCAATTTCAATGTCGACACCTGCCTCTGGCTCAACACGGGCAACGTCAGCTGGGAGCAGACGTCTGGCTACTATGGCTACTACTATGGTTATGGTGGTTCGGACGATCAGTGGCAACTAGCTTTGGGCAGCAAGTCGGGGGGTCAGCACTTCATCTTAGAGAGCCTTGAGTTCAATCCCACCACCGCCACGAAGGCTCTGTACTTTATGTACAGCCTGACTGGCTCGAGCTCGTCCTTGCAGGTGGAGCACAAGACCGAGGTCGCAGGCTGGTTGCCTTTGTTCACGCAGACCGGAGATATGGGGCGTGAGTGGCCGACTGTCGGGATCCGAGTTCCGAAGGGCACCCTTGCCCTTCGATTCCTGGCCGAGGCTGATGCTGAATCTAGGGTAGAGTTCGATGAGATTGCGGTGCTGACGGTGTTTCATCAAACAGCCGATGAGATCTCGGCAGAGGGACGTGCTACTTGGGCAAGCTTGAGTTGCAGTTTTGAGGCCGACAACTGCACATGGTCCAACATCCTTTGGGATCGACTTTGGCTGCGCGGCTCGGGCCAACCACCGTCGTCATCGGACACACGGTCCGACACTAGGCCGTACGGGGCTTTCGCTGGCAAGTGGTGCATTTACACGGACGCCTCAACCGCTTATGAGGCAGGGCTTTTTTTATGCAACAGGTACCTCTGTTTCCCGCCCCACTACCCCAAAATAAGCCTGCATCCCGTCCGTTTGCAGGAATTTTTCCTGACATCTCCGATGTTTGCACCCAGCAACGTGACAAGACAGCTCCATTTTGCTTACCACATGCTCGGCAGACACACGGGAAGCTTGCGTTTGGAGTTTTGGAGCGGCAGCAGCTGGACGCCGTTTTGGTATCGCATGGGACAACAAGGTATTCGCTGGCACCTCGCCCTTGTCAACGTTCCCGAGGATGCTGAGATGTTGCGGTTCGTGGCCGTCACGAATACTGGGCCGGTAGGTGTCGTGGGGCTGGATGCCATCGGTGTTGGTGATTTGCCAGCTCCGGACATTGAAGACCTTGCTTGCAATTTCGATTTTGACACTTGCCTCTGGCTCAACACGGGCAACGTGAGTTGGGAGCAGACGTATGGAGACTATGGTTATGGGAATTTTGGTGACGATCAGTGGCTACTAGCTGCGGGCAGCGAGTCGGAGGTGCAGAGCTTTATCTTGGAGAGCCTTGAGTTCAATCCCACCACCGCCGAGAAGGCTCTGTACTTTATGTACAGCCTGAGTGGCTCGAGCTCGGTGTCCTTGCAGGTGGAGCACAAGACCGAGGTCGCAGGCTGGTTGCCTTTGTTCACGCGGACCGGAGATATGGGGGGTGATTGGCCGTATGCCGTGATCCGAGTTCCGAAGGGCACCCTTGCCCTTCGATTCCTGGCTGAGGCTGATGCTGCATCTACGGTTCAGTTCGATGAGACTGCGGTACTGGCAGTGGGAGATTGGTCAAGCTTGAGTTGCAGTTTCGAGACCGACTATTGCACATGGTCCTTGCCCCGTGGGTATGCCTGGCTGCGCCGCTTGGGCCAAACACCGACAGGAGGTACTGGGCCAGACGGGGCTTTCGACGGCAATTGGTACATTTACACGGAAGCCTCTCAAAATAACTGGGACCAGGCAGGACGTCTTAGCCATTATATAGTCATTAGCCAGCAGGTACCTTGACTTGTTTCCCGTCCCACTACCCCAAAATAAGCCTGCATCCCGTCCGTTTGCAGGAATTTTTCCTGACATCTCCGATGTTTGCACCCAGCAACGTGACAAGACAGCTCCATTTTGCCTACCACATGCTCGGCAGCCATATTTACATGGCAAGTTTACGTCTGGAGTTTTGGAGCGGCAGTGGCTGGACGCCTCTTTGGCAAAACGCGGGGAAGGAAATTCATCAATGGAGCATGGCCGTTGTCACCGTTCCTGAGGATGCCGAAGTGTTGCGGTTTGCGGGCCGCACGCCCGACAACGGGTGGAGGGGTGACATGGCTCTAGATGCCATCGTTGTTGGTGTGCCAGCCATTGACTTTGAAGACCTTGCTTGCAATTTCATTGTTGACATGTGCTTTTGGCTCAACGCGGGCAACGCCAGTTGGGTGCGGACCAGCGATTCCAGCGACAATTGGTGGCTACTGTCTGCGGGCAGCGAGTCGGAGGTACAGAGCTTCATCTTGGAGAGCCTTGAGTTCAATCCCACCACCGCCACGAAGGCTCTGTTCTTTTGGTACAGCCTGACTGGCTCGAGCTCGGTGTCCTTGCAGGTGGAGCACAAGACCGAGGCAGGCTGGTTGCCTTTGTTCTCGCAGACCGGAGATACCGGGACAGCTTGGAAGGGTGCCCCAATCCGAGTTCCAGAGGGGACGCTTTCCCTTCGACTGCTGGCTGAGGCTGATGCTGCATCTACGGTTCAGATCGATGATATTGTGTTACTGGCAGCGGGAGATTGGGCAAGCTTGAGCTGCAGTTTCGAGACCGACTACTGCGCATGGTCCTCCAGTCTTGGGGAGCAACCCTGGTTTCGCAACTCGGGCCAAACACCGTCATCGGACGATTCAGGGCCACTGGTGGGGGCCTTCGCTGGCAACTGGTACATTTACACGGACTTCGAGGCCCTTGAAGATTTGAAGCTTTGAAGCTAAGAGCTAAGATCTTCCGCCCCAGTCGTCTAACAATCATGTTTCCCAAGCATGGAGAGGGGTCGTGGATGTTTGTAAGATTTTCAGCCAACGATGTGCAGATGCTCAATGGCAGCTGACAAAAGCAGAACGATCGAATTAGATCAGCTGAGCACCAAGCATCATGCCCGCCATCGCAGCATGAGATGTGGTAAGGCATGCATGCATTCATGCACGCATGTGTGGTCCGTCGCGCTGTCCTCCACACCCGTAGTCTGACACATGACAAGCTATTCTTGTGCAAAGCTGGGGGCAAGCCTTGAACCTTTTGGCCTATGTTAGTTGAGCTGTCTGCAGGTCCAGCGACTGACATCCCCAATGTTTGCACCCAGCAATGTGACGAGACAGCTCCATTTTGCGTACAACATGAGGGGAGAACGCGACTACCTGGGAACGTTGCGCCTGGATTCTTGGGGCGGCAGTGGGTTGACGACTCTTTGGCAGCACGAGGGACCACGAGATCTGTACTGGCACATCGCCCTCGTTACCATTCCTCAGGATGCGGAGGTCTTGCAGTTCGCGGGCGTTGCAGGCGAGGACTATGGGTCTCTGGATGCCATCGGTGTTGGCGTGCCAGAGTTACAGTTTGAAGACCTCACCTGCAATTTCCAGTTCGACACGTGCCTTTGGTCTAGCACGGGGAACGTCAGTTGGAAGCAGGGCAGTTCCAGCCGGTATGGATATAAGGGTTACTATAATCGCTGGCTGCTGGCTGCGGGCAACGAGTCGGAGGGGGACTTCGGCTTGGAGTTCCCTGAATTCAATCCCACCACCGCCGAGAAGGCTGTGTTATTGTCTTTCCGTCTCACTGGCTCGAGCTCGTCGAGCTTGGTGTCTTTGCAGGTGGAGCACAAGACTGAGGTCGCCGGCTGGTTGCCCTTGTTTTCAGAGATAGGTCCCACAGGCCCCACGAGCGCAACTTGGAAGGATCGTGGTATCCGAGTTCCGGAAGGAACTGTTGCCCTTCGACTCCTGGCTGGGGCTGATGCTGCATCTACGGTTGAGGTCGGTGAGATCATGGCGGTAGATACTGTGCCCAACCTGGCAAATGGGACAAATGGGAGGGCATGTCGGCAACACCCCTCATTGCAAAGGGTGGGGGCACATGGTAGGGTACATGTCCATGTTTAAAGTTCAACATTCTGCCTCGAAGTCGGCACGCTGGGAGGCCTCATCGAGCTCCGACAGTCCTGGGCATTCCACGGCCCGTTAGCGAACTCTTCGAATTCGCCGTTCGGGAGAATTAAAGCTGATGCACCTCACCCGCTTTGTACCACCCGCCAATTAGGTGGCGTGTCTAGGCCCTAGGTTCTAGGGCCCCAACATGGGGTAGCATACAGAACTACCTACTTCCGCGAATCCAGAACCGATTCGCAAAATACGTTTGGTGAAACATACATGTGCATCGACCTTTCCATGCATCAATTGTGGTTTGCAGGGACTCCTTTTCCATCGGTCGTCCTTTCTTGGTGACCAAGTCTTCCTTGGCTACACTCATACTTTCATCCCATCACGTGCTTCTGCACTGTTTGGGGTTGCGGGGTCTACTCGTTCAAATTCTTGATGGCGCTCCGGCAGTATCAGTAGGTTACTCTGTTGAAGTTCACGACGTCGTATTCCAGTCTGGCCGGTCTTACTGTTACTGTAGCCTGACGAACCGGCTCTTGTTGCTATCCTTGCATCATAGCTTCTTCATCCGAGAATGCTCGGGGCATCTGCAGTTGGGGATCCGAACTCAGGCGCGGGTTAATCCCATCACAGTTGCTCTGTGCTTCGCTTCTTCATATTTCCGTAGGGTTTTTGATCCATGGGTACTACGAGATGGAATCCTTGTTGCTGTTCGTCATTCTGCTTCTGCGTGGTCATCGTGAGTTTGTCATGCTCCATGACCTTCATGACTGACTTCATTCCATCCAGCAGCCCAGTCTTCGTTCCAGGAATGGTCTCCAGATCCACTGGGTCGTTGGTCACAGCTCAAGCACGCACAGCTACACACAGCTTCGACAGAGAAAGTGTTTTCACTCGGTCACTTGAGCCAAGGCATTGCCAAGGCAAGTCTGAAAGTGGCACGTCTGATGCAATCACTCTTGAGTGAGTTTGTTCCAGCATGCGAGGCAGTCACGTGAGCACAGTACTTCATCTGCCCACGCCCCCATGCCGAGCATGGCATCACTGGAAAATGAAACAAAACTGTACAGACTTGTGTCTGGACTGCAAAATATGCCAGCACTGAAGAGTGCACAAGAATGCTGAGGCAAGACGTTGGTGTCAGTTACTTCTCACGAACTGGTTTCGCAGAGCGTCAGTGGTCAAGAAAAGTTACAAGGTTCGTACACCTGCCGAAAATCACGAGATTAGCAGTAAGACCACGCGGAAAACCAAGCAGTACATGCGCATGATCATGATCATGAAATCAACGGCCAATCACTTGCCCAAAGCCATTGCTCAACCATGCTCAGAAAATCAAGGCATGCAAATCTCAACCATGCGGGTGAACTCCCAAAAGCCGTGAGAAATGTTGGAACTTGTTCTTCTTCAATGCTTTCGCCATGACATCCGCGGGGTTATCGTCGGTTGATGTTGTTGTCGGGATTAATGCTGACATCATGCAACCATGACAGAGGCACACCTTGCTTTCGCCTCATGTACTTGGAGGACACCATACATGTCATCGATTGCTGCAATGCTTGTTCCTGAGGCGGTCATGATTAAAGAAACTCGATACCCCAACAAAAAACTCGAAAAGATCTTGTGCAGAAAACCCCGTGGATCTTGAGACCGCATCTGGTGCCGACAATGTGCCGTGCGACCCAATATGTTGCAACGCAGCTCCCGACGTCGATCGCCTGGTGCCTGGATCAGTCGCCCACTCAGAGTCGACCCACAGTACTAGTCTCAGAGGGCGTTGCTGCACATCAACAGGATTGAGAACCAAACGAGGTGCGGAGGATCGAGTCGCCGCTAAATATCCCATCAAACGATGCAAAGTCGCATCTTGTCTTTTCGTCCAACCATCCGACAGCAAACGAGATCTCAGGACGACTGCTCCACAATTTGATACAAAATGACTTGTTTCGCCCATGCTTGAAGCATCATTGGCTGCTAGCTTCACAGCCAGTGTGTCGCATCGTGGAAGTCTGTCAGCACCAATCTCGTCCATGTACTTTCGCGTGACTGTGTCGATGTACGCAACCTGCTTCACAAGAAATGTGGCAACATCAGCATGTTCACGCGACAGTATCTCCTCGGAACCTACGAATTGGCTAACGGGTTGAGATGGGTCCGCGAAATTAAAGCATTGGAAAAGCTCGGCCCATGCATGTGGTAGCTCTGGTTTGCGTCCCGCCCATGCCCGCAATGTGTCCTTTATATTAATATTCTTTCTTGAAGATCGGACGCTCAATGTCACGAGCTTGCAGCCAATGCTTAACCAACAACCGGTCGTCAGCATGATCTTCCCAATCGCTGCTTGAACGTGTGAGTCCGGAAATGCCCATGTACAACAGTAGCACAGGACAGCGCATCTCCAATTCGGATTCTGTGCGAAATTCGCAAACAAATAGCCTTCGGTCGGACGACCTTTGAGTCGAGCTTGCAAACGCGCACCAGCAGCGTCAGCAGTTTGACAATCGCCGTCGGCTTGCAAGCCAGCATAGCAATCTAGCGCCCGCGATCCTTCAAGCGTGATGGGTCGACCGTGCAATTGGGCCGTAGATGTCACGCACATGCGAGCTTTGAATCGGAGTTGGGATTGCGGATAGCTTCACGTGCAGCGTTTGTGTCCCACTCGTGATCCCTTCGCTTGACGATCTTTGTTACGCAAGCGAACATTTTCCCCAGCTCAGTTGCAGCTTGTCCAGCTCCTGTTCAAGCCGAAGTGCTGCAGGCGTTGTGAGAACAGTCCCACCACGAACAACCGTGCTGAGTCCAGATCGATCTGCCGGGCCGAGTCCAGATCTATCGCTTTCAAACGTCATCGTGGAGGAGATGCCCGCATTGTCGCGATCATGGCTTTGCTGCTGCGATCTCTCGGAATCAGCCCTAAAGTAGTCGTGTTATTTAGGCTCGGCACGCCCAAGAACGTTGTACAGCTGTTCCTTGAACTTAATGAAAGCGTTTCTTCACGAGATCCTCCGAAATTGGTTGGTCTTCCTAATATCTTTACAGCTCCTTCTAGTGCTTTTGGAAGGAATACCTTGGGCCATCCCTCTTCCAATTTCCAGGTCGACAAGGATTCGCGGATCCCGTGTCCCAGAAATTCTTCGTTCCATACCGACTACGTTTGAGTACCGTTTGCCTTGCAGTTCTGCTCTTTCACGATGAGCCATACGCCGTAGGAGAATTCCAGTTCATTCCCGAGCTCATCAAAGTCCTTCGGCGACTCAAATGCCCAAGGAAACCGCGGGCTGAACTTCGTGACGTTGCCTTCTTCGTCGTATTCTGCTCCTTTGCTACAAAGTTCCCAATCTCAGACCCTTTCCTGGCAATGTGGTCCAAGTGCTGCATTGCCTGCTGCATGACGGCCTCAAACACGTCGTGTAGCGTGCTTCAGCCTCTGGGTTGGAATCGCTTCCTCATCCAAGCTTTCACGGCGCGGATTATTCCGAGTGTCAGATCCACAGGGCTTTGTACTACAAGAGAAATCCGACAAGAATTTCGAGGTTTTGTTCGCACCTGCCTGGCAAAAAAGCGCCTATGTCTGCATAGCGAGCTATTGGCACTGCCTCCGAATTGCAATATCAGGCAAATGTATATGTCATATATATATATATATATATCTGTGTGAATGCGAGGCGGTGCCCAACGGGCAGGGGCGGTGAACGCGATTGGAGGCTTTGTGGGACTACAAGCAGCATTACGCTGGTACGGCATAATGCCCGAATATCTGTAGATCACACTCCCTCCATCCCTCCCTCGTTGACGTAAATGGAAAACCGAGTCTAGGGTGTGAACAGCTTAATGTTTCACTGTTTAAACCCACTTGCTTGGGTCACCCCATTCCCAAAAATGCTGCCAATGTGCATTTTGAGAGTATTTTTGGGAAAAATACTAAACCAAACAATAGAACATGGGAAGATCGTCGTGAATGAGGGGAAAATTTTGGCAGACAGTCGCAAGATCATTGGAAGATCGTAGGAAGATAGTCGGAAGACACTAGACAAATCACAGAAATATGATATGGAGAACACCGGAACCGCTTAAATGTTGTAAAATGCAGGGACCAAGAAACTTCACTTGGAGAGATATAGGAGTGAGCTAAACCTCTTAGGTGCCCAACCTGGCAAACTTGACGTGTGGCTTCGGCGGCGATATGATGTGCGGCTGGTCAACGGGCACCTTCTGGCTGCCCTCCAACTTGCAACAGGGACCTGTTTCGGCCTTCCGCGACGGCGGTGCCTACATGTACAACCATGATTTGATGTACCAAAGCATCGAGGCTGGTCTTGTGGGTTTCAATCCAACTCACTCTCTGTCTCTCTCTCTCTCTCTCTCTCCCCCTTTTCCTCTGAAAGCTTCACAGGCTTTCGAAGGTTTTAGGAGCTTGGCCAAAAGGCAACCCCCTGAAGGGGCAGAGCTTCTTGACGAGTCCCATGTTCCCGGCGAGCAGCGAGTTCTACTTGGAGTTTGCTTACCACGCATGGGGAACAGAAGTTGGAAGACTGGAACTGCAGTACCTTTGGCGTGACCGCTGGTGGAGGCGCTGGTCAGTCAGAGGTTCTGACAGAGCAGGCTGGTTGCAAGCCAAGGTGACCTTGCCCGCAAACACAACGATGCTGCGCTTCCTCTCCGCTGACATCATCGGCTTTTCCTATGACGTGGCCGTGGACTCAGTGGTCGCCTGGGCGCCTGCAGCTCCAGGCCACAACCACAACGTATCAGGCCCGACTTGAATTCCTGCAGTCACCCAAATCCCACACCCTTGTACCGGAACGGTGATTGCTATGCGTATATAGGAACCATTGAGAGGGGCTGGAGCGTTCATGTAGAGATTCAGACCTTTAGGACCGTTCTTAGTTCAACAAGCGGGAAGCGTCGCAGGTAAGTTCGAGTGGTAACTCCTGTTCTGGCTTCCGTGGCTCAGTCGTCCTAAAAGGATCAAAAAACTGCGAAACCCTGAACCCCGCGTTTGCAGGTCCAGTGCCCCCGGTGTCCGTCTCGCTCAGTGCCTACAGTCAGGGCAACTGCGCCCTGCTCCTCGCCGGGGACACTAACGGCGTCAAGTGCTGGGGCGCTAACAGCGGCGGCGGCGGCCTCGGGTCCTTTGAGCATTCGTGTGTGTGTGTGTGTGTGTGTGTGTGTGCGCATGTGCCCAATTTTTTTCATGTTTCTCCATGAAAAAAGAAGGGGTCCGTCGCATTATGCCAGGCGTGCTGAGAAGAGATAACATTCGCGATGCGTTGCAGGGTCTATGTAACACGCGTGCGTATTTTGTCTAGCAGGAGGTTGCTCCTGTGGATCAGAACTTGGCATAGCTTCCGCAGTTTTTACAAAAAGGATGGACATGTTCTGGCTTTCACTGTCGTGTGAGACTTTGTTGAAGGCATCGTCGGCTAAGGCCTTTCGAGGCATATCGGCCTGCGCCCGGGCGAGATGGGTGCCGCGTTGCCGTTCGTGGACTTGGGAAGCACCAAAGTGGTGCAGGTGGCATGCGGTCTAGAACACGTTTGCGGTGTGTTCGAGGGCGGTGCACTGCGGTGCTGGGGCGATGGCTCGCGCGGCAAGCTGGGCTATGGATCGGAGTCAGATGTGGGCAACAATCCGAAGGAGATGGGTTCTGCATTGCCCGCCGTGGACGTTGGCGGGAACGCTGTGCTTGAGGTTGAACTTGGGGTTCAGCACACGTGCGTGCTGCTGCACGGCGGGTCTGTGAAATGCTTCGGAGATGGTGGGCATGGGAGACTCGGCTTGGGTGACGTGTGCGCGCCTCAGTTGCGAGGACATGTCCAGACTGTGGCCCATGCCCCCCCTTGACGCCTTGAGCCCCCGGGTCATTTTGCCGCTTCATCGTGTTGCAACATCCAGGTTCCTTCGCGGTTATTTCCCAGGCCAAATGGGCAACCGACTGCCCTTCGTGGACCTCGGAACCGACTTCCATGCCACGCAGCTCGCACTCGGAAGGTACCACACATGTGCGCTGTCCAGTCGAGGCGGGGTGAAGTGCTGGGGGGGAGGCCCGGCGGTCGGCCTGGGCTTCACAACGCTGTCTGGAGATGATGTGGGTAGCTTGCCCAACCAAATGGGAGACAATTTGCCATACCTGGATCTGGGCTTGGAAGTGCTGCAGATTTCCGCTGGGCGGTACTTCACCTGCGCAGCCGCTTGCCTGCACCATCCTGAGCCATCCTGCATCATCGGGTTTGCCCTTTCAATGCGTTTGACGCCTTACGCACTTTTAAGCACTTTTCTGCTTCGCTTGGCAGGTCTTGGGGGATCACTCTGTCCGCTGCTGGGGCCGAAACGAATTGGGCCAACTGGGCCAAGGCCACAACATGGACCAGCCGCTGGTGACTCCTAGCCTCCCAAGCACGCCACTGGGCAGCGGCACGTACGTCCTCAAAGTGGTAGCTGGCCCTTACCACGCGTGTGCAGTTCTGCAGGATGAGGCTCTGAAGTGCTGGGGTTGGGGGAACTCCGGACAGCCAGGGGCTCAGGCGTGCCACAGAGTTCCTGTTGACCCTACAGGCCTTTGCTGTGCACGCAGAGAGATCAGAGGATGGGCATCTGATTGCGTTGCATGCGCTCAGGCTAGGCCAGGGGAACGAAGAGAACCTGGGCGACGAGCCTGCAGAAATGGGCGACGCACTGCTTCCCGTCAACCTGAACAATCTTGCAGTGCACCAGGCCGTTAAATGAGGGAATGCAGGGGAATCGGACTTTCGTGAAGCATATGCAGGGATGGTGCGCAGTAGTGGACGAATGTCTTGGATTGACTTGAGCAGCTGGATTGCACACAGCAGGCATGTAGATTGCTGCTATTTGCCCCGCTTGCAGTGATTGATCTCATACGTTTCTTGGACCGTAGTGGCTGGTGGGCCGCAGCCAGACATATGTGTGCAGCTGTTTCGTAACACTTGCAAAGAGAGAGAAGCCAGGCCGGCCTTATTGCGGTTTCGGTTTCGCACGCGTCCCCGATATTGAACCTCGCTGGCCAGGTCGCCCTAGGTTGGAGCCACACGTGCGTGTACCTGGAGGATGACACCGTGCGATGCTTCGGCAGCAATGAATATGGTCAACTGGGCATCGGCAGCGATGTCAGCGTGGGCACGACGCAGGGTGAGATGGGAGCTGCCCTGGTGTCCGCGGAGGTCTTCCACGTCACGCCGGGCGATGAGCTGGAGGGTTTGCGCCTGGGCAGCGGAGGCAGCGAGGGCTGGCTGCAGCTGCAGTACAATGGCTCCTACGGCTTGGTATGCGATGACGGGTTCTCGGACGCCACTGCACAAGTGGTCTGCCGGGACATTGGCATGGCGGGCGGCCGAGCCCTCCTCAGGGATCCCCTTTCCGACCTGTCGTCGGAGAAGCTGCTCCTCGAGGGGACGATCCTGGCCGATAGACTCGCGTGTGACGGCACGGAGGTCAGCCTGCGGGATTGCAGCTTCCGAGGCAGGGAGGGGGAGGGGAAAAAGAGAGAAGAGGACAGAAGAGGACAGAAGAGGACAGAAGAGGACAGAAGAGGGCAGAAGAGGACAGAAGAGGACAGAAGGGAGGGGATGGACGCCGCGAGGCTGGAGCATCCACGGCTGCACCCCGCGAGAAGCTGCAGGCCCACTGTGCAACAGGATGCCTCATGACAACATGTCCACAAAGAGTTTCTGAAGTATATCGTTTGCGGTGTGTAGGCAGGAGGCCATCGACTGTGTTTTTTTGTTTTTTTTTTCATTTTTGTTTTTTATCGTTGGCTTGTGTGCGGAGGCGTTCGGTGCGAGCTCGATGCCTGGAGCGAGTACACCGCTGGTGCTGGTTCTTCAAGCCCGGTAGGTCGCCAAGACCACTCCATGGTCTTCGACCCCGAGACTCAATCCGCCTTGGTCTTTGGAGGTGAAGCCGCCATGACTTTCCAGTACTTCGCGGACCTGTGGCAGTACCACTGGCCTTCACGTACTTGGGCGGAACTCTCCACGGTCTCCGAGCTACGCCCAACACACAGATCCGGCCACAGCGCTGTTTGGGACAGCGTCTCGCGAACGATGATGGTCTTTGCTGGCAGCCACATTGGTGAGACCTACAGCGACATCTGGGCTTATCGACTACAGACCTGGGAGCTGTGGACAACGTTTCTTAAGCCAAGGGCTCGTGCGTACCACACAGCCGTGTGGGATCCCGTGCGCCGGGCCATGCTGGCCTTTGCCGGTGAGGACGGCGGTGAGACCTTGTCGGACCTCTTGTACTTCAGCTTCGAGCACAAGGCCTGGACAGCCGGTGCAGTCGGGCTCGAGCAGCGCAGCCGGCATGCGGCAGCGTGGGATGCCAGCACCAGGTCCATGATTGTCTTTGGAGGCTGGGATGGACACCAGTACCTTTCGAGCCTGCATCGCTATGATGCCTGGGCCGACAGCTGGGCCGAACTTGCGGCAACCGGTGCTGTCCCACTGCCCAGAGGCGGGCACGTGGCTTCCTGGGACCCTGCCTCGATGAGTTTCCTTGTCTTCGGAGGAATCCAAAACCAAAGCCAGGGAGGCGAGGCCGAGGTGCTGAGCTACAGCAGCGGCTTCTACAGCTTCAGTCTTCTCACGCGCACTTGGACTGATCTTGGGCCCGAGGCTGAGGCTCCCCCTGGTCCGTCAAAACGTGCACATTCGGCGGCGGTCTTCGACGCAGCCTCCCCAGCCCTGCTGCTCTTGGGGGCTTCAACGTCTCGTACCTGCAGGAGCTGTGGCGTTATGTCATAACGCCCCGACCCCCAAGCCCCGTCCTTCGCTGTCAGCTTGGGCAGCCTTGCCACCTCGATGGCCTCGCCGTGGGCAACTCGGGCAACACGTCCGACCTGGCTGTGAAGACAACCTGCCAGGACTCCCTCTCCACCTTGCCGTCTGCCGAAGTCCAAAACTTGCCTGCTTCCGGGCTCTTCTCCGTGGAGCCGGGCAGCTATCAACTATGTTGGTGCGATGGCCAACGCCCAGACTGCAGCTCGCCCCAAGATTTCACGGTGGCCACGGGCCACTTCATTGCCGAAGGGCCGTACTCGAACCAGTCTGCCAGTTGCTACATGGGCTTTCAGTGCACCGTCCCCGTTTGGAGGGGCGTCGGTGTCTCCACCAATGACTCCCTCATCGCACAGAAAGACTGCGAGAATCTCGAGGCATCGTCGTACAGCCTGCCCGTGAGCATCAACGAGTCTGGGAACGCTTTCCTCCTGGACATGGGGATCATCGGCTTTGGCCCACAAGAGGTCGTAGAGCTTTGCTGGTGCCCTTCTGGTCATCGCTGCGCATCCCTGCAAGACTTCCGCGTTGTCGCCTTGCGGATGCACATTCTGTGCCCACCCGGGCAATACGAGCAGAACCAGGGGTGCCAGCTGTGCCCAGCGGACACTTACTGCCCTGGCGGCCAAGCACCGCAAAGCTGCCCAGCAGCCAGTGAAGCCCCGAGCGGCAGCAGTCGGCGACTCAGACCTTTGCGAAGCTTGTGCACAGTGTACAGTGCAGTGTAGAGTCTTCCGAAATTTCTGCCGGCTTGGCGCCCAGGTCAGCTCTCCCAATGCGAATGCTTGCCAGGATACTATCGGACTCCTGAGAGCTCTCGGTGCACGTCGTGCCCCTATGGCTCCACAACTCTCGAGGCCGGTGCGACGTCGCTGGCCGCGTGCATTTGTCAGCCCAACTTTGTCAACATGGAGCCTGCGAATCCCGAGAATGTCTCCGTTTGCGAATGTGGCCCCGGCTTCGGTTTCGACAGGCAAACAGGCGTTTGCTCACCGTGCGCACAAGGCTCCTACAAGGAGGTGGCCGGCAACTCTCTCTGCTCTGGATGCCCTGTCGACAAGTCCACGCTGCAGGAGGGATCCAGGTCCATTCAGGACTGCCTCTGCCGTCCTGGTTCGTTCTTGGTGAGCTCAGTGAGCTCGAACCAGTCGGGCGGAGACTGCTCCACATGCCACCCCGGCTCTTACTGCAATGGTACAGGCCTCGCTTTCGCGTGCCAGGACGGTGCCAATTCCACAGCAGGGGCGAGGTCACCAGACGAATGCATCTGCAGAGCTGGTCACTATAAGAAGGGCTCCTCGTGCGAGCGATGCCAAAGGGGTCGTTACAAGTCTTCCGACAGCAACGAGGTGTCTTGCCCCCTACAGTGCCCGACAAGCGCCGAGAGCGAGGAGGGCTCAATCAGCCGAGCCGCCTGCTTTTGCCAGAGAGACTTCTATGCGGAGCTTGATCCAAACGGCATAGACCTTGCCCCTTGGCAGCAATGAGAGGCCCAGGCAGCAGCAAGCCTCAGATATAGCTATAAGGCTATAATGAAGATATAGGTCGTGCTGTAGCTATCTTGCAGAGAAGCGGCGAGAGTGTTTTTGGATGTTTTTGGAGAAAGGCACGGTGCGCCAGCTGCGCGAACTTCGCATCCTTGAGCTGCCCCGGTGGGTTTGCTGAAAACTCAAACTCGCCAAACTCGCCAAACTCGCACCGACTGCCAGTGGCCATCCCGGGCTACTTCCAGACAGGCACCTGGGCCGAACAGTTTCTGAATCTCGAACTCTTCCTAGACGTCTCAGAGACGTGACGGGGAGTTTACGAAGTCACGCGAAGAGCTGAGGAACTCTGACGGCCGTCAAGTGCAGCTTGAACGCAAGCAGAGGTGTTACGACATTCCCGCTGCCCCACTGCGGCTGTTTGCTGACCTCGCTCACTTTCTTTTGCTCTGCCCTTCTGAGATGGGCGCAGTGATTTTGGACGCAAAGTTTCTTAGTGCTTGCGATTACAGTATTAGATTAGATCAATGAGGGGGGGGGCCTAAATCCGAGTTAGGTTTCGTCGTGCTGGACAATGGCCTCAGCGTTTGTTTGGGCAGCGGCCAATGCCAGAGTGATGAAGAGGTGGACTGCGTAGGGAAGTATGGAAATGTTGCTTGGCTGCCATTCGAAATCCTTGGCACCACCTTCGCGAAGCATACTCATGAGCTGAGGCCTGCGAGGAAGGTTCCACAGGCATTCTCTGCGGGGAATGTCCGCTTGGCTGGGCTCGGAGTGGCTTCAGGGCGGCCTGCCGGCCCTGTGGGCAGGCGGATTTTGGGCCTGTGGGCTTGAGTTGTTCAGGATTCCTCGGGTTCAGGGTTAAGGGCATCCGCGGGTGGGTTGTTGGACTCGTAAAGATGACTCAGACATGATTCGCAAGACCCAATGGAACTGGATGCAAAAATTAGGAATGGGAGGGGAGCGGCCTAATGTGTTCCCGAGCAACAACCAGAAACCAACACATGCAGCTGCGTGGGAGCAATTATGAAGGCACTTGCTAGGGCCACCAGGAATGCTCGGTCAGAAATGAACGGGAGGAGGGAAGTCAGCAGCCAAAAGAAGAAGAAGAGCTCTCGCATCAAACAAAAAGGTATGCATGACTGTAAAGCTCAGCAGTGGGGCGATGCACTAAGCAGCTATTTTTGGCTTCAAAGCTGAGAACAGGCACGAGTGATGCATTACATCAACGAACCTTCTAGGTGTGAGCGCTGTGGGGATTGGGATCTATGATTTCAGGAGATCACGCAGACGTGGGAAGGGCCGAGGATGCTGGGATGTTGAGTCGTAGGTTCGCCTTACGTCTCTCTGCCTGGTCTGCCTGGTCTGTCTTCCACAGGCGATTCTTCCACTGGTCGCCTCCATCCTCGGGGATGTGGGAAGCAAGGTCTCGCGTCTACAGTCATCAGAAGCATCACAAGAATAGTAACAGCCGTGAAGTAATAAACGCAATAACTATGGTTATGAGGCGATTCGGTTCATTGCTTGTCACCGTTCATAGCAAAAGTAACTTTGAGAATAGTGATCAGCACGAAGCAATGATAGCGACGAGCGCACGAATATTCATGGATAAGTGCTGTACGAATGTCAATAGTTCTAATCCTGAACAGAGGCATAGCTCCGTCATTGATACCAATCATGACGAGACAACAACAGAGCAGTGGGGCAAGTTAGGATACTGGTGGCGATGATGTTGCTAGAGAATGGTTCTGATGATGACGATGATGATGATGATGACGACGGCGATGGTGGCGGCTTATGATGATGGTGATGATGCTAGTAGTTGAGCAGCGTGTAGGTCTTACTACGAGTAGTTACTGATAGTAAGGTCACCATCAACTTCATCGTCGCAGCCATGGCAGCCACTGAAGCAGCCCGTGGCAGCAGCAAGCTGTGTCGTGGAGGCAAACAAGGCGCTGTTTTGTTCAGTTTAAATGTCTGCTGGTCATGAATGAATGATTTAGGCTTTAAACGGTTGCACACTTTCGCTTCCAAGTTGTTGCGAGCAATGTTTGCCTTCTATTGCCGTTCGTTTACAATTCCGAATCCAGCCCAGGCACACGATAATAATACGCATCGCGACCCAATGGCTGGCAGCCTCTTCAGTCCTGGCGACGTTCCAGCTCGATCAAATTCCAGTGCAACTTCCATGGCAGGAAGATATTGACGGTGTGGATGGGGCAGGCTCTACCGGCTCTGCCACCTTCGCGTGGCCTGTGGAGGCCGGCTTGAAGTCTTGAAGACTCGAGTGCGACTTGCTTATTCCCAACGCCAGACTGGACCTAAAGACTAGACTACAAATTTCAGACTTGAAGCGAGCAGATGGCGGGACGATGACCGTCAAAGCGAGAAGAGAAACTGGACACAGAGACCAGACAGCGAGGGAGGACGCGGACAAAAAGACAGAATAACAATCGGCACTCCCCTAAACCCTAAACCCTAAATCGCACTCCCAGCAGAATCGGCTCTGGCCCTGCGGAGAGGTGAAGAGTCTGTCAGGGCTACCATGCACCACCAACGATAGCAGCTTCAACTTCATATTTTGCGAAGCCCCCCGCATCATGATGTGTAAGTCCACATGCACTTGGTGGGGTGGCGAAGTCAAAAAGCCATTAAATACTTTCCGATCCCAGTGAGCTCTAGTGACTCTAGCGGCCCTTAGAAGATATTTCCGTGGGGGGATGGAGGTGACTGTGGCAATGCGGAACCTGTTCGACTCTTTGACGCTTACTCCGGCGCTGGTTTCTGTGGACTTTGCTGCCCAGTGCAGGGCCCAGGACTGCGTAGTGAGGGCAAGTTCGTTTTTGCTGTGCGGATTCTTGCTTCGGTTCGTTGAACCCACCGAGCAATCATTGCAGTGGAAGGCCAGACGCAAGCCTACTTACATGCATCCATGTTATACATGCAAGCGGGGGATGTGTGCAATCCACTGATATTCGCGTGGCTGTTTGTTTGCTTGCTGGTGGCCCTCTGCTGGGAGCTGAAAGTCCGCCAACCTATATGTAACTCGAGACTATGCAACGCAAGGCTACGTTTGTTTGGGCACACGCACACACATGCCTTAGGATGGTCGCGCTCATGGTTGGTTTTTAGTTTCTCCCCTGTTGCTGGCTTGCTTCGCGAAGAGCCTGGCTGCAAGTGTGTAGAGGCGGCTCAGATTGCGCAGCCATACACGAAGGCATGTGCGAACCCTCGGCAGGCAGGATGTCCTGACATGCACAAGCACTGACATGACGTTGCTGCAAGCAGCAAGCACATTTTTTCGAAGGCACCAACAGTGATGATACCCATACACAGCAAAGATGCTAGCTGCTTTGCTACGATCATCACCTGCAGGTAGGTCACCCAGCGTCCCCTCATACAGACCAGCTTTGTTATCGGCGGAGTCTGTATGCCCGCAAAAGGAACAAGCAATTATTCATAAACTGCACATGAAACCACCCATCCGCCCGCCCACCCACCCCACCCCCCCCATCTCCCCCACCCCCTCACCCCCCCACCCACCCATCCACCTACACGCCCGCATACGTACCAACTTACTACTTACTGATTTGCTTATATACTTGCATGCCTGCATATTTACTTACGTACCTACATACTTAATCAGTACATACTTACACACTTACAGATTACACATAAATACTTACACAAACATGTGTAGTTGCGTGCCTATATTTGACCCCATTCATACTTGCGTACAAACGCATATACATTCATGCAACCTTGCATGAACGCGTGGGTGCTTGCTTGCATGCCTGCCTGCCTGCCTGCATGCATGCTGCCTGCATGCCTACGTACATGCATACATGCATTCAGGCATGCAGGCATGCAGGCATACAGACATACATGTGCACATGCATACATGTGCACATGCATACATGCATGCGTGCATACATGCACGCATGAGTACAGGCATACATGCGTGTGTGTGTGTGTGTGTGTGTGTGTGTGTGTGTGTGTGTGTGTGTGTGTGTGTGTGTGTGTGTGAGTGAGTGTGTGTGTGTGTGTGTTTGCGTACATACAGATACGCACAAAAAAACAGCACACTCACGGGCAGACACCAAGGGGAGGGAGAGAGGGATGGAGAGAGACATGCAGAGACGCAGTGCATGCGTGTTTGAGCATCATATGTTTAAATATCTGTCGCATAGGCGCGCTGGTAAACACTGTCACTTATAGTGGGAGCTCTGCACAGGAACTGTCGGACCACCCGGCGGCGGCCCGCATAGCACAGGCAATCTACAATATTTGCCTTCCGCTGTTGATGATGGTCGGTGCGGTGGTGGTCTCCTGGTTGGCCGTCAACGTCCTGGTGCCCTTGGCAGCCCGGCTGGGACTGTCCTTGAATGAGGCCGGGGATCTTCCACAGGGGCATCCCTGCAACCCAGATGTCTTTGAACAAGCTGTTGAGGCTGGAAGAAGGCGTCGGGCCCACGCCAAGCTACTTTCCCGTGCCCGCGCTGCGCTGGAAGGGGCTCTCAGCCAGGCCACGGGCCCCACATGATGATGTAGTGCACCATACGGGCGTTCTGCACCATCGGACGTACACCGATAGGTATGCCTTGGTATGCTGGGTGTGTGTGTGTGTGTGTGCACTTCTCTAGTACATGAGATAAGTGATAAGGGTTCACATCCCATGCGTCGCTGCCCTGAAGGTTTTTGCATCTCTTTTCAGTTTTGCGGACACAGCATGTCACTGGGACTGTGTCCAACGAAGCTACCAGTGACATGGGAAGAGAGGACTGATCATCCTCTTGTACCTGCAGCAAAGCTTGCGACATCTTTACCGTGCAAGCTGTACATGGTGCCATCTTGTGATATCTTCGCTGTGCAAACACACCATTCGCGTGCCACTCAGGCCAATGACGACGTGGTTTTGCATACATGCACGGTTGCAGCAATTTGTTTTCGCATCTCCATGAACATGACTCTACATTGCAGGTCACATCGCAGGCAACAGCCATCTCTAGTTTAACGTCCCTTGTGGACATCCATCCGCGAGTGCAGACTACACTTCTTCAGTGTGTGCGTGTGCCTGTTCATGTGTGTGTGTGTGTGTGTGTGTTTGCGCGTGTGTCTGCGTGCATGTGTGTGTGTGTGTGTGTGCGCGCGTGCGTCCGTCATCCGTCCGTCCGTCCGTCCTGCCATCCATCCGTTTGTGTATGCAAGTGCGTGCACGCAGCATACATGCGTGCAAGTATGTGTGTATGTCGGCGAATAGATGGACTGAGCCAGGTGGGTCTTGCCCTGTCTGTGGTGGAGCTTGAGGAGTTCGGTGCCCTGGACGTCCCACCGGCAGTGCTGCAGGACGTCATGCCGTGCAACATGCGTATGTATAGTCATGCGTAGATGCATGCGTAGATGCATGCTTCCATATATGCATACATACAGGAGTTGCACGTGTTGCAGCGCAATCCGTGTTTTTGATGTTTCATCGCTCTGGATGTGAAGAAAGCTTTTGTTCTCACAGCATCCACTCAGCTGATTTTGGTGGCCTGGTTCATTCCTCAATATTCCGTCGAACTTTTTCCTGCAAAAAGTCGAAAGTTCTTGGACTTACGAGAATTTGCCACATGGCCACTCCCCAAAATCCATTCGCCTCGGCGCTGGCCAGGCGTTGAATGTCTGCCCCACACTCCACTCCCTCCAAAACGACTTATAGAGTAGGCCGAGGTGTTCGACGAGCGAGCAAGTAGCGGCTGCCCAAGAACCGAAGACATTGAAGCAGTTGTCATTTTGAGGCTGAAGTTCTTTTCTGAAGTCTGAAAGCCTCGAGGTCGACAAATGTGAGTTTTACAGTGCCTTGGACTTCCCTCAGGCGTGCTTTGCTCATTCCCATACCTCCAGGCGACACGCCGCCACGAGGCCAAAAACAGACACGTGACGCCCCAGGGGCTTCAAGACCAGGTCCCCTGCACTTGAAAGTAAGTCCTTGATCTTCTAGTTTTGTTTATGCGTTGCGCCCAGTCAAGCGGTCCTTTTGAAGTCTGCCAGAACACGAATCCAGTGATGGCGTGTAAACGTCCTTTTCTTCTTCGTTGCACGCTAGCCCCGCAGCCTCCTGCAATCCATCTTCTATGACTTATGGCAACATGCCGCGATCTTGTGTGCAACGCAAGCTCTGGAGCCGCAGCTTGGAGTGCCTCGCAGGCCCATGCAAGGCTGGGAAAGTTGCTGCTGCACGTTAAGTTGCCCTACGCCTTGACGTGCAATGACAGTGTTGAAGGATCGCTAGTGCTGACGAGTCTTTTTCTCATGTCCCAGGAGTCTGGCAATGTCTGGCAGGAAAATGCAGGAAGTCCAGGGCCAAATCGAAGAGTGACAGGACCAGAACGACGACAGCGACGACGCCGACTGCGTCGCCGCAGCCACCGTCGTCACCGTTGCGACATCGACGACGACGACGATGACGTACACCATAAGTACTGCTGCTGACAGTAGTACTATCGTGCTGTTACACCATTTCCACGACCGCCGTCACTACCATTCTTGGGGGGGCTTCATCAAGAACATCTGTATCTATGCAATGGGTATAGGTATGTAGAGGTTATTCAACCTGAATACATAGGTATGTATGCAGATCTGTGTGGTTTTGCATGCATACCTACATACACATGCATGCATACATACCTGCATACATACGAAGGTCTTCCTCTGTAGATGTATATACGAATTTAGATATGTGTACATGTACATATGCATCAAGAGATGGATATGTGTAAACATGTACGTAGGTATGCATGCATGCGTGTATGCACGCATGCGTGTATGCACGCATGTATGCACGGACATACGTATGTATATTTGCAGGAACATGTATGTGTAAGCAGCTGTATATGTTTATGTCGAGCGCTTTGATCTCGCTAGTGTGGAAGAGAAGAGCAGGAAGCCATCTCGCAGCCCAAGTCCTTCCTTCGGGATGCCGTGGTCAGCTCGCACGGTCTGCTCATCAGGGCCTGCACGGCCAGGGCTCGGTCACGGGATGAGCCAGTGGACGTCTTTGTTCTCGACAAGGTAGACTTGACGTGCATTCTCGACGAGTATGCGCATACAGCCACAGATGTGCTTGACCTGTTGGACAAGATCATCGACGCAACTTGTGTTCCACTTGAAGCTGCCCTCCACCAGGCCGAAGTGAAGTTTTCGGACCCGGAGGCGGAGCCCGAGGTGGAATTGCACGAGCTCGCTTCCACTCAAATCAAGCCTTCTCCTGAGGGAGAGACGCAAATCCTGGTGGCGCCGCCGATCCTCAGCTGGAACTGTTGTAACTGGGCCAATGTTGCCTTCGTCAGATGTAAAGCCCGTTTGCCCAGGGACAGTGCGAAGACTGCGCAAACGCTGCCTTTAACTTCGAGGCTTGAAGCAGATGTAGCATTGGACGAGGCCGGAGGGGGGCGTGTCAAGCACCATAGCCACAGCAAGTTCGATGGAAGTGCCCATGTCAACCATGTCAAGACATTCAGAAGGCGCGCCGCGACTTCCGAAAGCTGTTGCTGGCAAGCTTTCAGTCTTGAACCATATAGCGATGTTCTCTGATGCATTTTCGACGGCACATGGGGCCAGCGCCGCAGAATACAATTTCTCCATTGCTTTGTATTTGTTGTTTATGACATTCCATGCACATGGCAAAATACAAGTCCTCCATGCAATTTAACTTGTATGCACTAGTCGTATTCCGGTTCTGCCGTGTCGCACAGCCAGCAAAATTGTGTTATTTGTTGATCGCTGTCACCAAAGACATGTTGCAAGTGAACTGAATTTAAGCTATGTTTCCTGCTGCTGCCGTGTGTTGTGAGATTCTTGGGTCTCGCCGTGCTATTGTCAGTCATTCAAAGCACAGGCGACTATGAAGCATCTGAAATTTGAAGCCTCGGCTCAACGATCCTGCCACGCAATACAGGTCATGGATTCCCTCGACTTTGGGCTTTTCACGGCACGACCCAGGATTTGCGAGTTGATTTATCAAAGTGTACCAGCAGCTGGGACATATGGTGCTGTTGCAAGCAATTGCAAAGCTTGGGGTTCGGGACACAGAGTTCGAAAGTTGAGGGGCTCATGCGCTCAGCCGGGCAGTAGTCTGGTACGGCAGGATTGGTAGGTTAGTGTGGGTGAGCCACTTGCGGCAATTTCTGCCTGGGCTTTTCGGCGTAATTGGCCAAAATCGCACTCCTGCGGTATTGACGAGGACCTCGCGGGAAGGATTCGCATTTGTCTGCATGTGCGTAGTTTCGGGTCCCCGGGTTTTGAGCCAAGGAGTCTTAAGCCGTGAAAGGCCTTCGTCAGAGTGAAGGCAGTTGAATGTAAACACCCGAAGCATGACGAAGCGCTCCAGGTAATCTGGATCGCGCTGATCTCTGTATGGCCGAGTCTCCTTTCCAACTTCCTGTCCATGCTTTGGTGTGTGCCCATTGTGGAGGACCCAACTTGGAATTCCGAAGCCAATCAAGCCAATATCAAGCCCCTTTAAACACCGAGCGGACTGGTTTGGGCCCAGGATTTCCCGTCTAAACAGATGCTGATTCATGTTATGATTTCATAGACCTGTTTCGGATGCTTGGGACTTGGGGTGCTGGTGCGAGGATGGGCAGGTGGTGAGCCGGCTGCTGCCGAACCCGAATGTCGAGTGCTGGACCGATGCGCATTTTCCCTCTGCTTGGATCGCCTTGGCGGGCCTTGTAGTTTGGTGGCTCTTCTGTAGAGATACCAGTCAGGATTCTCGGGGATGAATATACGGGAATGGGTGGCGTGGAGCTAGGGCACTAAATCCCTAAATCAGCAACGGTGGGTCGTTGCTTTCTTTAGAACCGAGGTGCCTTGGAATCCCCTTGTCTCTGGCGGTGGTGCTTTTCCGCCTAGACCGCCAGTCACCCGAGACCAACAGGCGCTTCGGTTACTTCACTCAGGGTTTGGAACGAGACTACTGGTGGTGGCCGGACTTCATTTGGCATAGCTTTTGCTTGTCCTTTTTGAGAAGCCAACATCAGCTTTGCCACAGCAGCTCATGCCACAGCAGCTGAGGTGGGACATTCTGATGAAGCGAATCGACGTCGGAATAATGATGGTCATCACCTTTACATCAGCAGTGCAGGATCCCGCGATGAAGCTCTTGTTGTTTCCCGTCCTCTCGGGTGTCCAGGTGCCGGCCGCTTAAGAACTGGATCCGACTGGGCAAAACTGTTTGGGAGCTGTGAACAAGTTCATGAAGTAGCTCCAAAATCTCTTGAACCTCAAGAGGCTACTCTTGAATCACTGTGTCCGTGCAGCCAAGAAAATTGCCGCATACATGTCATTAAAGAGAGCACTTCTTGCACTCAACTCCGGCTTGTTCTACAAAGATTCGGCATATTCCCAGGCCGCCGTTCTGCAAGCTGTAGCTATCGCAAAGACTGACCATGTGAGAGTGGAGCCCCACGTATGTTACGACTTGATTTTGTTGTTGGTTTCCTTGCTCGCAGCTTACTGCTTTTTAATCTCGCTTATACATGTGCGGCATGGCCTTTCCATGTGCTTGTTTTTTTTGTGTGCTGTTGCTGTTGCTGTTGCTGTTGCTGTTGCTGTTGCTGTTGCTGTTGCTGTTGCTGTTGCTGTTGCTGTTGCTTTTGTCATCGTTCTTCTTGTTGTTGCTGCTGTCGTTGGCGTCGTTGCGGTCGCTGCTGTCGTTGTTGTCGTTGCTGTTCTCGTCCTCGTCGTCCTCGTCGTTGTTGTTGCTGTTGCTGTTGCTGTTGCTGTTGCTGTTGCGGTTGCTGTTGCGGTTGCTGTAGTAGTAGTAGTAGTAGTAGTAGTAGTAGTAGTAGTAGTAGTAGTAGTAGTAGTAGTAGTAGTAGTAGCAGTAGTAGTAGTAGTAGTAGTAGTAGTGTAGTAGTAGTAGTAGTAGTAGAGTAGTAGTAGTCGAGCGTAAGTAGCAGTAGCAGTAGTAGTAGCAGTAGCAGTAGCAGTAGTAGTAGTGTAGTAGTAGTGTAGTAGTAGTAGTAGTAGTAGTAGTAGTAGTAGTAGTAGTAGTAGTAGTAGTAGTAGTAGTAGTAGTAGTAGTAGTAGTAGTACTAGTACTAGTAGTTGTAGTTGTAGTAGTTGTAGTTGTAGTTGTAGTTGTAGTTGTAGTTGTAGTTGTAGTTGTAGTTGCAGTTGTGGTTGTAGTTGTGGTTGTAGTGGTGGTTGTAGTGGTGGTTGTAGTGGTGGTAGCTGTTGTGGTGGTTGTAGTGGTTGTAGTTGTTGTAGTTGTAGTTGTAGTTGTAGTTGTAGTTGTAGTTGTAGTTGTAGTTTTTGTAGTTGTAGTAGTAGTAGTAGTTGTTGTTGTTGTTGTTGTTGTTGTTGTTGTTGTTGTTGTTGTTGTTGTTGTTGTTGTTGTTGTTGTTGTTGTTGTTGTTGTTGTTGTTGTTGTTGTTGTTGTTGTTGTTGTTGTTGTTGTTGAAGTCGTAGTTGTAGTTGTTGTAGTTGTTGTAGTTGTAGTTGTTGTTGTACTTGTTGTTGCAGTTGTAGTTGCAGTTGTAGTTGTTGTTGTTGGTTGTTGTTGGTTGTTGTTGGTTGTTGTTTGTTGTTGTTTGTTGTTGTTTGTTGTTGTTTGTTGTTGTTTGTTGTTGTTTGTCGTTGTTTGTTGTTGGTTGTGGTTGGTTGTGGTTGTTGTTGGTGGTTGTTGGTTGTT